>JAUAME010000002.1:52404633-52934633 GCA_030820535.1 Quercus parvula
TATATGTGCTTAACATTTTTCTTGTTAAGAGATGTGTTTTTTACATGTTTTGCATCCTTCTATTATCTTGTCATCCATAGCATCTTGTTTCATTACATTCATGCATTTTTATGGATTTCTTGTACCCCCTTGGTCATCCTTGATCATCTTTATGTTTCTTGGGTGAAGCTTTCTCGCTTCTTGTACCCTTTGTCAATCATGATAAAAAGGGGGAGAAATTGTGGAGAATATGTGGTTTCTTTCCGGAAGATTCTATATGTTAAGGGGAGAAATACATGCCCTTGTAAGGGGGAGTTGTGTTTCATCTTGTTAAGGGGAGTGCTTACCTCCTTCTTCTTGTACCTTGGGTCTTGTGACCATTGTTTACATATATTATGCTTATCTTTGATATTTAAATGCTGATGTATGTTTTCTTCACCTATCTCTACATGTGTTGTTTCTTTTCTCTCTTTATACACATGTTTCATTACTTGTATGCAATCAATTATTTTTGTTTCACACGAAGATGCCTTGATGAGTTTTGTTCAAAGTGTTTCAGAAATACAGGTTGCCAAAGTCGACTTGCCATAAACTCTCTTCTTGCAAAGTTTTTTAAGAGTTTGTGTTAGGATAGATTTTATTGTATTCAACAAGTGAATATGAGTTGAGTGTTTTATGACTTATCTCATATGTTCATTTGTTTGTTGTGGTTTTGTCACCGATTGCCAAAGGGGGAGATTGTTAGGACATATGTGGTTCACTTTTTAAGAACATATGTCATTCTTTTATGTAGTTGACTGATCCTTTAACAAAACGCACTCTACTTGTATTTGGGTAGATCTAAGTCGTGTTTATTACTTGAAGAAACATGTTGTTCAAGTCTAGTATTAAAGCCATGAAGATTAGACCAAGAAACAAGTGAAGAAAAGTTGTTCATTAAAGCTGGACAAATAGCTTGACACCTACGGACAGATATCTAGACAGCTGCTTGACACCTCTTGACAGCTGGCTATCTCTTAAGGTGTTTCTTATCGCAATCTCGACTCCTTCTTGACAGCTGGTGGATCGATCGAGAAAGCTTCTATCCCCTCGACAGCTTCTCAACACCTCCTCGACACCTAGCTATCTATCAAGGTTTAAAGCTCGATGCCTCCTCAACACCTCCCGATCGATCGAGGTTACGAGAAATCAGAATTTTCAAATCTGATTTTTGGGCCAGGCTTTTGTATTTGTGTAGGGTTTCTTTTCTCATAACCCTATATATAAGGCTTATTTTAGAGGCCGTCACATAGAGAATACAAGGAGAACATATGCAAAAGGTGACTGATGCCTTATTCTCTCTGAAAGAGGCTACTGCGTCTTTGCGCCTTAGGGTTTTGTAACCAAGTGCTTCTTGATCTTCATTGTTGATGAAGTGAAGAACTTTGCAGCCAACAATCTTCTTCTAGTTGGTGATTAAGTCACGTATTGGGATCCACGCAATTGGTTAGTCATGTGCTAGGATTCATGCATCAAAGGGTGGCATTCATATATTGAAGAGTTCAGAGGTTCTAAAGCAGTAGAGGTTTTTGTTGTGAGTTCATCTACGGGGATTGTAGAGTCTAGGGACAAAGGTTTTGTACTAGATCTAAAACTTCTCTTTACTATAGTGGATTGCTTTTCGGGAAGGTTTCCCTCCAGGTTTTTTACTGTGAAACTGGTTGGTTTCATTGGTTTTCCTGGGTCATCATATCTTGTCTTATTTATTTTTCTGCTGCATGATTTTGACATGATATTGATGTTTGTTTGTTTGTTTTAATAAGTTTTATTCATAATAAATCTAATTAACAATTTAGATTTAAAACTTGTTAATTCTATCAACCGGGGTCTAAATTTCCCAACAACATGCTTGAACATGATTAAGGCCCTCTTTGTTATAAGCTACATAAGCCAAATAGCCTACCTTGAAATTAATTATTCCCTTTATTGAACCCCTTTGAGCTTTATTGGTTTTTTTTTTTTTTTTTTCGTTCATTGTGAACCCACGTTACAAGCTTTAAACCTGAAAAACAATGCCTTTACCCAAGTTGTAGAGCTAATGGGGCATTGTTCATCATTATGATATGTATGGGTGTGCAAGAAATAAGTGTGGGGGTGTCTGGATTTATGGTATGGCTATGACTGGTGAATTGGAACATGTTTTCATTCTCAATTCATGAGTTCCATTGTTGATGCAATTTTGGTGAAAAAAAAAAAGAAAAAATAATAATAAAAAAAAAAAAGAAAGAAAAGAAGAAAGGAAGTGATGGAGGAAATTGTTTTTAATGTTACGAACTGTCCATGTTCATAATTCCTCTTAAAATTCCAAGAAAGGGGTCTATTTATACATGATGCAAAGGTGGAAGCTGTTGAATGGAGTGATTGGTTTTACATGTCTTATATATTCGAGCTTGAGTTGATTCATTTTTGCTCCACTAGTTTCGATGGCTTTTGAGCTACATTCCCAAATATTTCTCACCTTGATCCTAAACCCCGTTACAACCCTTGAAAAGTCCTTATGATACGTGTTATGCATGTGATGCCAGTGGTGGAGAATGAGAAGATATGCAAGCCTATGGTAAATCATTTCCATTGGAATGAATTTGAGTGAAACACATACCCTTCAAACACGTGAGAGTCGAGTGTCTATTTCTATGAGGGTCTACGTATTTAGTTTACTCCATCTTCAAGTGAAAATGCTTACTAAGTAATTGTAAGTTTTTTAAGAATGCTTGTCCATGATATGTTATGAGTTTTGAAGAGCTTGGTTGTTCTTTGCTGAAGGTGTTGCAACCATGGTGTTTTTGGGAAAGTGAATTTGAGTTTTGCCCGAGGACAAGCAAAAGTTAAGTGTGGTGGAATTTGATGAGAATGCAAAATGTCATATTTTTCTCCCTTAATGTTTAGTCTTCTATACTTATTTGGTGCCTAAATGTACTCATTATTCTTATATTTTGATTTAGGATGCAAATGGAGGCATTAAGTGCAAAGTGTAGCTAATTGGGTGATTCTTGATAGTTTCGACATCACTTCGTAATCTGGACATAAATCCCTCATACAAACTTCGATTGAGATTATTCAAGATTCTATGGAACGCTAAGACAAAGCTCTACAACTTTCATGTTTTGAGTTTTGAGAGATATGGGCCGCATCATGGTCTAAATTGGGCTTGAAGTTGCTGCACCTGCACTGTTGACATTCTGGAACATTCCTTAACCTACAATTCTAATATGCGGATCTGATGCAATTTATTTTCGGAAGTTTCCAGATCTGGTGCACGAAAATTCTAGCTGGAAAACACCACTTTCCTAGTTATATTAGGACTTTGTTTTATTTTTAATATTTTTCCTTAATTAGTTAGATTTAGATATTATTATTGAGAATATTTTTAGGATATTTTGTAGGCTTGGGAAAGGGGGAATTAACGTATAAAAGGGGGAGGAGAAATCAGAATTGGAGATACACACCTCTCTCTCCCCTCTTCTCTAATTTTCTCCTTCGAGTTTTCATCATGGCCTTGCGTGGCTAAAACTTTTATACTTGGTCGAAGGAAACTGAAGCCTCAGAATCATTAAAACTGTGAGATCTAAATTTTTTTTTATTGTTCAGTTTATGCTTTGAATATCGGATGTTCTTCTGTGCCTATTTTCATGATTGTCTCATTTAATTACTAGGAGGCCTACTAGTTTATTATTCGTTGCAATCTACTGCTAGGTTAGATATCAAATCTGTAATTGTTTGATCTCTCTAACTTGTGAAGCAACCAAGATTTAATGATTTGCTGTGTTAGAAATTATTAGATCTTAGGAAGAACACTCGACTAAATTAAATACAACCGATAATGCTTGTGTTTGTGTTGTTTAGTTTCATCGATCTCTCTAATTCTTAAGGCTGCTACTAGATTAAACCTTTAATGCTTGTCTTGGGTTGTTTAGTAGTTGGGGTTTATTAGATCGCTTGTTTTCTAATTAACTATGACTAAGGAGAGATAGGAAAATAGTTCCAACAATGAATATTCAAAGTGTGAATTGATATATACTTGCATCGATGATCAGTTGTAAAATTCCAATGGTGGATGTTGACTTAGACCAATGTCTGTTCTCTTGATTGAATTTGATACTCTAATATGAATTTTTCCATAGTTGTTTTTCTTAAAATTCTTTTCGTTATACTCAAACTCCCCCCCCCCCCATACTTGTTTGCATAGCATAAAACTAGGCTAAATACTCTCTGTGGGAACGATCCTTACTCGCACTACTACATATATTTTTAGGAGTATAGGTTTTATTTTTGGTTGCCTGCAATAGCACACCACTCTCAAATTTCCTCTCTTTCTTACTCCCCTTTCTGATATTCTCTCTCTTACGTTAAAGAGGTTCTAGAGGCTTTAGCCTTAAGAATTTCTTTTTTGTAAGCAAGGATTTTTAGGTTTCAAAGACAATTGCATAAATTTCTTTGAACCATAAAAAATATCTCAAGAAAAAGAGTATGTCCATGCAAGAGGTAGCTTTTCTTTACTTATTCTTCTTCTATCTCTTTTAATTTGGTGATGTATGAATAAATTTTTGTTTAGTTTTGATTTTTAAATGCTCATATCATGTGTTGTCAATATTTTCTCTTTTGGAATATGTTTTTGATGTTTTTATTGTCAAGATCTATATTTTTGTTTCAAAAATATGCTTGTTATCATATCTTTTCTTATTCAAAAAACTGATTTGCATCTAAATTAGATGCAGATTTGAATTTTTCTCAATCAATAACTGATTTGCATCTTCATTAGATGCAAATATGAATTTTTCTCAATCAAAAAACTGATTTGCATCTTCATTAGATGCAAATCTGAATTTTTTCTCAAATCAAAAAGTGATTTGCATCTTCATTAGATGTAGATCAGAATTTTTCTCAATAAAAAAAAAAAAACTTATTTGCGTCTTCATTAGATGCAGGTTTGAATTTTTCTCAATAAAAAAAATTGATTTGCATCTTCATTAGATGCAGATCTGAATATTTATCTATCAAAAAATGTATTTGCTTCTTCATTAGATGCAAATCTGAATTTTTTAAATAAAAAAACTGATTTGCATCTTCATTAGATGCAAATCTAAAATTTTCAAAATCAAAAAATGAATTGCATCTTCATTAGATGCAAATCTGAATTTTTTTCAAAACAAAGATTGATTTGTATCTTTCATAGATACAAATCTGATTTTTTTTTTTTTTTTTTTTTTAAATCCAAAAAACTGATCTACATCAACTTAGATATAGATCTGATCTTTTTTAGCATAGCAGATTTTGAAATGAAAAAAGTCATGAGTAGTTTTGTTTGTTTGTTTAGTGCATGTAGCATAGGTTTATTTCATGAATATAGTCCTCTTCTCAAAATATCTTTTTCTTGTTTTCTTACGCATATAAAAAAAGATTTGATTTTTCCTATATACAAATCTAAATTTTTTGTTATAAAACAAATCTGATTCTTTTTAATACAAACCAAAAACCAATTTTTCTAGTTTTCAAAAACAGATCTGATATATTTTTTTTTAAACCAAAAGACTTTGTCTTATTTAATAAACACGGATCTGACTTTTCTATGCCAAAAACTTTTTTTTTTTCACATGTACAAAAACAAAAAAAAAAAAATTTCTAAACCAAATCAATTTTTATTTTATCACAACACAAATCTGAATTTTTTAACAAATAAGAGGATGCATTCATAAATACACTTATGTGATTTAGTTTTTCATGTGTGCAACATGTCATTCATAGCATGCATGCAAGGGGTACATTGGTCATAAGAGTCTAGAAGACCAAACTCTATTTGGGTGGAATGGGTGTCTAACACCTTCCCATTCAGTAACCTAGCCTCCGAATTTAGTGTCTTTGGATAGGTAGACCTAGGATTTATCTTTATTTTTATTTTGGGTAGATTGTAATTAGGACAAAAAGCCATGTAATTATTTGGTAGTTTGTAACTAGAACCCAAAGCCATGTAATATTCAATTTATCAAACATGTATTTTTTTTTTTCAATCAATGAGAATGGAACAATTCAGTCATGTATTCTATATTTAGTTTTTTCTTATTTTTTGTATAAAAAATAAGTGGCAACTCCACACCACTTACCCAAAAAGAGAGGTGTCTTTCAAAGCACCAAAATCTCTTTTTTGAGAGCACCTAATTTTTCCTAGTCTCTCACAGTGGTGACTCCATTGGGGATGTCGAGGGCTAAGCTTTGTGTTAGACTTAAGTGACCAACAATATACCCTTCTCTTTTGCATGATTTTGCATGATATTGTTGTTTGTTTGTTTGTTTATGTTGTCTTAAGATGTTTGTATGATATTTTTGTTTGTGTTACTATGTTTGTTTGTTAAGAGCTTTCCCTAACTATCATAGTGTGTGCCATGAAAATAACAAATATTTATGCACCCCTTTCAAGAACAATGTGGTGGTAGTAACCATGGATCACCAGTCTTCATTATATTCAAGTACCCAATGGCGAACTCACCAACTCATAGCCTTAAGTCACTGAATCATTTCTTGTTGACTGTAAAGGATAGACCTTGCCGTTCGGACCAATGCAATGTTCATTACATTACAAGTTGGGAGGTGTAACGTCCTAACTATGGGAAACAATAAAACAACAAACCCAACCTACAATGTAATAGCTTAGAACCTACCCTTAGGCCGGTCCATGTTAAAATAGCATTTCCTGTTGTGTGTGTTTGTTTTGCTTGGTTGGTTGATGCAGATGGTGACCTAGCTCTAATTGACCTAAGAGTGCCTGTTTTAGAGAGAGAGGGAGGGAAGAATTTGGTCAAGATCCGAAGGAAGGTTGCAAAGAGAACCCAAGGTTGACACTCAAGCCAGTAGCTCCTGTTCCATAAATGGGGGGAGACACTTCAAACCCCAATCAAACTACCAATCACCTACAAATGGGGGGAGACACTTCGAACCCCAATCAAACAACCCAATACCTATAAATGGGGCGAGACACTTCGAACCCCAATTAAACAACCCAATACCCAACCCAATGGCTACAAAAAGGGGGAGACATTTTGAACCCCAATCAAATGGCCCGAATCCACAAATGGGAGGAGACACTTCAAACCCCAAGACACCGATCTAAATGACCCAACAAAAATTGCCCACATCACAAGGGGAGAGACACTTTAAACCCCCACATTTGGAGACTAACAAGTCTACAGACATGGAGATTGACGAAGAAACCACGGATTATATGGATAAAGATCTTGCAATACTGATGTTAAAGGAAGAAGTAACTTACTAGGACCCACCTACCATCGTTGAAGCCATGACTGGGTTGAAGAATTGGGCATAGGAGGGAGTTGCCCACCCCATGGAGGACTCCGTAAAGAAGATCAAGACCGTCAAGTCAGTCACTCTTGCCAAGAAGATCAAGACCGTCGAGCCAACCACCCCCGCCAAGAATATTTTTTTTGTCCCCATTGAGTCTATTTCTGCTAGTATTACTATTCCTGTTGAATCTGTTTGTGGTAGTATTCCTATAGAGTCGGTTTTTGCTGAGTTTATTGAGAACTTTTCTCCTTATAATATGTTTTCTGATTCTGCTTATTTGTTGGCTTTGAATGTTTTTATTTCTGAAATTTGTAAAGAAACTCTTAATAATAAGTAATAAAAACAAGGACACTTAGAACCCATAAAAGAAGAAATCCAACCCACTAACCTGGGAATTGATGATGAACCTAAAATGGTACAAGTGGGCAATACCCTAACCATTTCTGAGAAAGATGCATTAGTGTCATTACTGACAGAGTTCAAAGATGTTTTTGTGTGGTCATACGAAGACATGATTGGGATTGATATAGATATAGTACAGCATTGCATTCCAACAAATCCAACCGTGAAGACGGTTAAGCAAAAATTGAGAAGGATGAAACTAGAGTGGACTCTTAAGATCAAGGAAAAGGTTGAGAAACAGTACAATGCAGGATTCCCGAGGGTGGTCTACTATCCAGAGTGGTTAGCTAATGTGGTTCCAGTACCAAAGAAGGATAGGAAGGTCAAAATGTGTGTAGATTTTCGAGATTTGAGTAAGGCTAGCCCAAAAGATGACTTTCCTTTGCCTCGCATTGACATCCTAGTTGACAACATAGCAGGTCATGCTTTGCTATCATTTATGGATAGGTTTTTAGGATACAATCAAATTAAGATGGCTCCAGAGATATGGAGAAAACTTCCTTTATTACTCCATGGGGGACATAGGGCAATGAACCAAGCCAATTATGAACAACTTGGGCTTGGCTAGATAAAAAGTTCGTTCGTGTTTGTTTGTTTATAAATAAGCCAAGATTGAGCCTTAGTTTTCAACTTGTTTGATAAACAAGCCGAGCCTAAGCAAAAAAATTTGTTCATGAACAAGCTTGTGAACAATCGGGCTCGAGACAACACAATCTAAGCTTAAGCTCGTGTATAGCTTGATAAAAGGCTTGATATATATTTGCTAAATAAGCTAAATATTTTTACATTACCCATATTTTAATAATAAAATTTCCCACATGAGACCACTTTTCAATACCCATTACTTTAAGTTTTTTTCTTTCCTTTAAAAAAAAAAGAAAAAAAACATTTTTAGCAATAAAAAGAAAAAGATTGGAGACTTCACTTTTAGTAATTCACGCTTTTTCTAGACTTTTCAATTTCCACTTCTAGAGTTCTCTAGGACAGTAGTACTTCATGCATACAGCTGGACTTCACCATCTTAGGTGTCCCTTTGTTGTCTTTTCCTATTATTTTCGTGTGTGTTAAAGTTTACTAGTTTAGTCATTTACTAAGTATCCTTTCCATCTGAATACACTATATCTTAATACAGTTTAGTTTCTTCTCTCTACCAAAACTTCACAATTTAGTTCTATCATTGAACCAAAAAAAAAAAAACCCAATTCAGTTTCATTCAAACTGAAATTCTTGGCTTGTCGCTCAATAAGTCTATGTCTATCCTATGTAGTCTGCAAGCTAAAACTCTTAGGCAATCTTGGAAAGACCCAAGCTTCTTTGAGAAGCTTCAATCTTTCTCTCTTTTATCATCAGTTTCTTTCTTTTCCCCAAATTTTCATAAAGAATTGATCAGCTCTCTCTCTCTCTCTCGTGAGGCCAAGAAATTCCACCAAATCTGCTCTATATCTCTTTGGAACAAATGAACAAGCCCTAGATTTGGAAGAGTTAGATGCTAGTAAAAAGGATTTAGAGTCTGGTGTTTACCGAATCACCATGTAATTTAAGGGTTCTAGTGGGTGTGCAAAGAGCTCCAACAACAGCTCTAGATCTGGTGTAGTATTTGGTATCATTACCATCTTCGCTCTCTACCTCCATCCTCCAAGATGTTCATAGCCTTCTATCACCATAGGTAAATTTTCATGTTTAAAAATTTTCTATATATTTTTATAGTTGTTTGCACTGTAGTTTGTTTGATATTGCAAAATCGTTTTGATTTCCAAGTTATGGTTGTCTATGAAATTTCTATATAACTTAGAAAATTCTTGTTGGTTGAATTCGTTTGATAATAACTTAACTTTGTAATTAGTGGATTGTGGTTGTGGAGTCTGGTATGTAGTTGGGAATGGGTCTGTGCTTTTATTTTCCTAAGGTGCAGAGTCCTCTATGGTTAGCTACTAAAAATGTTATAGTTTCTTTTTGTTTGTAGATTATAGCTGCACATATGACAAATGTGGATTTAAGAATTGTATTTTGAACAAATATTAAAGCTAGAGACAAGGAAGCATGAATGGATAGATTTAATTATGTAAAGCTTTAATTTAAGCAATTGCTAATCACAGGTGGAATTAAAAGCATGAAAAAATGAGTATATTATTTTCTTATTTTTGTTTACTTGATTGTTAGAGATTTGAGCAGATTTGAGCACTTGATAACGCAATTTTGTTAGATCCCAAGCAAAAAAGCTTGACTTGAGCTTGAATTTGAGCTTGATGTTAAGCTTGAAATTGGCTTGATTAATTTATCAAGCCAAGACAAGCTGAGCTCAAGCATTTGGGTTTTCCCACGAGCTCGAGTTCAAACATTATATTTAGGCTTGTCTCAAGATCGAGCCAAGTTGGAGCATTTGATTTTTACTAACAAGCCAAGCTCAAACAGGCACTACTCGCTTGAGCTTGGCTCATTTACAGCCCTAGGGGGACATATTGCTACAAGGTTATGCCATTTGGCCTTAAAAATGTTGGTGCTACTTACCAACGTGTAGCCACCACTTTGTTGCATGATTTGGTCCACAAAGAAGTGGAAGTGTATGTTGATGATATGATAGTGAAGTCCAAGACCGTGAAGGACATATGCCAGCTTTACGGAAGTTCTTTAAAAGGATCCGGTTCTACAAGTTGTGGTTGAATCCAAAGAAGTGCATTTTTGGTGTAACATCCAAAAATCTATTGGGGTTTATGGTAAGCCAAAAAGGAATTGAAGTCGATCCAAACAAAATCAAGGCCATTGTAGAGATGAAGCCTCCAAAAACTGAGAAGGAGATTCGAGGATTTCTGGGGAGGATACAGTACATTAGCAAGTTCATAGCTTAACTCACCATGACATATGAACCAATCTTCCGACTGCTCAAGAAGGAAGCTCCTTCAGTGTTGAATGAACAATGCCAAGAAACCTTTGAAAAGATCAAGAATTATCTAATGAAACCACCAATATTTGTCCCACCGGTGCCTACAAAGCCATTGTTATTGTATCTCACCATTACAGATACAACAATGGGGGCTCTACTTGCTCAATACCTAGGGGAGACTAGAAAAGAGAATGCAATTTACTAAATCAGCAAGAAGATGTTGCCTTATGAGGAAAAGTATTCTCTACTAGAGAAGACATGCGTAGCACTTGTATGGGCAACCCGTAAACTCAGACATTATATGCTTGCCTACAAGGTCTTGTTGATTGCAAGAATGATCCTTTGAAGTATTTAATGGAAAAGCCTGTTCAAGATAGGAAGACAGCTAAATGGGTCTTGCTTTTGTCAGAATTTGATATTATGTGACTCAAAAATCTATAAAGGGGTGAGCAATTGCTGATCACTTAGCCCATTGTTCACCAGAAGAGGTTGAAGAAATCCAATAAGACTTTCTAGATGAAGATATCATAGGGATTAAAGTAGAATCATGGAAGATGTACTTCGATGGAGCAACAAATCAAAACGGAAGTGGTATTGGAGTCCTCTTAATTTCTCCAAAAAGGACACATGTCCCATTTTTTGGCAGAATCAACTTTCTTGCCACCAACAATGTCATTGAATATGAAGCTTGTATTATGGGGTTACGAGCAGCCCTAGGCCTAGGGGTGAAAGAGTTAGAGGTGCATGGAGACTCAACCTTGATCATCTCCCAGATTCAGAATAAATGGAAGATCAAAGAAGAAAGGTTGACGCCTTATCATGAATGTCTTCAGAGGTGGGCTTCAAAATTCAATAAGATCCAATATCAATATGTGCTAAGGATGTAGAATAGATTGCAAATGCTTTAGTAACCATGGCATCCATGATCGACGGACCTAAGGAAGATGAAGCTAGGCCAATAGTGGTGGAACAGAAAGAAGAACCAGCATATTGCATGACAATAGAATAGGGTGAGGAAAAGAATGGGGAAGGTGAATGGTATTCAGACATCTTACAATACCTCAAGGATGAGACATGCCCATCATCTGTAGACAAGAATGACCAACTAACCATTAGGAGGCTGTCTACTAATTACATTATTTGTGGTGAAAGGCTTTATAAAAGATCATATGATGGAATTCATCTTTGTGTAACCGCTAAGGAAGCACAGCAGGTAATTGAAGAGGTTCATGAGTCAAGCTATGGGCCACATATGAATGTACACATGTTGTTAAGGAAGGTAATGAGACAAGGCTATTACTGGACTAATATGGAAGCCGACTGTACGGCTCATGTTCGAAAATACCATCAATGCCAAGTCCATGGAGATCTGAAGCACATGCCACCCATGCCGCTACATACCATGACATCACCTTGGCCATTCTCTACATGGCGGATAGACATTATTGGGAAGATTCACCCAACAGCATCCAATGGCCATGAATTCATACTCTTAGCCATTGATTACTTCACCAAATGGGTAGAAGCTGCGTCATACAAGTTTATGAATTCAAAGAAAGTTCCTCAATTCATTTAGACCAATATCATTTGTAGATGTAGGGTACCATATGAAGTTATCTTTGACAATGGGCAGCATTTCAAGGGAGAAATAGAGAAGTTGCTACGACAATTCAATATTTAGCACCACAAGTCTTCACCTTACTGTCCTCAAACTAATGGAGCAGTTGAGGCTCCTAATAAAAATATAGGGCAAATCTTGAAGAAAAGCATGAAGAACTACAAGGATTGGCACCTACAATTACCCTGTGCACTCTGGGGGTATAGAACATCAATTCGAACTTCCACAGGAGACAATCCTTATTCATTGGTGTATGGGATGGAAGCAGTTCTTCCCATTAAAATGGTTGTCCGTTCACTAAAGACAGTACTAGAAAGTAAGATCCCTAAAGCAGATTGGTTGCAAAGCAGATATGACCAGTTATGCATGCTGGATGAAAGGAGACTTAAAGCCTTGTATCATATTCAAGGTTACCAAAGGAGATTTAGGAAAGCTTTTGACAAGAAAGTAAGAACTAGAGATTTAAAGTTGGGGGATTTAGTGCTAAAAGATATCTGAGCCCCAGTTCAAGTTGCAAACGGGAAATTCAAGCAAAATTGGGTAGGTCCATACATTATCAAGTAGATATACTCTAGAGGAGCAGTAAGGTCAATGGATTTAGATGCAAACCCTTTCACTGAGCCAACCAACATGGACCAATTGAAGAAATACCACATCTAAGGTGGCAGTCTCAAAGCACCACGTCTGAAGTGGTTGTAAATTATGTTATTTCCCTTTCTAGGCTTGATTTAAAAAAAAAAAAAAAAAAAAAAAAAAAAAAAAAAAAAAAAAAAAGAGGAAAGTCGAAAACCCGAAAGGGAAACCTACGCAAAAGGAGAGTGAAAAAAAAAAAAAAAAAGTGAGAAAGCCTGCTAGGTTGAAAACCCAATAGGGTGGCCTAGGCAAAAGTTAAGGCAAATAAAAGAAAATCAATGAACTATTTGATGACCTGATCCTTCTACAAAGAGGGTACATAGGAAACCATGCATTGGTCTGGTCACAATTTCCCAAAACCACCATTTGCCCATTAAACAAAATTTTCAAAAATTCAATCATTCCATTAAACCATGTCATTACACAAAATCCAAAAAACCAAACCCTAAACCAAACCAAACCTTAAACAAACAAAAATAAATAAATAAATAAATAAATAAACCAAAAACCAAAAACCAAAAACCTACACCTTAAATAGAACCCTTAACCTGTAAGTCCTAAATAATTCCTAAACATAAGACTTTTACATCAACTTTTAAATAAACATGTTCAAAGCCAACAATAAAATGGTCATTTTGTCTTCAGTCACTTCTTTTTTGGTTGATCATTGATTTCTTCTATGATAGGTACTTCGTCATCCTTGTACTTTCTTTTAAATTCATAGTTGTCATCATCGTGTCTTTCCCGGTTGTCTCTGAGAAACTGCTTTCTCATAGCAACCATCTCAACTTCCTTCTCAGCAATCTTGTCCACCAACCAGTTATGATAGGCCACAAATTGAATGATCCCTTGTGATAGGTAATTAATTAATTAATTAGCCAAGTTATTAATTAATCAATTTATCATGCAAACGCATAGTAGCACAAACAAATCACCAATAAACTAAAATTGCAGCGGAAAATAAAAGACATGATGATTTGTTTACGAATGGGGAAAAACCTAACGGTAAAAACCCCACCGGGTGATTTTCAGGTCACCACTCCCGAAACTCCACTATTATCACAACAAGCGGTTACAAGCAAGGAATCCCAAATACCTTACCAACCTATAGTTGAACCCTTACCCCAATACTTAATCGGACTTGTTCTATAGTGACAGTTCCCTTTTCTGATGCACGGCTCCCAAGTACGTGACTAACGGTTGTGCGAATCCCAGTACACGACTTCAAAACACCAATTTGAAAAGATTATTGGCTGCAAAGTTCTTTAGTTCATCCACACGATGAAGATCAAGAAGATGCTTGGTCACAAAACCCTATGGTGCAAATACACAGCAACTTCTCCAAGAAAGAGATGAACTCGGTTAAGAACTTTGTCTCTGGTCACAATTTGCTTGAACAGAGTTTGCTCAACGCTTATGTAACTTGTGTACCATTTGACGGCTCTTAAAACAATCCTTTTATATGTCTAGGGTTATGAGAAAAGAAGGCCCATAGACAAATTCACGGATCCCAAGAAAATCATGGTTGAAATCTGAAATTCTTAAACCTCGACAGATAGGAGGTGTCGAGAAGGTATCGACCAGCTGTCGAGCTTTAATGATTTTGCACTCCTTGCTTGATTTCTTGAACAGACTTGAAGGCTTCCATACTAGATCTTGAAACGTGGTTTCTTGAAATAGTTAAACACATCCTAAATCTACCTAAATACAAGTAGAGTGTGTTTTATCAAAGGATAAGCCAATTACATAAAATCATGACATATGTTCTTAACATGTGAAACACATATGTCCTAACAATCTCCCCCTTTGGCAATCCGTGACAAAACCACAACTAACAAATGAACATATGAGAGAAGTCATAAATCACTCAACTCATATTCACTTGTTGAATACAATAAAATCTATCCTAACACAAACTCTTGAAAAACTTGCAAGAAGAGAGTTTATGGCCAGTAGACTTTGACAACCTGTATTTCTAAAACGCTTTAAACAAAACTCATCAAGGCATCTTTGTGTGAAACAGAATAATAGATTGCATATAAATTAATAAGAAGCATGTGTATAAAGAGAGAAAAGAAACAACACATGAAGGGGTAGGTGAAAGAAAAACATACATCAACAATATATGAGAGAAAATAAGTACAATGTATGTCTATAAATGGTCACAAGACCTCATGTACAAGAATCAATGTATCTAATAAAGAAAGAAAAGAAAAGATACATAATATCCTCACTACATCCCTAAAAAAAAAAATCAACACTCCCCCTAACACAATGATCCCAAAAACTAACTCTCTCCCTAAGAGTGACTACTCTCATATCCAAAACTACTCTCATATCCAAAACTACTCCCCCTTTTTGTCACGAATGACAAAGGGTAGAGTGTCAAGTAGAGATCTCATCGGTAGAGCTAGCATCTCCATCATCATCTAAAGCGTCATCGTCATCACCATCATCATCATCATCATCCTCAGCATCAGAATCAGAAGCAACTGGATGAGGTGGTGAAGGAGTAGGCTCAGGTGCAAAGCCGCCCATAGCCGCCTGCCATCGTGCAATACGACCGACACAAACATTCACTTAATACAACTCCATAGAGAATGTATCCAGGCGAGCATCCACGCGTTGCAGCTGCGCCATGACATCTCCTAAAAAAGACACATCACCGGAAGAGGAAGGAGCGGATGCAGATGGAGTAGATCGGGCTGGTGCAGAACGAGACGAGGGTGCTGCTGAATCCGTCTGTTATGACCGAAACTGGGCCTCGCTACGTTTAACGGTAGCGTAATCTATGGCACACATGATGGAAAAATGGTCGGAAGAGGGAAAAGGAACAGAAAAATGGCGTAAAATCCTCGTGATAGCGGAAGAAAAGATGAGCTTATCACAGGACGCCAAATCTAAATGAACATCTATGATAAACAGAATGAAGTGAGAGGGAAAATCTATAGTGAGATGCTCAAGAAGAGATAGCAAAAATCGAACGCGAGGCTCTGTGATGGAGTTATAGTGAGAAAGAGGATGTAAAACAAATGTCATCACCATGTTCATGAATCTAGGACCTTTAGCAAAAGGTCGACATGGTGTAAAAAGACGCTCACCCCAAGCAGTAGGGCGCTCACAAAAAGAAGACATGAGCTCATCCCTAGACACTGTCCTCAGACGCTCACAGCTAGGATAATGAGGAAACTCTATCTTAGGACATGAAGCACATTCGCAACCAGCTGTGATGTGACAGGAATACGCGTACCTCGGATGCGAGTGAAAAAGAGAGGTACTGAACGATCTATCCCATGCATGTTGGAGTAGAACTCCTGGATAAGCACGAGAGGACATGTGATCGAGATGTCACACAGTGACTCCCATCTCCTACTATGAATGACAGAGGGAAGGTCAGTGTCGGCAAAGTCTGACAAAACGACTTGGCGTTCCGAATGAATGCCTTGTCTAGAGAAGTTCTCTGAAAATGCCTTAAAGGCATCATCATCACGGAACCGAACAATAGAAGGAGAAGGATCAGTAGATGAAGAAGCACCGGAACGAAGAGGGTTTCGGGCTGGAGTGGATTTACGCTTAGGTGCCATAAACACGACTAACGTAAACTAACAGAGAGGGAGAGAAAGAATGACAATCAGAAAAGTCCCAAGCAGTTTCAAATATATCAAGAATATTGAAAAGAAATACGTATGCATGGGAAATGCATGAACAAGTGACATGCAAAACAAAAAGACATCATGGGCTCAACCCAATCCAATCCTACCAGCACACAAGCATATTACACACATTTAAATGCATGAAAATAACATTAAAATGCAAATGGAATGCAATGTATGAGGTTTTAAACACATTTAGATGAAAACCCAACCCAAAATTTCATTAGACACTCATTAATTTTGAAAAACCCTAAAATTTTCAAAAAATCCCAAAACCTACGTTTTAAAACATGAAATGCATGAATAAAGAGGGATTAGACGCTTACCAAGTGTAGAAAAACTTGAAAAAGATTGAAGAAACCTTGAGGAAGAGGTTTGGAGTGAAAAGAAGAGTGTTTGGGAGATGAACAATCACAGACAGATCGAGAGAGATCGAAGAAATGAGAGAAGAATCACGATGGAAGAATATGTAGACCCTTCAGTAATGCTCGACAGCTGAGGTATCGGGAGGTATCGAGGAAGCTGTTGTGGTAGGTGTCGAGGAACTGGTCATCAACAGCTGAGGTATCGAGAAGGTATCGAGCAACAAAGAATCAGATTCAAGAACAGAGGCTCGATCGATCCACCAGGTGTCGAGGAGTGATCGAGGAGGCAGGAGCTTTCTCGATCGATCCACCAGGTATCAAGGAGGTGTCGAGATTGCGTTAAGAAAAAATGCTTGAGAAGCTCGACAGATAGCAAGGTATCGAGGAGGTGTCGAGGAGGTGTCGAGCTAGCTTTTCAAAACAGTTTTTTGAGATGTGAAAAACACAGATATGAATGCAATCCAACAAACAACTCAACCAATGATCCAATCAACACAAAAATCTCTAAAAATAGTCTCTCAATCCAAAAAAATTTGAGCACAAGGATCTCCAAAACACACACACACATACTAAACAAGTCTAACCAATTTTATATTTCAAAAATAAGTCACGACAGTTTAGTGAGCATACATTAACACATGTAAAACTTGTGATGGTCAAATCACATTGTATCTGCACATGTATCAAGGATAGCAAAGAATATTGCGTGTTATGTGTGAAAAACATCGCAAGATTGCATAAGTGTATACATGTTATGACGATTTGAGATATGAGAAAATCGCTATAACTCACACACAGTAACTGCTTGATGGGGATTATCACCTTCAAGGTACATCCTATAACTCCCACATCTCCTAGAATACACGCTTGCAATCATTTTTAAAAGCATTTTTAATCTTTTTGCTTTTGATTTTTCTTTGCATATTTTTCTTTTAAGTATATCATACATGGGCTTATTAGAAAGAGAAAAAGAAATACCCAATGATATTTGACATTCCAATTTTGCTATGCCTAAGCACACAAATGTCATTGACATCACACTTTTGTTATGCCGAAGCATACAGATGTCATACATGATTGGCGGGCAACAGTGGTGAGATGGTTATTAATGCCTTTCTCTCAGGATTTTTTAGTTCTTCCCGTCCAAGAAAGTGATATGAGTGTTAAGTATAAGAGACAACGCAATCTTACTCATCGCAAACAAGAGCCACAGAGGTCACTTGCTTAGTTGTGCATAGAGATGCACATCTAAGCTACAAATGATACAAAGTTTAGAAAACTTTGTTTCAATGGCCATCCAAGGTACACAAGTACCAATGTACACAAAACACACATTGTTTTTATAATTTTTTTTTATTTTTCAATTTTTTTTATATTTTATATCAAAACAAAATAAAAATAAACTGAAAATAAACAAACAAAAACATGTTAAACAGAGCAAAGCATAAAACTAGAATGATTCAAAAATAAAAGCAAAACACACAAGTAATGCAACAAGCAAAAACAAGAAGATAGAAGAAAGTGATAAAATCACTTAGAGTCCTTTTTCTTCCACACCTTGGAAGAACTTTTCCTTTGATTAAACCCTTGAATCGGTGGTGAGGGGGAAGAATTGAAATCGTTCAAGTTTGAAAGGAACATGAGGGCCTTGAGAAGATCACTAAGAGGAGCAAAAGATGATTGAAGCTGATTTTGGCTTCCAGATGCTATCATGCTGTTACTTTGTTAAGTGGCTAACCACTTATAGCAATTTGGTCGAGTATGACCGGCAACTCCACAATGATGACAAAGATGTTGCTTCTTTTGTTTAGGCTTTTGAGAGTTAGCCTTCTTAGCCTTAGGATTTTTAGCTTCTTTCTTATCTAGTTTAAGGTGTGCTCCTAGGATAGATTTACCCTTGTCCAAGTTCAAACTAGCTAGACTAATTTTAACATTAGTGTTCTCAATTTCAGTATTACTAGCATGAGGAACAAAAACAGTAGTACCAGTAGAAGCAGTATTAGAGGAAGAAATACCATACCCTAAACCTGTACGATTTGAAGCAGATTTCTGAATGCTAAGCATCTCGTCTAGCTTAGCACTTGAAGTCTCAAGCTTCTTGGTCTTCTCAACCAAGAAATTGTTCTCAAACCTCAGTGCTCCAATTGTCTGATTAGCCTCATCAAAATTAGTGGATAATTCCTCACGGTCAAGTTCCACATCACTGAGTTTCTTGGTGGCTAGCCTATAAAGTTTCTCATGTTTTTCAGAAACTTTGTACAATTTCTCATAGGCTGTATGGATGTCATCTTGATCATCCATCTTCTTAAATTTGGACTCCACCAATTCTTCTTCTTCGTCCACATCTTCAACAATCCCATCAGTAGGTTTGATAGTGGCAGTGAAGGCATTCAAGATTCCGTCATCCTCATTGTCGGAATCTTCCTCAGGCTCAGTGTCACTCAAGGTAGTAGTAAGTGCCTTACTCTTCCCAATGCTCTTGAGATACATAGGACAATCATGTTTCATGTGCCCAAAACCTTGACATCCAAAACACTTAGGTCTTGCGGGAACAGTGTACTGACCACCTTCCTTAGCATCCTTCTTCCTTTTGTCTTACCCTTTAAACTGAGAAGAACTAGATTGCCTGTGGTCCTTGTCGAAGTTCCTCCCGTTGGCATTCTTCATAAACTTCTTGAACTGCCTTGTAATGTAGGACTTCATCTTGGAATCTTCATCATCAGAAGACTCATCTGTGTCACTGCTATTTTCCTTCAAGGCCATGCTCTTGCCTTTTCCCGACTTTCCAATCCTTGATAACCCTAGCTCATAAGTCTGCAGATTATCAACCAGCTCTGTCAAAGGAATTTTGTCAATATCCTTCGATTTTTCTATCGTTGTAATCTTGGCATGGAATCTCTCGGGTAGAGATCTGAACACTTTCCTTACAATCTTGGGTTCAGGAATGGTTTCCCCAAGATTAAAGGCTAAGTTTACTATGTCCTTGAGCTTGGCATAGAACTCATCAAACGACTCATCATCCTCCATCTTTATTTCTTCAAAGCTTGTATTGAGTCTCTGAAGCTTTGAATCCTTGACAGCCTTTGTACCCTCATAGGTTGTCTGGAGGATGGTCCATGCTTCCTATGCAGTTTCTGTGGAGGATATCTTCTTAAACTCCTCATTAGTGACTGCACTGAATAATGCATTCAATGCTCTACTGTTAAAGTTATCCTCCTTGATTTTTGCTTCATCCTAATCGGCCGGCGCTTTCTTTGGCTTGGTCCAGCCAATCTCTATAGCTTGCCACACCTTCTCATCTAAAGACTACAAGAAAGCTCTCATGCATACTTTCCAGTATGCATAGTTAGTGCCATCAAATAAAGGAGGTATAATTAATAACTGTCCTCCATCCATGACAACAGGGGTCAATGGATCAACACAGCAAAGATTAAACCTTAATCAGAGTGTGCCCGCTCTGATACCACTTGATAGGCCACAAACTGAATGACCCATTGTGATAGGTAATTAATTAATTAATTAGCCAAGTTATTAATTAATCAATATATCATGCAAACGTGTGATAGCAAAAACAAATCACCAATAAACTAAAATTGCAGTGGAAAATAAAAGACACGGTGATTTGTTTACGAATGGGGAAAAACCTAACGGCAAAAACCCCACCGGGTGATTTTCAGGTCACCACTCCCGAAACTCCACTATTATCACAACAAGCGGTTACAAGCAAGGAATCCCAAATACCTTACCAACCTACAGTTGAACCCTTACCCCAATACTTAATCGGACTTGTTCTATAGTGACAGTTCCCCTTTCTGATGCACGGCTCCCAAGTACGTGACTAACGGTTGGCGAATCCCAGTACGCGACTTCAAAACACCAATTTGAAAAGATTGTTGGCTGCAAAGTTCTTCAGCTCATCCACATGATGTAGATCAAGAAGATGCTTGGTCACAAAACCCTATGGTGCAAATACACAACAACTTCTCCAAGAAAGAGATGAACTAGGTTAAGAACTTTGTCTCCGGTCACAATTTGCTTGAACAGAGTTTGCTCAACGCTTGTGCAACTTGTGTACTATTTGACGGCTCTTAAAACAATCATTTTATATGTCTAGGGTTAGGAGAAAAGAAGGCCCATAGACAAATTCATGGATCCCAAGAAAATCAGAGTTGAAATCAGAAATTCTTAAATCTCGACAGATAGGAGGTGTCGACCAGCTATCGAGCTTTAATGATTTTGCACTCCTTGCTTGATTTCTTGAATAGACTTGAAGGCTTCCATACTAGATCTTGAAACGTGGTTTCTTGAAGTAGTTAAACACATCCTAAGTCTACCCAAATACAAGTAGAGTACGTTTTGTCAAAGGATAAGCCAATTACATAAAATCATGACATATGTTCTTAACATGTGAAACACATATGTCCTAATAAGTTAGAGTATTCTATAGTCATCCTATGAAAGTGAACCTTGACAAAAGATTGGTCCACTCGGTCAACCATCTCCAAGCCCAATAGCATGTTCCTTTTAGAAGTAGGATTTGTGTCCATAGGAGTGAAAGGTCTTCTTCTTTTTCCACCAAGCATTCCTAGCTCATATTGGAACTACCTCAAGCGTCTATCCACCTTGTAGAAAGTGGCCCTCCGTAACCCAACAATGAAGATGTGATATAATCCTGGAGATCATAGTAGAAGGGGTGGACACTTCCACCAATAACAATTCCATCGAATTGAGGCACTATATTTCTTGTTCAAAAACTTCACCCAATCACTCTCATTTTGGCACTCAGTTTTGATGACAGTCCTGCTAAGAAAACTACTAGAACCATAATTACTAGTTGTAGGCCTGGCAATCATATCCAGTCATTCCATCAGCCAAATCTATAAAGCCAAGGGACTCCCAATAAAGTTTTAAGACTCTCCATCATGAAATTTAGCATCCAGTCCTAGAAGAGTTTCTACCAAGATCAAAGAAACAGGATTATCACCATCCCTAATTTTACTCACAACACTTATGGCTCGAACATCTGTAAAACCGTGCCTTCTAGAGCAAAGTAATAATTCTCCCACGAAGCATAGGGCCAAGCCAAAAAATTTCTGTATATTGTCAGTCACTCCATAGGTGCGTTTGTCAATCGGCCTTGAAACAATTGCATGAAGATTCACCATATGTCCTTCAACCATACTACTAGTGATTGAAGTAGGAAAACCGAGAGCATTAGACAAAGATTCCCTATGCCTGGGATCACAGGAAACTACTACAGATTTTTTGCTTAGATCATAGCCCAAGATAGTGGAAAATGCTTCAATTGTGGGACAGTGTTCAGCAGTTTTAAACCGGAACACGTGATCTTCAGGATCCCAGAATTTCACCATAGCACGAAGGAAGTCCCACTTGATTTTGACGTTCCTCAGAGCCTTAATTCCTTCTAGTTTGTAGGATGTAAAATTGATTTTGGTACTAAAATTGAAGCTATGAACCCATCTGTTGATATCATGAACTGTTGAATAAGAAAATTTTTGATTGCTAGCCATAAATGACTTTTGCTTGTGATTATTGTGTTTTGCTAACCTTGATGCAGAGATTTGTTGCAGGAAAGACCACTAATGTAAGCTACATCAATGCTAAATTAGGTTAAAATAGGTTTCCAATAGTTTGTAGCTGAGTAGGAAAGTGTTTCATGATCACAAACGAAGAAAATACTTTTCAAAAACCTCGAAAGCGCAAAACATGCATTGGAAAAGCGTGAGGAGTTGGCCCACCATAGTGTAAGCTTGGTGGCATGACAAAGTGCCATTTGGCACTCTAAAAGTGCCGAATGGCACTTCTCAAGTGTCGAACGGCACTCAGCCCCACTAAAGCTCATTCGCTTTGTTTTGCATTCTTAGACACATTTTAGGTCCATTTTTGACCCTGTTAAACACTCAATTTTTTTTTTTTTTTTGGTTAAACTGGGGCATTCAGACATGCCTAACTCATTTGTTTTCAAAAAAAAAAAAAAATCATCACCTGTATTACTATTTTCAAAAATTGATCAAATCAAGATTCTTTTTCAAGCTCATGAATACATGTCTCAAACTAGGGGCATTTTACCATGCCTCATTCATTTTCAAAAAAACAAATAATAAAGAGGGACCATCATCATCATCTTTTCATAAATTAAAAATAAAAAAAATAAAAAGATTTCAAGATTTCTAAAAGTCATGCATTCATTCCTAAATTAGGGGTATTCAACTTCGCCTCATTCAAACAAGTGCAAGTTCCATCAGAGCCAATCAAGATAATTTTAAATTGGTACTACAAGACCTCATCAGGTAAATTCTAAACTTGTCTTATTTAAAGTTTCCACATGATCAAAGGCAATTCCAAAGACAAAGAGCTAAAAAGGGAAATTAATACAAGATTGTGTAAGGAACACTTCTTTTTGTTTTGCAAGAAAAATTAAAAATACAAATCAAACATCATTGGGACTTCGTGTCCACCTGTGTGAAGATCTCCTCGACCCACCTCTAGAGGAGCCAGCTTCAGTGTTTCCTTTT
The DNA here is from genome assembly GCA_030820535.1 of Quercus parvula. Classification (NCBI taxonomy): domain Eukaryota; kingdom Viridiplantae; phylum Streptophyta; class Magnoliopsida; order Fagales; family Fagaceae; genus Quercus; species Quercus parvula. The sequence goes on from JAUAME010000002.1 coordinate 52,428,033, forward strand.
TGACTTGCATAAAATTGAGATTCCTGTTGCCGATTCTGAAGCTTAGGATTTCCAATCCTTTCCTCCAAAGATCTTTTGGTGGCATTCGCCAATGCCATGCAACTCACCTGAAAAATCAACGAAGACAAGTGTCAGGCCCATTGTTAGGATAACTAAAGAAAATCTCATGGCCAACAAAAATTTTCAATGACCAAAATTTCATGCCACCACATATTTTTTTCCATACCCGTATCCACAAATTTTTTTCCATACCCATACCCACAAATTTTTTTCATACCCATACCCACAAAATTTTGCCATGTTCATGAAATAAGACTTACACATGCCAAAAAATTGTCCGCATTAATCATGAATTTGTTCAACTAAGCCTACACAACAAATTTTTCACAACTTCAATGCCCCAAAATTCGTTCAACAACAAATCCCTAACATTGCCAAAATTCACGACTCACCAACATTGTCCAAGTTACACCATGGACAAAAAAAATACAACAATTCAAAAGTGCCCCAAAGCCAAGATTACAACATGATCAATCATGCAAATGCCCCAAATTTCAACAAGAGCACACAATAACACAATGACAATGTCTCAACATCAAACTCTCAATTCCAAATTTCAAATTTTCAATCCCAAGTTTCAAACTCCAAATTCCAAGTCTTGAACATCAAATTCCAAATTTCAAACTTCAAAGATAAAATCTTTTTCAAGGAACTACAGAAATCAATCAAAGTTTTCTTGATAAAAAAATGTAAAATCCAAATCAAGAAGGAACAAATGGAAATCACACATCTCAAAAACAGTGGGACAACAAAGCCCTCATCATTTAAAGTCTAATCCTAAATTTTGACTTTTTGCAGGCAACAACTCAGATCGAGGTTGAAAAGCCCCTCGATCATCATAGCTTCGGTTCCAAGGTTGAAAAGCTCCTTGGTTACCTTTCATCAAGATTAAGGTTGAAAAGCTCTTGGTTGTCAAAGCTCAAATCAAGGTTGAAAGCTCCTTGGTCGCCACAGCTCTGGTTCCGAGGTTGAAAAGCCCCTTGGTTACCTTTCTTCAAGATCGAGGTTGAAAAGCCCCTTGATTGCCTTTCTTTAAGATTGAGGTTGAAAAGTCCCTTGGTCATCACAGCTCAGATCGAGGTTGAAAAGCCTCTTGGTTGTCACAAATCTGGTTCCGAGGTAGAAAAGCCCCTTGGTTCTCTTTCTTTAAGATCAAGGTTGAAAAGCCCCTTGGTCGCCACAACTCCGGTTCCGAGGTTGAAAAGCCCCTTGGTTCCCTTTTGTTAGATCAAGGTTGAAAAGCCCTTTGGTCATCATAGCTCCAGTTCCAAGGTTCCTTAAGACTGAGGTTGAAAAACCCCTTGGTTGTCGCAGCTCAGATTGAGGTTGAAAAGCCCCTTGGTCATCACAGCTCCAGTTCTAAGGTTGAAAACCCCTTGGTTGCCTTTTCTTCAAGATCGAGGTTGAAAAGCCCCTTGGTCTTCATAGCTTCGGTTCCAAGGTTGAAAAGCCCCTTGGTTGCCTTTTCTTCAAGATCGAGGTTGAAAAGCCCCTTGGTCACTATAGCTCTGGTTCCGAGGTAGAAAATCCCCTTGGTTACCATTCTTCAAAATCGAGGTTGAAAAGCCCCTTGGTTGCCATAGCTCTAGTTCCAAGGTTGAAAAGCCCCTTGGTTACCTTTCTTCAAGATCGAGGTTGAAAAGTCCCTTGGTCGCCATAGCTCCAGTTTCAAGGTTGAAAAGCCCCTTGGTTACCTTGCTTCAAGATTGAGGTTGAAAAGCCCCTTGGTCTTTACAGTTCTGGTTCCAAGGTTAAAAAGCCCCTTGGTTACCTATCTTCAAGATCGAGGTTGAAAAGCCCTTTGGTCACCACAGCTCCGGTTCCAAGTTTGAAAAGCCCTTTGGTTACCATTCTTCAAGATCGAGGTTGAAAAGCCTCTTGGTCGCCCCAGCTCCAGTTCTAAGGTTAAAAAGCCCCTTGGTTACCATCCACATTCAAGATCGAGATTGAAAAGCCTCTTGGTCACCTCAATTATCAAGAATCATTTCAAAGATCATCAGCTATCGAATAGGTCAAGTATTTACAATTTTCATTTTTTTTCAAAAGGTAAAGCATTAGTTCTATGTTCCAAAGTTTTAGGTTCGAGGGCTAGGTAATCTTTGAAAATTTACCCTCAATTAAATCATGGCCGCCAAAATCAATGTCTTTGTTTTACATTGACACTCGCTTTCCAAGCTCTGTCAATGAGAGGCATTCTGTAGACACTCGATTTTGTACCCATGATTTAATCAAAGAAGATGACTAGAGTGAACAATCATATACTCAAAATTCATGATTGCATTGCATGCATTAATTCATTCATTGCATATCATAAAAACGATCTTGGGGTTCTAACGGTCGCGATGGTATACCCGGTTTCCAAATCGGACCGTCGGATTGAAAGATATCACATGATCAAGTTTGCACGGTCAGCATGCATTGTGTCTAGGTAGAGTTGACCATGCATGATTTATTTAAATTAATTTTGATTGGTTAAACAATTAAAATTAATTAAATAATTTTGTGATTAGTTGATAGTTAGTGTCAAAAATAGGATTGTTTACATGGGAATAAAGGGGCAATTGGATAACGATAAAATTGTGTATAATCTAGACTTTATCAAGATCTATTTTAGAGTATTTATCTACAAGATAATTATTGCTGAAAAGACATGAATTATCGAGAAAAGAGTTTAAATTTTAGAATATGGATTAAAAGCGCGTCTAAGTGCAAGTCCCAGCTCAAGAAAACCTAAAAAAAGAGTCCAAAACGCACCTGAACTCGAAAGCGGGATTAGCACCCAGCACTTTTGGAGTGCCGAATGGCAAATGAAAGTTCAAATAGTGTGAAATACACTATGAATCTTTAGACCCCAAAATTAAAAATTACCAAGTCAAGCTATATGTCAAACACAAAGTGTGCGGAAAATGAACACAAGCTATAAACAGAATTGATAAACAATCTAAGCCAATTTAAAATCACATCCGCAGTAGAAAATAAAAGCCAAAGATAAGGGAAGAGAGATGCAAGCACAAGGACAACACAACGATGTGTTATCGAAGAGGAAACCGAAGCCCTCGGCGTAAAACCTCCTCGCCGCCCTCTAAGAGGTAAGTAATCCACTAGAAAATATAGTTGGGATACATGAACAACAATAGACCCTCCAAGCCTAATCTACCCAATGTACCTAAGCCCTCCAAGCTTCTTGCTCCAACGAGGTTACGCCAAATCTATTTCTTTTCTAGCTTCCTGGATTCCGCTACTTGACCATAGCATCAACCAATATGAAATTGGTTCCTTCCTAACTTCTTCCCAAAACACCAAACAGCCCTCTCACAGGAATGGATATGGTGAGAAAAGGTTTTGGTAATGAGCCTCTCAAGGATTTGACAATGGAGAGGAAGAGAGTAGAGGAATTTGAAGAGTCTCTTAGGTAAAGATTGTGGATGAATCAATCTTGTTTTCTCTAGGGTTTCTCTCTCAAAATTCTCTCTGGAAGCTCTCTATGAATCGTGGGTATAAGGGTATATATATGGTAGGGTGAGAAGGAATGTGAAACGTTATATTTTGCCAAACAGGGTGTTCTGGCGGCTTGACCTTGCGACTGGGTTGAGTCGCGAGTTCAAGCCGCGAGCAAACAGCCTGGCCAGCCTAGAACTTTTGTCCTGTAGTGAACAGCTGGCGCGACGCTTCAGCTTCTAGCATGCTTGGCACATGTGCTTCAATTTGGCAGCTTGCAGCCGTGAGCCACCCGCGAAATCCAGCCGCGAGTCCCTGCTTCTTTACACACACTTGAGCAATTCTTCACACTCTCTCACACACACTACCCTTACATGATTCTCACATAAATACAGGGTTTTTAATTGCCAAAATACAAGCAAATTCGGCACAGAATAAAGCCAACAAGATGGTTGATTAAATTCAACCTTACAATCTCTCCCTTTGGCTATTCCATGACAAAACCCTAAAACAGACTCTAGACTTAACATGTGAGTTGTGAACAATTGAACATAACTCACTCACACCTAATTCTAGAAATTATGAAGCTCTTGAATCATATGGACATGAATCTCCTGAAACACCACAATACACCATGATCATTGTATGAAGAAAAGCATGAAATGCATATGAAGCAAGTATGAAGTGATCAAGCAAAAATGGAGTTAAGAAACAAACCATGGCTTGATCAAACAAGCTATCACTGTAAGGTAGTGATCACAATGCTCATTCACACTTGGAATGAACACTTGGACATACAGGCAAATAAGCTCAATGCAAATCACTTGCATGCCCAACACTCAACCAATGCATAATACACTAAGTATATGCATCTAGGAACAATCCTACAAGGGCACAAGAGTGACAGTACTTAAAAGGAAAATGCATGACATTTAGTTAGAAGTACTGATTAAAGTAATGCATAAAGGCTGCATAAAAGCATGATACACACCATAAAGCCTACAAACATGCATAAAACATAACCTTAAAAGCTTACAAAAGCAACATGGGTACAAACCATAAAGATATACCAAAAAACATCATCAATATAGAGAATATACCAAAGTTTTCAAAAAGCATCCATGAGTTTTAAGTTTAAAAACAAACATTAGTGTATCAAAGCCCATCAACAATTATCCAAAACATAAGCACAAATAACATAAAAAAAACTTAAAAACAGTTTCTGAAACTTCTCCCCCTCAAACAAACACTCCCCCTCAGAAAATTATCTTTCCCTTTTTGACCGGAATGGCCAAAGGGTCAATGCTCCTGGTTGGTGTAGATGCTGTCAAACTTGGCTGAAAGTACATCCAGTTGATCCTACATAGCTGTCATCCTTTCAGTATGCTGATTTTGAACTTCTCTGAGGCCATCAATCCTGTCCAAGATGATCTGGAATGCATCTGGAGGTGTAGCTAATGAGGTAGAGGCCCTGATCCTCTTTGCTTTGCTTCTGGATGTGGAAGATTGTCCTGTAGCCTCTGCTTCAGTATCCATTGGATCACCTTCTTCTTGTTCAGCTTCTTCTTCATCTACATCACCCGGAAGTCGTACTTGTATCCGTATGATGGTTTGCTTGTTGATAGCTGAGGGTGTAAGCATTAGGCTGAGGTCTTGAGGAATTGGAACACCTTTTGCTCTGAAAATCCACATGAGAAGACTAGGAAAAATCAGCTTTGCTCAGGAAGTTGTTCTGGTCTTATCCATTATTGTATCAAATATATGGGAGCTGATATCAATGAATGTTTTCTCCTTGAGTTCCATAAGAAAAATGGCTCTGGCATTGTTGATTGTAGTGAGCTTCTTCACAGGATAAAAGTTGTTCATCATGATGATGGTAAGGCACCTCATGTCAACTGGAAAAACTGTGGTATTGAGACATTTCCCTTCTCTCTGTCCACCAATGTGATTTTGGACAGTTTCTAAAGACAACATCCTGTCTTTGTAGTTGATAAACTCATACTCCTCTAAGCCCTCAAGACCAAGGACCTTATCAATATCATGGGCATCTAGAGTGAATTCATGCCCTCTTACCCAACAATCTAGCTCATCTTCTCTAATCTTCACATTAGAGTAAAATTCTCTTATCAGAGGCTCACACACACCTGGTAGACCACTTAACAACTTTTCCCAACCTCTACCCTCAAAACAGGTGGGCATAAATGTGTCTTTTAAATCCACTAGATCCACAAATCTCTCTTAAATTATGGTTCCCTTCATGAAGGAATCTTTGTATCTCTCAAATTGTTGAACAAACCTAAACAGATCATAATCCATTTTCAATCTTTTGTCAGCCTTTTTTGCCGGATTTTTCTTCTTCGGAGGTGAGGGAGCCATCTGTAATCAAGCAAGAAAGGCCACAACAAATAGATAGCACAATAGATAGAATTATAAACATTAGAGATCATGTCATAGGTATTAAAGATGACTAATTTGGTGAAGTAGATACCACATAGTATGGACACAATCAGAGAGTAATGAGGATAATATTATGCAATCACAATATAATGATACCTACCACACTAGCCCCATAAATAGTGCGTACAACACATGAAAAGACATAAACATGTGTCAATGATACGGTGCTAAATGCAACTAATCATAAGCTACTTTAATCACATAGCAATCAGAGACATCAAACCAGATTCACCGCAATTGAAAGATCAAAGAACACAAAAGACCCACATGAATTAGGTTCAAGCAGAATGGGTAAAAGAAACCAACATGAGATTATACATCACACACAAATCGGGCAATCAGATTATCTCAAGAAAACAAATACTAGAAAATATATGAAACCATCAACTGAAATAAGTTTGCATGGGAACAATACCTTAAATAATCCAAACAAAAACAAACCCAAAATCATTGAAACACACCCATAACAAGAATCAAAACACCAACACAAATACTCAAGAAAACGAAGTAAAATAAGAGATATAAGGTGAGAGAATAAAAGCCCATACCTTTTCTTCTTGAAGATTTGGAGGTGTACAAGTTCAACAATGGAGTTTGTAGAGAATGACACGGAGTGTTTGGGTGAGATTCAGTAGAGAGAGAAAATGAATAGTCATAAAAGGTTCGAGGGAAAACTGAAAAGATTCAAAAACTGACCCAATTTTTTGCCAAACACGCGTTTTTCGCGACTGAAGTGAGTCGCCAACAAGTCGCTAGGTCTAGCCGCCAAAACACTCAAAGACAAAATTGTGAAAAATTTTCTAAATGTTTTTCGCGACTGGAAGGTCTATCCGCGAGGGAGTCGCGAGCTGAGCCGTGAAAATCTCTGTGTAACCCTCGTAACTGGACCTTTCACTCGCAAACAAGTCGCCAAAATTAACATGCAAGCTCACGGCTGAATTCCACGACTTGGATGACCCACGACTGAGTAGCCAAAATAGGGCAACACTGTTTTTGAAATTTTTCAGTTTTTGTAAAAGCAAAATACTTTCCAAAAACACCTAAAACACTCAAAAATCTTTTTGTGTTTGAATCAACAAAGATTGAGCATGTGAAAACACATTCTAACAAGTACAATCACACAAATGAATATGGAATTCATTGAACATAAACTTGTGTGTTGTGTGTGGATATCAACAATGAGATAGTCCTTAGTCTAATGTGAAGCTTCAATGATCAATTCAACCAAGGCATACACAATTAGCGCTAGATCATGTGATTTATCTCAATTATAGAAGTATGCATATATGACCTCCCACAAGACTTGATAACTTAACTTGGAGCTCTACATTTGACTCCATCATTAGATCTTTTTGTTCTTTTAGACACAATTACATCTCATTGTGAGAATGCCTTTTGATATTTCTCCTTGATGGGATAGCCTTTGGCCTTTTGAACAATCATACACTTTAATTTATTTTGGTCGCTTTCCTTTTTTCCTAGTCGAATACTAGTATGTGCGACAAGTTTTTGCAGCTCAATATCTCTTTTCATTTGGAGATTTAAATTTGGAAAGCTCTTTTTAGCAAAAACAAAAAAATAAAGAGTGGGAAGATATATAGGCACAAGTCTATGCATGTCTCAAGATCAACAAAAACCATTCACTAATCATTCATGACAAGTTTGAAGATCTATTTACAATAGTCACATAGATTTGAAGATTTCTTCCACAGTGATAAGAGTGCAAAGGAACAAACTACGCTCGTAAATGCACAAAGCCATTAGCACAAAGGTACAAGGCAAAACAAGTTTTGAGACAAAACTCAACAATGTCACTCAAACTTTTGATTTTCCACTTTTTATGTGGTTTTTGGATTTTTGACACACAAGAATTAAAAGATTGATCAACAGCAATATTGAAGACAATTTGTATGAAAGAGTGCAAAAACAAACAAACAAATTTCAAATCACATAATCAATAAGCAAACAACCAAACAAAGTCACAAAGCATAGGAAGTATTGATGCATGGACATGTTGTAATGCTTATGCATGAGTACCCTTTTTCACCCATACGTCACTTGCGTTTGGGGTGATATCCTTATAGGATTGGGTACAGGAGTTAGGGCTTTCAAACCTTCGTGTGAAGCTTTCCAAACAGTTGGTGAATGCCCTAATCATCTTTATCATGTCTATCACTCCGGGATCACCACTTCGACCTCTTGACGGTTCACCAGCCCAATTTCTCCTATCATTTCTAGGTCCTCGAGACCTTGGAGCACTTGCATTATTCATTGCTTTCAGCTTTTGACAATTTGGTCCAGTGTGCCCTTGAAGTCCGTAGTGGTGACACATATAGGTTGATCTAGGACTTCTTTGTGATCGGGGACGAGACTTGGCTCGGGATTCAGACCTGCCTATAGATTTCCTATGAGAGTTGTTCACCATCCGTTTGTCATCCACATTCCTCTTTTCCTCCATCTTGGGCTTCTCAGCAATAGGACTAACTTCAATTTGCTCTTTGGCCTTTATAAACTTCACTTCTTTGGTGACACTACCTGAAGAACTACTTCCTCTGGTATATCCCAAACCAGACTTGTCAGAGAAATGTTTTTGAGATGAAATGACATCATTTAGCTTCTTGGTGGAGACCCTCTCTATCTTGGCATTGGCTTGCACAACCTCATGCTCAAGAAATCTCACTTTTGTGTAAGCTTCTGATAACTCACCATTCAGCTTTTCTATCTCACATTTAGCTTCCTTATGACGCATTAAAAGACTCCTATAGTCCTCGTCGGCTTTCTTCATCTTCTTCACAGCCGCCTTGGCCACACATGCATACTCTCTTGATTTTTCTAGAAGTGAATCATAATTCTCTTGAAGACAGGCTGCATTCTCATCTTCTTCAACATCCGACTCTTCCATAATTCCTATGGAATCTTCATCACTATGTTCCCCAAGTTCTTGCACAAGCAAATTCAAGCCCTCCGAAAACTCGACATGAGCAATAGCCATAAATGCGGAGTAATTTCCTTCTCTGTCACAGCTTTCATCAGAATCAGAATTTGAAGAGTCCGAGTCACTAAGTGTTGTGGCATACACCTTGCCTTTCGATTTCAAATAATTCGGACATTCTTTCTTAAAGTGTCCATGCCCGTTGCATTCAAAACAAGTGACATCTTGTGTAAATTGGAATTCTTTTCCATCTTCCTTTTTGAATTCCCTTTTCTCCCTTCCTAAACTTTGGAATTTCCCTTTATCACCAAATTTACCACTGTTTTTGAACTTCAAAAATTTTCGGAAATTTTTTGCAAGATATGCAACATCCTTCTCGACTGCATCATCTCATCATCCGAAGAGTCGTGAACATCCACCCTTTCATTTACAGTCTTGAGAGCAAGGGATTTGGTCTTTCTTTGATTAGGCAATGACAATTCATATGTTTGTAAAGAGCCAACTAGCTCTTGAACTTTAATGTCGTCAAGATCTTTGCTCTCTTCAATAGCTGTTACTTTGGCATGAAAGCTTTTCGACAGTGATCGAAGGATCTTCCTTACAATTTTAGAATCTGTCGTCTTCTCTCCCAAATTGAATTTTCCGAAAACCACCTTGTTCAACTTACTATAAAACGAGTCGAAGGACTCATCCTCACTCATCTTGAGCTCCTCAAAGTGAGTGGTCAACATCTAAAGTTTAGTGTCTTTCACCTTCTTTGTTCCTTCATAAGTAGTCTCCAGAATCTCCCATGCTTCCTTAGCAACAGTGATATGAGAAATCCTGTGAAATTCTTCTGGAGAGACACCACAGAAAATAGCATTAAAGGCTTTACTATTAGCATTAGCCGCCGCTAGTGTTGCCTTATCTCAAATGGATTTGGCAGCCTCCGACTTAGTCCATCCCACTTCAACTGCATCCCACACAGCATCATCAATAGAACATAAAAATGCCCTCATTCAGACCTTCCAAAATGCATAATTATTACCATAAAAAAATGGTGGCACATTTAGAGATTGAGACCTATCCATCTCAAAGTAGGGTCAAGGATCGCACTAGGGCGTTTAAACCACAACAAGTGCACCCGCTCTGATACCAATTGAAAGTTCAAATAGTGTGAAATACACTATGAATGTTTAGACCCCCAAATTAAAAATTACCAAGTCAAGCTATATGTCAAACACAAAGTGTGCAGAAAATGAATACAAGCTATAAACAGAATTGATAAACAATCTAAGCCAATTTAAAATCACATCCACAGCAGAAAATAAAAGGCAAAGATAAGGGAAGAGAGATGCAAACACAAGGACAACACAGCGATGTGTTATCGAAGAGGAAACCAAAGCTCTCGGCGTAAAATCTCTCCGCCGCCTTCCAAGCGGTAAGTAATCCACTAGAAATTGTAGTTGGGATACATGAACAGCAATAGACCGTCTAAGCCTAATCTACCCAATGTACCTAAGCCCTCCAAGCTTCTTGCTCCAACGAGGTTACGTCGAACCTATTTCTTTTCTAGCTTCCCGGATTCCACTACTTGACCATAGCATCAGCCAATATGAAATTGGTTCCTTCCTAATTGCTTCCCAAAACACCAAAAAGCCTTCTCACAGGAATGGATATGGTGAGAAAAGGTTTTGGTAATGAGCCTCTCAAGGATTTGACAATGGAGAGGAAGAGAGTAGAGGAATTTGAAGAGTCTCTTAGGTAAAGATTGTGGATGAATCAATCTTGTTTTCTCTAGGGTTTCTCTCTCAAAATTCTCTCTGGAAGCTCTCTCTAAATCGTGGGTATAAAGGTATATATATAGTAGGGTGAGAAGGAATGTGAAACGTCATATTTTACCAAACAAGGTGTTCTGGCGGCTTGACCTCGCGACTGGGTTGAGTCGCGAGTTCAAGCCGCGAGCAAACGGCCTGGCTAGCCTGAAACTTTTTTCTTGTAGTGAACATCTGGCGTGATGCTTCAGCTTCTGGCATGCTTGGCACGTGTGCTTCAATTTGGCGGCTTGTAGCCGTGAGCCAACCGCGAAATCCAGCCACGAGTCCCTGCTTCTTTGCACACACTTGAGCAATTCTTCACACTCTCTCACACACACTACCCTTACATGATTCCCACCTAAATACAGGGTTTCTATTTGCTAAAATACAAGCAAATTTGGCACGGAATAAAGCTTACAAGATAGTTGATTAAATTCAACCTTATAGAAAACATTAGGGTTTTGGCTCGATAGCATTCAAGTGACGTTAAAACACATCATTTTCAATTTTTTAGTGATAAGGACGTGTCCTAATTCATATTCTAATCGTCTAAGCTATTTTTTGAGTCTCCTAGCCTCTATAAATAGAGACTAGATCTCAAAATTCAACACACTTTTTCACGTTCTCGATTTCCTCTCTTTCTGACTCCCCTTTCTAATATTCTCTCTCTTACGCTAAAGAGGTTCTGGAGGCTTTAGCCTTAAGAATTTATTTTTTGTAAGTAAGGATTTTTAGGTTTCAAATACAATTGCATAAATTTCTTTGAACCCTATAATATTCTCTCGAGAAAAAGAGTATGTTCATGCAAGAGGTAGCTTTTCTTTACTTCTTCTTCTTCTATCTCTTTTAATTTGGTGATGTATGAATAAATTTTTTTTTAGTTTTGATTTTTAAATAATCATATCATGTGTTGTTGATATTTTCTCTATTGGAACATGTTTCTGATGTTTTTATTGTAAAGATCTATATTTTTGTTTCAAAAATCTGCTTGTTATCATATCTTCTCAAATCAAAAACTGATTTTCATCTTCATTAGATGCAAATTTGAATTTTTCTCAATAAAAAAACTGATTTGCATCTTCATTAGATGCAGATCTGAATTTTTCAAATCAAAAACTGATTTGCATCTTCATTCAATGTAGATCTAAATTTTTTCTCAAATCAAAAATTGATTTGCATCTTCATTAGATGCAGATCTGAATTTTTCTCAATAAAAAAAAAAAAAAAAAAAAAAAAAAAAAAAAAAAAAACTTATTCACATTTTCATTAGATGTAGATTTGAATTTTTCTAAAAAAAAAATGATTTGCATCTTCATTAGATGCAGATTTGAATTTTTCTCAATCAAAAAACTGATTTGCATCTGCATTAGATGTAGATCTGAATTTTTTAAATCAAAAAAACTATTTTGCATCTTTATTAGATGCAAATATAAATTTTTCAAAATCAAAAACTGATTTGCATCTTCATTAGATGCAAAAATGATTTTTTTCAAAGCAAAGACTGATTTGTATCTTCCCTAGATACAAATCTGAATTTTTTTTTTTTTTTAAAATCCAATAAACTGATCTACATCTTCTTTAGATATAGATCTGATTCTTTTTAATACAAACCAAAAACCAATTTTTCTAGTTTTCAAAAACAGATCTAATATTTTTTTTAAAACCAAAAGACTTTGTTTTATTTAATAAACACAGATCTGACTTTTCCATGCCAAAAACTATTTTTTTTACATGTACAAAAACAGATCTGATTTTTCTAAACCAAATCAGTTTTTTTTTTTTTTTTTTTCACAACACAAATCTGAATTTTTTAACAAAGAAGAGGATGCATTCATAAATAGACTTATGTGGTTTAGTTTTTCACATGTGCAACAAGTCATTAGATACAAATATGAATTTTTTTAAAATCCAAAAAACTGATCTACATCTTCTTTAGATATAGATCTAATTCTTTTTAATACAAACCAAAACCCAATTTATCTAGTTTTCAAAAAAAGATCTGATATTTTTTTAAAACCAAAAGACTTTGTTTTATTTAATAAACATAGATCTGACTTTTCTATGCCAAAAACTATTTTTTTTACTTGTACAAAAACAGATCTGATTTTTCTAAACCAAATCAGATATGTTTTTTTATCACAACACAGATCTGAATTTTTCAACAAAGAAGAGGATGCATTCATAAATAGACTTATGTGATTTAGTTTTTCATGTGTGCAACATGTCATTCATAGCATGCATACAAGTGGTACATTGGTCATAAGAGTTTAGAAGACCAGACTTTGTTTGGGCAGAATGGTTGCCTAACACCTTCCCATTTTATAACCTAGCCTCCGAATTTAGTGTCTTTAGATGGGTAGACCTAGGCTTTATCTTTATTTTTTATTTTGGGTAGATTGTTATTAGGACAAAAAGGCATGTAATTATTTGGTAGTTTGTAACTAGGACCCAAAGCCATGTAATATTCAATTTATCAAACATGTATTTTTTCTTTTTCAAGAAATGAGAATGGAACAATTCAGTCATGTATTCTGTATTTAGTTTTTTCTTATTTTTTTGTATAAAAAATAAGTAGTGACTCCACACCACTTACGCAAAAAGAGAGGTGTCTTTCAAAGCACCCAAATCTCTTTTCTGAGAGCACCTAATTTTTCTCAGTCTCTCACAATCTCTTCACTCACAAAGATATTGATATTTGTGGTCACATCTATACCAACTCTTCGTCAAGTGCATCAAGAAGAGAAAGTCAAGGCTAACTCTACCATTCCTAAGCCTTGTCATGTCTCTCACATCAAGGGCAAGGGTGAAGATTCCAAGTGGACTCCCAGTCATGCAAAGGGAAAAGCCTATTAGTGAGCACACCATTATCCAGAGTAAGGCTCACATTCCCAGCCTAGATACCTGTGCATCTCAAATTCCAAGAGATGAAGCTGCAAAAGAAGGAGGCAACAATGATGTGGAAATTGAATGTTTCACTTCCATACTAGAGGATACTCCACAGCCTTCTTCTCAAGCATAAGCGAGAGCACTTGACTGCCTTGATTTTATACTTGGAAGGGTTGAAGAAATGCATGCCATGCTGACTTCACACATCGACTACTCCACGAGGCAGTTCACATACCTTCAAGGCCAAATCACTACCCTATCTTCTCAGATTCAAGACCTGGGAAAATCAGATTCAGTGTTCGATTCTTTCTAGGATTTTTAGCTATTTCGGTAAGAAATGAGGAGTAGATTAGCTTGAGGGGGAGTACAGCCTAAGGAGAAGTAATGACATCATTGGTTTATTTTGGTGGTTTTATGTTATGCTTTTCTAGTTTATGTTTTATTTATAGTGCTTTATTTAAAGCTTTCATGTAATTTAGTTTAAAACATAGTTTTCTTTAGTACTTTATGTACCTTGGTTTTTATAGCCGTTTCTTGATGCTTATAGTTATCTATTGCTTCTTCCCTTAGTTTCTTTAATGCATCATGTGGTTTGTTGGACATGCAATTGATTTTAGCATTGCTCTTAATTGCATTGCGTGTCTAGATGATTATTTACTCGTTAAGTATTCATTGTGGTCATTCTTTAATGACTAATCTTGTTTGATCAAGTTATTTTTTATGTTTCATATTTCATTTGGTATCTTGATCGCATTATGCTTGTTCTTTATACATGCCTTGTGTTCTACTTGTCTTGTATTTAATGAAGTTATTTGTTATGTGCAAGTGTTTCAAGATACAGGTGTACAAAGTTCAAGTGCTTCATAACTTTTAGATTTAGGTGTGAGTGAGTTTTGCCTATGTTCCCAAACTCATGTTTAAGTTTAGAGTCTATTTAGGGGTTTTGTCACAGAATAGCCAAAAAGGGAGATTGTAAAGTTGTGATTTCCAACTAGCTTGTGTTGGCTTTAATTCCATGCCAAATTTGATTGTAATTTCTTCAATCATTTCCCTGTATGTATGTGAGTTTATTTGTAAGGGATGAGTGTGAGAGATTGGTGAAGATCAAGCTTCAAAGATGAATTAGTGCAATTTACGACTAGCTCGCGAGAAGCTCGTGAGAAAGTAACCCACAAAAAGGCCATGCGTAAAGCACATGACTAGAAGCTGAAGAGTCATGCCAGGCTGTCAAGTTTGCGAATGTTTCGCGAGAAAGGCCATCCCGCAAAGTACTCGCGAAACTCTCTATTTGGCAAAAATATAAAGTGCTTTACCAAATTCTTTACCCACATTATAAATACCCTCATTACCCACGAATTGTAAGGAGTGCTTTTCAGAAAGAAAACCCTAGTAAATACATATAAGAGAGATTGTTATACCTAGACAACTCCTACCTCTCCATCTCTACATCCTTGAGAGGTTCATAGTCCAAACACTTACCACACTAGATATGAGTGTTAAGTGAGGTTTTGGTGCTGTTGGGAAGCATTGGAATGAGCCATTTAATGGCAGATGCAATCGGGCTGAATTGCTGGACCTGGAAAGCTAAAGAAGACAAGACTCTGAGAAGTCCATTGGTAGCAGGAGCTTGGAGGGCTCAAGTGCATGGGATAGACTAGGCTTGGAAGGTCTTTTGTTATTAGTTTATTCCAACGTTATTCTCTAGTGGATTGATTTCGACTTTGAGGGTTGTGAAGAGGTTTTTGACCGAGTTCTTTGGTTTCCTCTTCGATAACACATCTTGGTGTTATCTTGTGTTTGCATCTCTCTTCTCTACTCTTTAAGCTTTCATTTTATTGTTAATTGTGGATGGATATGGCTTAGAATATTATTATCGGTTCACTGCACATATTTACTCTTGTTCTGCACTTTGTTTAAGTTAGAGTAAAAGCAATCTAGCTGTAATTTTTAATTTGGGGTCTAAACAAGCTCGTGTTTTCAAATAAATCCAAGCTTTCATGGTTCACTAACAAATACCATAAGGGCATTCGTTAACTTTTCCCTATCTTTTAATTATTTATTGACTACCCCAAATCAACTGAAGAGAATAAAGAAATTTTCGATTATAAAAAATGTGGAAAACACTCTCAAATAGGTTTTTTTACAATTGTCTAATATTCTAAGTATTTTTATTTAAAGTTGAAGATTTCAATTTTTTTTTAAAAATATTGAAATTAAGTTTCATTTAAGTAGAGGGATTTGAGTGACGTACAATAACATGTAGGGTTTAGTTTTATTTATTAGTACTTGTTTTTAATTTTGATGTTTATGTAATTTTCTTATTTTTCTTTAAAAAAAAAGTATTTTTCATAATTTTAGTTCTAGGACTTTATTTTCTTCCACACGCTCTGACGTTATGTTAACTTTCATTGGTGGTTGTGGATCTGGGTTTTCATTTGATGGTTGGGTTTGTGACACGGAATTTTGTTTTGGAAGTTGGAGAGGCAGCAATTCGGTAGTGGGCCTGGTGGCATTAGCTGTTGGGGGTGGTGATAGACTATTGTGGATGGTTGTGATTTTTCATTGGAGGAGAAAAGAAATTTAGGAGGGGAAAAGAGGAAAGGGGAAAAACCAAAACTAGGGAAACAACAAAAATTCACAAAATTTTTATAGCACCCTTGATTTGAGTTATGATGGGTCTTGATATAATTGTTTTATTTTATTTCATTTTATTTTGACTTAAGGTTGTTTGAGTCATTTAACAACTCACTAGTTGTGAAAATAATATGAGATCTTATTGTTTCTGTAGAGAACAAAAAAAAAAAAAAATAGAGGTGACAAAATAATGCCAAACAAATGGACTTGTGTTTTGGGATGAGAAACTACCATTTGAGAACTATCTCTTAAAACACCTAGAATACCAAAACTAAAGATGCAAAATAGATTACAACACCCAAACAAGCTCTAAGTTTTTGTGAATTTGGAATTAAATTTTTTTGTGTTTAGGGTTTCGGATTTGACATTTGAGGTGTCATTTTAAAAATCGGGTCATATAAAAATTTTGAGAGTGATTCCTAGTTAATTAAATATAGGGAAGGCTCACCTCCAGTTTAGAAATCTCCTATTTCCTCCCATTTTTAAATAGATGACTGACATGTGGAAACAAAAAGATCCAATGCTTATAAACTAGAAAGCACGAACACAGCTGGAAGGGTGCCGCACCCACGTCCAACGTAGCCCGACGCGGGACGCAGTGTTCGACGCGGTTGCCCGCACGTCGGTGCCGCATTTGAGTTTTTTTTTTTTCCTCGGATTCACGCCAACTCAGCTCGATTCACGCCGAATCGGCTTCGATTCGTGCCGAATCGGGCTGATTCGGCCAGAATCGGGCCGTATTGGCCATATTGGATCGTATCGGCCAGCGACTGATACGGTTGAAACATTCCAAAATCGGCCTTGAAACTCGCCGGAACCGCCGAAATTCTGACCTCAGAGGTGTTTCTTGCCTTCTTCTTTCTTTGTTTTGTGAATCAAGGCATAGTAATGTGTTTTTTAAGAATATTTTAATAGTAAAAATATATAGAAAATATAAATAAAAATATTTTTAATTTTTTCAAAAATTGCCGAATCCCGCACCCGCACCTGAGTCCCAAAATGCACCCGTGCTTTATAGCTTATAAATAAATAAATAAAGAAGAGATTGTGGTCGCCAAGGGAGGAAGAAGGCAGGGGATCTATCAGACTCAGAGCCACCAGTCGACAGTCGACAATGGAAGAACGGCATCTTACGAAGGTGGCGGCAAAGGGTGACGGCGCGTGTAGTGAGTGGATCTGTTGTCAGAAACTCCGGGCATCGCGTGAGGCAGAAGATGGAGACGGATTCCTGGGTTTTGCATGTCGGAAACCGACGAAGAGATCTGTGGTGTTGGTTTTGCAAAGGGATTGATGAAAACTCACAGATCTGAAGGGAAGGTTAAATTGCTCAATGGTTTTGTACTACGATGGCTGTGGCTTTTGATGGCAGCGAGGTAGTGCAAGTGACTGTGTTGTCTAATGGATTTCCAATGGGTGGTGGTAGGTGGTTTCAGTGAAGTTGCATATCAATTTGGCTAGAGATGGTGAACGGGAGAGGTAGAAGAGAGATGAGAAATTTTCTAATTGTTGGGTCATCTTTTTTCCATGTGTCAGTCATCTATTTAAAAATGGGAGAAGATATGAGATTTCTAAACTGGAGGTGAGCTTTTCCCATTAAATATATGTTAGTTTAGCTTATTAACTTGTAAGCCTATATTATACTTAAATTTTGTTTTTAATTTTAACCTATGAGGGAGGCTTATTTTTTCGTAATTTGATAGTTCAGTGGAGAAGTTTGAACACTAGATATCTCCCCTAAAAACACTAAAAATACCAAAAAATTGAAGTAAGGCTCTTGGCATAAATCATATTTTAGAATAAAAAAATAAATCCATAAAACTCTAATGAAGATCCCAAGATCAAGATAAATGACTATTTGCATCTAAATCTATATATATAATAATATGTGAAGTTAAGAGAAACTCAAATTAGAATTCCGAATTAGAGTTCTAATTTTGCGCTATGTGTCTTTGAATTATTTATTCTTAAAAAGATTTATTTCTTAATTTTATAATCAAATGTGGGACTACGTCATAAATATTAATTCAAGTTATTATGTACAAAAATAAAAAAGTCTAGAATAAATGAATCATAAAAAAAATTAATAAATAAAAATGCTTCACAATAATTTTTTAAAAAATGACAATTTACATTTTATACCTAATAATATCCTTACAAATTTTTTTAAAGAGTTAACAAAATATAAAAATGAATATTAATAATATTTAAATTATATATATAAATTATATTATGCATTTTATTATATATCTTTAAGTGTATCCATGTATATAAATGAGGTTATAAGTTAATTCAAGTTAGTGCATCAGGATAATACATAAAATAGTATGATGCTTCTTTTTCATGATCATAAATATTCAATAAAACTATCAATATAAAAAGACAAATGAAAGCAATAATATCGAAATCTTTACTCTTAAAATTTTTAGTGAGAGAATATAATATCAATTTTCAAAAGTCAGACATAAATTTTAAAAAATAAATAAAGTATCACCGTCACGAAGTCATTATAATATTAAATTACACCAGAGTCATTATAATATATATATAATATAAGCACTATGGCAGAATATTCCGATAACCAACACTATCAATTTTCATGGAACTCACCAAAGCCTTAAAATTAAAAGTCAAATATTCTGGTAATCAAACAGTTGGAGATCAAAATATAAATGAGTACCAAATAAGATGAGCATGGGCATATCCCGCTCACAACAATGCAAACATAAGCCACACATACCTCAATAACAAATGATATAGCGCAAGAGGTTTATTTATTCCATAATTAAGATAATATCACAATATTTAGAACTAGAATTGAAACATCTACTGGCGACGAACACTCCGAATCTCATTCCACGATGCTCCCAGTCAATCTGAAACCATAACGAAACTTAATAATGAGACAA
The DNA here is from genome assembly GCA_030820535.1 of Quercus parvula. Taxonomy (NCBI): domain Eukaryota; kingdom Viridiplantae; phylum Streptophyta; class Magnoliopsida; order Fagales; family Fagaceae; genus Quercus; species Quercus parvula. The sequence goes on from JAUAME010000002.1 coordinate 52,447,142, forward strand.
TGCTCAGAAAATGATAAGGCAAATATATATATATATATATATATATATATCAAATCAAGACTAACACTAAATTAAAGGTATCATTTAATTGCTATGAAAAAAAACAAATATTAGATCACACACAACTTTCTCAGAAAAAAAAAAAAGAAGAAGAAGAAGAAGAAGAAGAAGATCACACACATCTTGTTCAATCCCACCTTCCTTAACTAAGCCACTTTTTTTATACAAATATAAATTATTAAATTTATTAATTAAGATTAATATGTATTTCTCTTAGCTTAATTTTTTGACTAAACCTTAATTATTAAAAATTTCAAAGACGTTTTATTGTTTATTATAATTTATTTTTTTTATCAGATCCTTTCGGGACATAACTTACAATAATTTTCTATTTTTTATTTATCTTCTATATGTATTAGTATATATTTTTCATGTTTATTTTTAAATTTATTATATTATATAAATACCTTTGATAATTCACATCTCTCAAGGATATGGGTTTTGGTTTATACCTTCCCAATCCTCCTCTCTTTCAACATATCGATTTTTGTTTTCACCATCACCATCATCATCATCACCATCACCATCACCAGCATCATCACCACCATCATCATCACCACTATCATCACTTTGTCCAGCAACGCCATGATCTATAGGTCCACCATAATATGCACTTTCGCTTGCACCTTGCCCATCATCATCATCACCATAACCAGCATCACCATAACCAACATCACCACCATCATCATCATCACCACCATCACCATCACCATCACCACCATCACCATCACCAGTATCACCATCATCATCATCACCATCACCATCACCACCATCATCATCATCACCATCACTATCACCAGTATCACCATCACCACCATCATCATCATCACCATCACCATCACCAGCATCATCACCATCACCATCACCATCACCACCATCATCATCATCACCATCACCACCATCATCACCATCACCATCACCATCACCATCATCACCATCATCACCACCGTCACCATCACCAGCATCACCATCACCATCACCGGCATCATCACCACCATCACCATCACCGCCATCGTCACTTTGTCCAGCAACGCCATGATCTGTAGGTCCACCATAATATGCGCTTTCGCTTGCACCTTGCCCATCATCATTTCTAGCTCCACCATGATCTGTAGGTTCACCATAATATGGCTTTTCTAATATGATTGACTGTAAATCAAAATCATCTTCCCAATCTACAGGATGATCGCACTGCTCTAGTGCATTCATGCTGACATGTACATTATGGTGCACATCAGAAGGGGATTCCAAAGTTACATTGAGAAGTTGTAGCAAACTAGGGTGCATTTCTCTTGTTTCATAATTATAGTGCATCTCGAACAAGTCATTTAGTCTAGTCCAAATGTCGTCGTGATTTTCTCCTTCAATTGCATTGTTTTCTGATAATTTACTTTCCCAATAATCCTTGCTTCTAGAGCACAAATCTGAACCCAATTTTACTAGAGCTGATGGAAGGCCCTTACTGTGACGTACTACAACGTCTACAAGTTTCATGTAATCTACCTCAGGCCTGTTTTTTTTAAAAGCATGCCAACTAAAGAGTTGAATAGCCTCACTTTGACCCATCGTCTTCAGCTCGTAGGTTGAATCGACATTGTGAATATCCAACAAATGTTTTTCTGTCGTTGTTATAATGATAATACTTCCAGGACCAAACCAATCCAGTCCTCCAGCCAATTTGTCTAAAGGGTTTGTATCTGCATCGTCGACACCATCAATCACTATAAGGACCTTTTTACGGCAAAGACTTTCCTTAATCACAGTAATTCCTGTATCTACATTGCCCAATTTCTTATCCTGCCCTAAGATATCATGAAGAAGCGACTCCTGTAGTTCGACCATGTGATATTGATCTTTGGACTTGTCTCTAACATTCATTAGAAAGGAACAACCATCAAATTGATTACCATGCCAGTCATTATATATAGCTTTCGCTATGGTTGTCTTTCCAACTCCTTGACACCCATAAATCCCTACCTTGAGAACCTCCTTTGAGTTAATAGCAAAACGCTTGTTAATCTTTTGCACGTGAGATTGTATTCCAACTGGGTATTTAGCAATATCTATTTTTATCTTACTCAGTTTTTCTTTTGAAATGGCCTCGACAATTTCTTGGATGAGCTTTGGTTCGTACCTGCCAACAATAAAGCATAAAAAACGCATAATAAGTTAGACTTAACGCAAAAAATACTTTATCACTATGAACCCCTCTTTTTTTTTTTTTTTTTCTTTTTTTTTTTGAGAAAGAAAAATTATTTCAAATTTGGATTTTTCTTTAAGATGGGGGGAGGGCTTTATCGGTTTATCACTATGAATTTGGTTCGCGATTTCGGCTTTTTGTATTAGAGCTGAAATGTGGTATACGTATATATAGTTTATTGTCCATTTTTAATCTTACCAAGAACCAGGGGTAAGAAATTTTTTTCGGAGGGACCAAATTAACATTTTCAAAAGAAGTCAAAATCCATAGAATAACTCTCTCGCTCTCTCTCTCTCTCTCTCTCTCTCTCTAAATAAATATTTCTTTAAATATTTTAGATAATATTTGTTATTAAATAAATTAGCGATTACATAGTTTTTTTTTTTTTTTTTTGAGAGGGAGCGATTACATAGTTAAAGTATACAAATAGTTTTAAAAGTAATGAAACATATATAAAATAATAAATGTTACTTTACCTTCCTAAATATATACAAATAATAAATATAAAAATATATATAACATAATATTTTTTTAGAATCAAAATATAACGTTCCTCAAAAAAAAAAAAAAAATCAAAATATAACAATAATATAAAATAAAGGAAAACCTTATTTTCCATAGAAGCCAAAGATAATAAACCTCTAAAACCTAAACACAAAATCCACAGTTATCCTTTCTCCTTAAAAAATAAAAAATAAAAAACAAAAGTATAATGTCCATATCTCTAATTGTTAAAAAATAAAATAAAATCCATTTTGGAAAATAAATAAACTAGGCCAAAAGTTAATTAGATTTACTTATCTATTTTTAAGAAAATGTACCTTCAATACGTTTTGGCTTAATTAGTTTTTTTATATTATTATTAGAGTTTTAACCTATGGTCTCCGTTTCTAATATTTGGTTTAATCGATTATGTATAATATAAGAGTAATAAGAAGAACATGATGTAATTTTCATTTGCATAAATATATAAAAAAAAATTATCTATTTATTTTATAAACACGATAGTATTTTAAACTTATGTGGTCCATGTTTCAAAAAATAAATCCCTATAAGATCCATTCTATAATGATTTTTCTTTATGATTAAGCTAAGACACTAATTGATTTTTTAGTATAAATGAGATGAGAATTGAACTTTAAATCTTTTATTCGGCAGTAAAAAAAAATTTTAAATATATGAATAAAAGAGCTACTATCTGATTTGGTGATTGTATTCCAAAAAAATTCAGTTACCTTTTTCTCAAAAAAAAAAAAAAAAAAAAAAAAAAAAGAAGAGCTAATTATAAGTTAGAACCCACAATTTTTAAAAATTTAAGTAGACCATTAGCCAAAAATTTTTTAATATAATTCTTCATTTTCTATATATAAGAAAAATAAATTACGGGGGAGGGAGGATTTAAAACCCAGGGCCCATGGTCCCTCTTGCTCCATCAATGCTAAGATCTATTATTATGTTCAAGGCATTCTCTTTAGGATAAAGTTTGGCTCAAAATTAGTTTGAAGTTTTTTTTTTTTTTTTTTTTACATAAAAAATTATAAAACTATTCATGTATATTTATAAAACAACACACGTGACTTGTTAAAAAGATCTTGTAAATAAAATTATATATAAATGATCTCTATAATTGCCATAGAGTAAAATAACTTCAAATCAGCTTGAAGTCAAACTTTCTCCTCCTTTGTATTCTTTTCTCTCTCTCTCTCTCTCTCTCTCTCTCTTCCCGTTGAAAATAACCTAATTAGTATTCATTGATATTCTGCTTAGCCGTGGAAAAGAATTTTTTAAAATCCTTCTTCAAATTCTTGGAGCAATTCATTAGGACATTTTCAGAAATTTTCTAGAAAATATTTGATAAATTATGGGCAATATTATGAGGATCACACAGACATAACTGCGTTTTAGCTGGATATGGTTAATTGCATTTAGCAAAAATATGTTATATAGAGGGTTGTATTGAAGATTAAGATAGGCTAAAATTTTATCAAGTGTTGGTTAAAGATTTATAGAACAGAATTATCAAGTGAATTTGAGACTCACTCGAGTGAAACCGAGACTCTCAAGGGAAACATTAAAGTAGAACAAAAATTTTGGGAGACAACTGCTCCAACAAAATTGTTGGGATCTAAATCTGAATTTTGCCAGACGTGTGATTTCTACAAGGCTTTAAGCTACGGATATGGGACATCTTAAGCATAACGTTTTGACAGAAAAAGGCTAACACACAAGACCTCCTAAAGAGAAAGATTTTTAAATCCACTCCCTTGAGTGTTTTCTTGCAATGATATTTTTTCCACTAATTTCGCATTAAGTCCAAACCTTTAATTCTTTGAAACCAAATAGATTGTTCTCCAACCATTGAGTCTATATCTTTAATTCTTTGAGACCCCTAGATTAGAGTCTTAAAGACCAAAAGCTATAATTGTTCAAAATCCAAATGTGAATGTGTGTAATGTTTGCAAAACAAAAGGTCCCAAATAGGCAACGATTATCTAGAATTTAGGAGGAGAGAACACCACCGATGGTAGGAATCAAACTCAGCTGGATTTCCATCAAAAACCTTAGTTCAACTGATCACCATTCTTGATGTTTCTGATGGAGATGTATAGAATTCAAATTTCTCACCCTCTGCTATTGAATTATAAACAAAACAAAACAGAACTCCATAGTTGGATCTCCTTAAACAAGTTTTTTAGATAAGCATGCACTTAATGACCATTGGGAAAACAAGTGATGAACTTGTCACACCCTCAAATGAATTTCAATTCCTTTCATGAATTCTTTATTTTCCTTGACTCTTTGTTAGGGACACCACTTGATCCAAAAGACTTAAGCCTATTAAATTTGGACTCAACTATATTACATTAACAATTCTCTCTTGTCATTTTTATTACATGTAGGACTATTTCCAACAATCTTACCCTCACATGTGAGTCTCTACCTCTCTGTGAGTTTTGACCAAGTCTTACTCACTCCCCCTTACCTATAAGCTTTTTCCATCACCAACATATCATCCATGGGCCTTTTGTATGCCATCCATGGGAACTAGCCCTTACATTCTTGTCCATAGGATTGTGCTTCTCTATGATCTAGCACAATTGATAATACTCTTTTGTTGGGCCTTCTTCCAGGATCTTTTGTGTGGGCCCTTTAGGCTTGTTATGTCCCTCTTGGGAAAGGGACCATGAAAACCTCGCCACCTTTGCCACACACCTCCTAAGCTCTGATACCACTTGTTTAGGAGGTAACACCTTGGAAAGCCTCCAATTAAGTAGTCAATATAATATATAGGTACACCACTTAACCAAAAAGACCTTGAGTTTGGACCGGATTATGTTATATTAATAAACCACTCCCTCTTGTCATTCTCTTTTTCCATGTGGGACTTCACTGACATATGTATTCGTAACACTCTTCACATTCAAATCTAGGATCAATGCTTCATAGGTAAGAAAAGATTGAGTATTCTTTTACACTAACCCTACTTCACGTATTTCAAATTTTTATGGAATTTTTTTTAATTTATCTTTTTCAATTTGTTTTATTTTCATTTGTGCTATTAAAAAATTGAGAAACATTTCAATAGTTCAAAACATAAAAGATTTGATGTCTTGTATATTGTGTTTTTTTTTTTTTTTTTTTTTTTAATGTGTGGATAAGTACAGTAGCATTTAAACTTATGACAACCACTTCAAAATGATTGCTTTTATCAACAAATTAAGATAGCAGTTAATTTTTTATTTTTTTTTTTTTTGTAGGCTATATTTGAAACTCATATATTTTATTCGATGACAAGAGCCTTTTAACATTGAACTATCTGGAACCCATTTATATTTTTTGGTTTTAAAAGTCTTGAGCTATATTACATGATTTTTAGTTCCACTTGAAATAAAAAATAATGGAAAGATACAATTCATGAACAATATGTTGAGGCATCATTATATATGAAATAAATAAATAAATAACAAAGCTACTAGAAGACACCAAAGAAAAGGAAAAAATTAAAAAAATAATTATTATTATATAATAAGAGATACCTTAGATGTTAGTAAATTACTAATAATAAGAGATACCCTAGCTGCTATAAGAAGGGGATTTAAACTTTAGACGATTCTGTTAGAAATACCAAAATATGCTAATTTTGTTATAACCTTATAATTCTTTCTGTATTTCCTATGATATATTTCAAATTACATAAATTTATGAAAAATCTAAAATATAAATTGTCATATCCTGATTTTATATTTCTTGAATGCCTCTTTTTTCTTTTTCTTTTTCTACATTAAATTATATGTTTGTTTTGAAAAATTGTCTGCACGTGTTCTCGAAATATTTTATTTTGGTTTTTATTTTTCATTCCCATATACGATTGCCGATTTGACCAAACTGGTTTACATGACAGTTAGCTTTCCTCAATAACATATAAAAAGACAATTTAAAAAAAAAAAAAAAAAAGAGATAACGTCTACGTTTCGGAAGAATCTTGGACCTGTTATTCTTGTTTGATAATCAAAATGAGAAATATATACATTTTAGAAATGAGAAATGACAAAACACAGCGTTATAAAATTCTTTGAATTTCAAAACTGTTTAGCATAAAATAACGTTACCATTTGAAGAGTCTTATAGTTTAATTGGTAATTCTTGGTATTTTTAATCAAGATGCTTCCGTACGGTCCAAATTTTCCTTTTTTTTCATTGTACTATTGAATAAAAAATTATTAGCTAGGGTCTTATTTTAAAATTTATAAAAAAATATATTTCATTCTTGAATCCAATTTTAATTTATTTAATTTAGCTATTAATAATTCCTAAGAGTGGAACTAAAATTAGTAATAACAATAATAATAATATTATTATTATTATTATCAAATAATAATAATAATAATAATAATAATTTACATACATGTGATTTGACTGAAATTTAAATTGTTTACTCATGGTTTGAAATTTGACACTTTATCTACCTACAATTAGCTTAATTAGGGTTCCGTAACCCACTTCTGTTAAAAATGAGGGCTAAATATGTAATTTTGCTCCTATTTTATGTCTCACTCTTCCCAAAACATAAAAAACATAAAAGAACAAGGGGAAACAAGATCAAAATGTGAGGGTTTTATAAAATTAAGATTAAAAGCTACCTTCTGAATTCTATATGACCCAAAATGGAATTGTACCCACTAGTTCGGATAAAACTATACAACGCATTTTTCATAAATTTGTAGTCTGTAATATTAAGTCTATGACTAAAACAAAAAGAAAAGAAAAGAAAAAGAAAGAGAGAAAAAAAAATAAAAAATTACCTCAAATCATTGAACACCACGTTATGGAACAGAGGGAAAACTATAAAACCGAAACACATATGGGTAAAGTAGAGATTGGCATGAAAGGCGACTTTTTTCAGGAGCTTCGTGTGGGGTATTGATTTTATCCCGACACATTTCTGTAATTTTGGAATGCGGTTAAAATTCAGGTGGCTAGATTTGGAGCCTTCAATGAGCAAAATTTGTTTGGATAAAGAAAGTCAATACCGTACTGGAGGTTGTACCGGTTTGGCCACCGATGCGATATTTTTTGGATACTGGTGTACCATTTCAGATTTACCGCTATTTTATATATTTAATATATGTATACACACACACTCACACAAACACAAGTTTGACAAATCAACACATAAATACACAAATACACCAATATTTTTGTAATTGAGCAAAATTTTGTCATATATTATTTAATAATACTAAAATTATTTATAAGAAAATTATTATTGAACACACAGTATCACACATAACCGTACACTATCACTATTCTATTTACAAATAAAGCCAAACAATTAAAGTGAGTTTGTAGTTATCTCAATGCTTCATTATAATAATTACACATGTTACTATTATTGAATATAATTTAACATAAACAAACATATAAGTATGATAATAAACAAATACAACCACTGCGCACCGTTGGTGCGGTGGTCACTCTACAAATATAAATGCTTGTAGAGTGTGGAGGGCAAGGGCCGAGGTTCGAGTCTCCAGGAGGGAGCTTCACACACATAAACACTTAGATTAGGTTAGAGTAGAAATTCTATCTTGTATAAAAAATAATAATAAATAATAAATAATAAATAAACAAATACAAATAACAATACATTGTTATCAAAACTAAGAATAATATAAAATAGTAAAACATCAAAAGTGAAGTATAATAAAATATAAAATAAAATGTATTCTCAAAATAATAAAATAATACTACATGTGAGCTGTAAACCACAAAATATTTACTCAGCAGTCAAAAGTCTCAATAGACTTAGTTATACGAACATAGTTATCAGTAGACTTAGTTATTTTTACATTTCAAATATAAACACACGTAGAGAGAGGGGTATGCCACTACACATAGCATACTGATGAACAAAGAAATCGAGATAGAGGGATGCTGTGAGAGGGGGGAGACAGACCAAGAACGAGAAGATGTTTCCCAATGGGCTAGCATCAACTCCGGCTTTGGCTCTGGCTCCAGCCAAGTGCAGCAACATTGGGTAAGTTCTGAAAATTTGTGAGAATTTTTCTTTGGGATTTCTCTATCTTTACCCGTTATCCATTTACCAACCGAAACAACCGGATTTCGCCGGTACGGCCGGTATTTTTTCTAGTACAAAACAAGGGAGGTATCTGTACCGATGCACTGGTTGGTACGGTATATACCGGTCGTACCGGTCGATACGGTACGAAATTTACTTCCTTGGTTTGGATCTTTATGGGCTCCATTAATATAATATGGTGACTATGAATTTAAAGTCCACTAAGAGGGAAATATTAAAAATGGGACTAATGTTTTGTTCTTAATTTTTATAAAATCGTCATTCTTTGATTTTGTTTTTCTTTATTCTTTTATGTTTTTTATGTTTTGGGAGAAGAAAGACATAAAATAGAAGCAAAATTACATATTTAGCCCAATTTTTAACAGAAATGAGTTATGAAACCCTAACTGAGCTAACCTCAGGTAGGTAAAATGTCAAATTTCAAATCACGGGTAAGTAACTTAAATTTCAGCCAAGCCATAGGCGGGTTAATTATAATTAGTCCTAATAATAATTTGGATTATAAGAACACGTGTAGGCAATTTCTAAAAAATGAAACATATAAATCAATGTAGAAAAACGAATGAGACATCCATGGAATAGAAAATAGAGTATGACAAATTATATTTTGGATTTTTCACACACACACAAACGAATAATGAAGGCATAAGAGTAGTTACCTATCCTTTGAATCCCAGCCAGACAAATTGGCCACTTCAACTAGAGATGACCTCCATCTTTGTACCTTCTCAAGGTTAGGCCTTAATGTTCGCTCATGATTTGCCAATGCTACTCCGTAGCTTCCCTCTTGTTTACGTACTTCCGGCGTACGAACATCATAAAAAATGGGAAAAATCTTTTGACCCTTTGATTTACACTCAATAATTTTATTGAGTTCATCCAGGCACCATGTAGATGTTGCGTAGTTTTTAGATAATATGACAATTGAGAATCTTGACTCTTCGATTGCAGTAAGAAGTGCTGGAGAAATTTCTTTCCCCTTGTGAAGCTTCACATCATCTTTGAATGTGTTAATACCAGAACGCTCCAAAGAGTCATGTAAATGACCACAAAAATTATTACGGGTATCCTCTCCTCTAAAACTCAAAAAAACATCATATTTCCATTACGGTCAACTGAGGAAGCCATAGTTATGACAGATTCTAATTGATGTGGTTGCAACCTAAGGTGATTTCCTCTCTTATGAGAAGAATAAAAGGGAAGGCCCTAGTCTTTATATAGTCTTTTTTATTTGCAATTTAATCATTAATTGTATCAAGTTATTAAAAATGATTAAATGCATAGTTGTCAAATCGTGAATCATATCGTGAATCAATTTTTTATTTTTCTGTATCGTGTACCGTATCGAATCGTGTATTGTAAGATACACAAACACTTAATAAAATTATAAAATAATTATAGATATACATATATAAAAGGTATATTCATTATAAATTCAAAATATATTTAACTAATGACCAATTTAACCATTACTTATGTAATAAAATTTAACAAAGCTAACTAAATAAATCAAATTAACTTATGTTTATAACATGCACATTCAAATTAATTAAACTCAAAAGTAATACATGATATATGAACCAAAATAATAATGTCTTTTCATCATCTTGGCTAATCAACTCCATCTAAGTCAATGTTATCATCATGTTCAGCATCTTGCAAAATTATTTTTTCATAGACATTTTCTTTATTATTATCAAAATTTATTTATTTATTTTTGGTTTTTTTATTCTAATAATTTTTTCTTTATATTTTTTCTTGGCATTCTAGCTTTTTAGACTAAAAATAATAATAAGAAAATAAAAAATAATTCTATTTTCATTTAATACATTATTAACAGCATAGAAAATAAATTTGCACATATGAAAGTGAGTGTTACGAGTATAGTCTAAATTTTGTAGGAGAAAGAGAGGGGAGGAAAAAAAACTCATGGACTGGCTATTTCATTAGACTCAATTAAGAATAAATTGCCTAAGTTCGACACCCCATGCCCGTGCTGTGTGGGTTACACAATTTCAATGTGTGGATTAAAAACCAATGGGACTTGTGTGGGGTCGGCGTCTCTAAGCTCCACTTTCGGGTTGGTGGTACCCTTGAGCTTACCCAACTGTACCTTGGGGCTTGGGACAATAACTGCACACGTGAGTCTCCTTTTCTTTTCTAAAAAAAAAAAAAAAAAAAAAAATCCTACAAATTTTAACAAAAAAAATCCATTTTAAACCCACATGTCTATGTATCATATGATACATACGATACGATTCATGAGCACTTACGATATGCTCTTACGATACGAAACTTTTTGTACACAATACGATACTGACAACTATAATTAAATGAAGGACAAAACTTAGGTACAATACCTTAGGTGCTGTTCCTTAGGTTCCCCTTTTAAGATTTAGCCATGTGGCTACTTAATTAAAAAATACACTTTCATCCCATGAGGAAAAATTCACATGGTAAAATGTTAAAAAGGGTACCTAAAGAACAGCACCTATGTACTGTACCTAAGTCTTGCTCTTAAATGAATGACTATAAGTCTTCGGCAAAATTCAAAAAAAGAGATGCATGCGCGCATGCAGCGGCGTCAAACTCACTATATTAAAAAGCGCGAATTTCCTTAGTTTTGTCGACCATGTTCTGTTCACCAAGAGCTACAGTAAGCTAACTGCCCCGTCAGAAAAGAAAAGAAAAGAATTTGTTGCCAAAACTCACCGTTTCGAGTAGAAAAAGGAAAATAAATAAATAAAAATCCCTTCTCCAGAAAAATTGAGCCTCTAGTCGCTGAGAGAGAATCAATAGAGGAACGGGATTGCTCAAATTTGTGCCTCCAAAGTTACTTTGATCTATGATTTAATTAGAGAAATTCAAAACATATGCAGACATATATTTGCGCACACACGTGTGTATATATATATATATATATATATACACACTAGCCTTCTTACACGCGTTTTGCATATGCGATGAAACTTTTTTTTTGTCTAATGTTATAATTTTCTTTTCTTTTTTTTTTTATATAAAAAAATTGGATAAGTTTGTTATGGAAACATGGAATTGTAAGAGAGTGTCCAATTTTATAAGTATTTTAAATGGAGTTTGAGATATATTTTTACTAGGTTATCCTCAAGTTTTATCTCTATTAAACGTAAAGTTTAAGGATATTTTTGAATCAAATAAAATTCTAATTCAAAAAGAGGAATCCTCATATATATATATATATATATATATATATGTGTGTGTGTGTGTGTGTGTGTGTGTGTGCGTGCGCGCGCGCATATTTTTTGTCAATAATGCAGATGGTAATCCCAACGCTGTAACTTGCGGCACCAAAAACACTTAATACCTTGTGGTATTCTTTTTCTGTGTAATTTAATCTATCACATAAAACAATATCACAGTGAGTTTTGTATTACTCAAAAAACTAAAGGGTTTAAATATTACACAATTAACAGTTTACCCTAAAATTAAAAAAATAGTTTACCCTTAAAATAGTATCACATATTTTTTGGGGTCACTCTCAAAAGGGATTTAAGTATTGCATAATTGAGTGTTTACACATAAAATATACATGGTTAAGCGTAACACTCAAACCCCACCTAAGTGGTGAGCTCATTGATCATGAAAGTGATGTAATAAACTTGGAGATCCCAAGTTTAAACACCACATTATAGATACATTAAGTTTTTGGGGTGGCTCATAAGCAAGGAATGGAATAGTTTGGCCTAAGACTAGGGCCAACTCAATACAATTTAAGTCTAATATGAAACTTTAATTGGGACTTTTTTATATTTAAATGTTACATAATTAATATTTATTTTATTCAAAACATCAATTTAGTTAATATTTTGTATTATAAGTTTTAGCAATTTTAGGGATACTACAAATTTTGTTATAGAGGTCTTTCAAATTGCCGAGTCATCAATTTGATGGGAAAAAAAGATTCAAACTTTAATTTATTATATTGTTTAAATGACACCAATCATATTCTTATCATATTTGTAAGCTTTTTGGAGTAAAATTTGTTATAGTTTTTACATTTTCTATTTACTATTGTGATTTTGTTTGAATTGTCCATTAATATTTTTTCTTTTGGGAAAAATAATAAAGTTACGTCAAATTTTACCACAAAAAACTTACAAATTGATGTAAAAATAAATGTAATTTGTGGCATTTCAACAAGATATATATATATATTTTTTTTTTTTTTGAGTAAACACTTCAACAAGATAATAATTAAGTATTTGAATTACTTGATTGGTTACTCAATAAATTTTAATGTAACAAAAGTTGTAATATTTTTAATATCATTTAATTTTTGGGGCCAGAAAAATTAAAATCCATGTACACCAGTTGAAGCGAGTAAAAGTTTAATTGTTCTTCACTCTTCAAGAACGAGTCAAAATATAAAATATATTGACACTAACATATGTCATTAAAAATGATTTGGTAGTGTCATTGTATTGACAGCTCAACAACTACTCAAATAATCTAGTGCAGCTTGTTAAAAGAACAGCATTTTAATATATGAAAGTACTATGAATAATATATCAAGTATTTAGAGTGACAATGATTATGCATAATCTGTTGAGAATAAAACACAAAGTAATAAATAAAGAACGGAGATAACATAAAAGATAAGGAGAAATAGATAACTTGAAGGCACAAAATTGTTATCCTTAGACAATATTTGTCCTATACTCTTGTTGCTAAAAGATTATTGCAAACTTGTCCCCATGATACAACTAAATTGTTGGATTCTACAGATAGCAATTCTAGAGAATAACCACAAGATTTCTTGTGTTTCAAGTAAACATAAGCCTCTATTTATACTCATAAGGTTATATTTCATCAAAAGACATGTATGGAGAGTCAAAATATTTCATAAAACCATTCACAAGGCTTGAAACCTCTTCAAACTTTTAGAATAGTCACCAGAAAATTCAGTTTTACGAGTTTTGATCTAACGAGAGTCTTTTGATCGATCGAATGCTCTTTTCAATCGAACGAATAGGAATCGAATAGCGATCAAATCATCTAGAAACTTCAAGATTATTTTCTTCATCATTTCGATCGATCAAGCAAAAGTTTTGATCAATCAAAAATCCTTTAGTTCAAATTTCACTTAAAAAATTCTAGAACTTGAATTTTCATTTTACGAAACTATATTCTCTAAACTCAAACATCATTATTATAATCTATCTATGTATATACCTATATAGACAACAAAATTCAAATAAAGGGTTAAATGGAGCTTTGACTTTTTCATGCAACAGAACCAAAAAAAAAATAATATAATATAATAATAATAATAATAAAGTTTACTCTTACAGCCAATATCAACCTCGGATGCACATTGAGGTATACCTTCACCTATATTAAAAAGAGCGAATTTGCTTAGTTTTGTCGAGCTTGTTCTGCTCACCAAAAGCTACAGTAAGCTAACTACACCTTCAAATAAGAAAACAAAAGAAAAGAATTTGTTGCCGAAACTCACTATTTCGAGTAAAAAAAGGAAAATAAATATATAAATAAAAATCCCTTCTGTTGAAAAATTAAGCCTAATCGCGCTGAGAAAAACAAAGAATACCACAAGATTTTCTGATTGACCTCTAAGTTACTTTGATCTATGATTTGAGAGATATTCAAAATACATGCGTACACATATTTGTGCACACATGTGCATAAATATATTTTCTATATTTTTACTCTTTAATCTTGTCACATCATCATTTCGTTAACATTATTTTAAATGATGATAGATAAATAAAACCTCGAACTTATCAATTTATAATGCAGCAGAATACCTTGTGGTATTCTCTTTAATGTGCAATTTAATCATTAATTATATCAAGTCGTTAAAAATGATTAAAAGAGTACATCATTTTCATATATGAAAGTACTAAGAATGACTATAAGTTTTTAGATAATATAAGCCTACTTTAGCTATTGTCATTTTCATATTCTGCTTATCCTGGCACCGTGTAGATGTTGCATAGTTTTTAGATATTATGACAATTGAGAATCTTGACTTTTCGATTGCTGTGAGAAGTGCTGTAGAAATTTCTTCCCCCTTGTGAAGCTTCACATCATCTTTGAATGTGTTAATTCCTAAATGCTCCAAAGAGACATATAAATGACCACAAAAATTATTAGAGGTATCCTCTTCTCTAAAACTCAAAAAAACATATCGTTTCCATTTACGGTCAATTGAGGAAGGCATAGTTATGATAGATTCTAATTGATGTGGTTGCAACCTAAGGTGATTTCCTCTCTTCTGAGAAGAACAAAAGGCGAGGCCCTAGTCTTTATATAGTTGATGCACGTCATGTACGTATATACGTACGTAGTTTAGTTGTAGTTTCTATCTATCCGTCCTAGTTCTCACTTGCACCAACGTGGGACTTGCATTCATGGACTTTTTGTACCAATCTTCCTTAGTCAGTCACTACAAATTACTTCATCTAAAAAGGTACTGGTCCAAAACAGCCCCAACATATTTTTTAACAACTATTTCTCAAAGCAGATGGCAGTCCCGACGCCGTAGTTTGCGGCGTCAATCACACTTAATACGTTGTGGTATTCTTTTTTATTTGCAATTTAATCATTAATTGTATCAAGTCATTAAAAATGATTAAATGAATGATTATTAGTCTTTGTCAAAATTCAAAGAAAGAGATGCATGCATGCATGCAGCGGCGTCAAACACACTATATTAAAAAGCGCGAATTTTCTTCTTCATCTATATTAAAAAGCGTGAATTTCCTTAGTTTTGTCGACCATGTTCTGTTCACCAAAAGCTACAATAAGCTAACTGCACCGTCAGAAAAGAAAAGGAAAGAATTTGTTGCCAAAACTCACCGCTTCGAGTAGAAAAAGCCTTTTTCAAAAAGGAGAATAAATAAATAAAAATCCCTTCTCCAGAAAAATTGAGCCTAGTCGCTGAGAGAGAATCAATAGAGGAATGGGATTGCTCAAATTTGTGCCTCCAAGTTACTTTGATCTATATGATTTAATTAGAGAAATTCAAAACATATGCAGACACATATTTGCGCACATATGTGCATATATATATACACTATCCTTATTACACGCGCTTTGTGTGTGCGAATGTGCAATGAGACTTTTTTTTTTTTTGTCTAATATCATAATTTTTTCTTTTTATTAATTTGGATAAGTTCGTTTTGGAAACATGGAATTGTAACTTTGTAAGAGAGTGTCTAATTTTATAAGTATTTTAAATGGAGTTGAAGATATATTTTTACCAAGTTATCCTCAAGTTTTATCTCTATTAAATGTAAGGTTTTAAGAATATTTTTGAATCATATAAAAATCTAATTCAAAAAGAGGAATCCTTATATATATATATATATATATATATGAGATGGGTTCAAGTTACACATTTTTTAAACGGTTGGATTTAAGTAGATCCAATGGTTAAAAAAATACCATCATTATTACAAATATTCTTAGGATCTCATTAATTACTCTCATTTATTACACTTAAACCTATCTCTAAACCAAAAAACCTTTGACATCTGTGCATCGGAAGGGAATAAGAAAAAGAAACCAGAGGATACCAAATTGATCGAATATATTGGATGGAGAGGGTGCCCAATTGTTGACTTTCCCAGATTTTAATAATTCCAATTCATTCAAAGTTTCAATCTCAAATAAATAAATAAAATTTACTTAAAAAATCATATTTACAAAAAAAAAAAAAAAAAAAAGTTAAATGATGGATCATTGACATTTTTTTTTCATAATACGGAAAGAGAGAAAATGTTATTAAAGTGGTAGTGTATTTTAGATGTAGACTATGGTATTAAAAGATCGTTAAATGCTTACCTTTCTTTTTCTTTTTGGGATAAATCATGCTCACCTTTGAGCTTCAGGAAAGGATTCATGGATTGTTGTTGAAATTTTAGAGGGATCACAGCTTTTTGATCTATTTGGGAATTATGTTTCATAAAATCATTCACAAGGCTTGAAATATCTTCAAACTTTTAGAACAGTTACCAGGAAATTCAGTTTTATGAGTTTCGATTGGTCGAGAGTCATTTTCATCGATCGAATACTCTTTTTGATCGAACAAATAGGAATCGAATAGCGATCAAATCATTTAGACACTTCAGGATTATTTTCTTCATCATTTCGATCGATCGAGCAAAAGTTTCGATCGATCAAAAATCCTTTAGTTCGAATTTCACTTAAAAAATTCTAGAACTTGAATTTTCATTTTACGAAACAATATTCTCCAAACTCAAACATCATTATTATAATCTATTTTTGTATATACCTTTATATACAACATCATCTATAAGTCTTCATCAAAATTCAAAGAAAGGTTTAAATGAAGTTTTGACTTGTTCATGCAACAGAACCAAAAAAAAAAATGTTTATTCTTACGGCATATATCAACCTCGGATGCACATTGAGGTATACCTTCACCTATATTAAAAAGAGCGAATTTGTTTAGTTTTGTCGAGCATGTTCTGTTCACCAAGCTACAGTAAGCTAACTACACCTTCAAAAAAGAAAAGAAAAGAAAAGAATTTGTAGCCAAAACTCACTATTTCGAGTAGAAAAAGGAAAATAAATAAATAAATAAAAATCCCTTCCGTAGAAAAATTAAGCCTAATCGCGCTGAGAAAAACAAAGAATACCACAAGATTTTCTGATTGACCTCTAAGTTACTTTGATCTATGATTTAAGAGATATTCAAAATACATGCATGCATACACATATTTGTGCACACATGTGCATAAATAAATAAATATATATATATATATTTCTATATTTCTATATTTTTACTCTTTAATCTTGTCACATCATCATTTCGTTAGTATTATTCTAAATAATGATAAATAAATAAAACCTCAAACTTATCAATTTATAATGCAGCAGAATACCTTGTGGTATTCTTTTTTATGTGCAATTTAATCATTAATTATATCTAGTCATTAAAAATGATTAAAAGAGTACATCATTTTCATATATGAAAGTACTATGAATGACTATAAGTCTTTAGATAATATAAGCCTATTTTAGCTATTATCATTTTCATGTTCTGCTCATCCAAGCACCATGTAGATGTTGCGTAGTTTTTAGATAATATGATAATTGAGAATCTTGACACTTCGATTGCTATGAGAAGTGCTGGAGAAATGTCTTTCCCCTTGTGAAGCTTCACATTATCTTTGAATGTGTTAATACCAAAATGCTCCAAAGAGGCATATAAATGACCACAAAAATTATTACGGGTATCCTCTCCTCTAAAATTCATAAAAAAATCCCGTTTCCATTTACGGTCAATTGAGGAAGCCATAGTTCTGATAGATTCTAATTGATGTGGTTGCAACCTAAGGTGATTTCCTCTCTTATGAGAAGAACAAAAGGCAAGGCCCTAGTCTTTATATAATTGATGCAAGTCATGTACGTATATACGTACGTAGTTTAATTGTAGTTTCTATCTATCCGTCCTAGTTCTCACTTGCGCAACGTGGGACTTGCATGCATGGACTTTTTGTACCAATCTTCCTTAGTCAGTCACTATAAATTACTTCATCTAGAAAGGTACTGGTCCAAAACAGCTCCAACATATTTTTTAACAACTATTTCTCAATGCAGATGGCAGTCCCGACGCCGTAGCTTGCGGCGTCAATCACACTTGATACGTTGTGGTATTCTTTTTTATTTGCAATTTAATCATTAATTGTATCAAGTCATTAAAAATGATTAAATGAATGACTATAAGTCTTCCTCAAAATTCAAAGAATGAGATGCATGCATGCATGCAGCGGCGTCAAACACACTATACTAAAAGGCGCGAATTTCCTTCTTCACCTCGGATGCACCTGTTGTGGTATACCTTCTTCGTCTATATTAAAAAGCGCGAATTTCCTTAGTTTTGTCGACCATGTTCTGTTCACCAAAAGCTACAGTAAGCTAACTGCACCGTCAGAAAAGAAAAGAAAAGAATTTGTTGCCAAAACTCACCGTTTCGAGTAGAGAAAGGAAAATAAATAAATAAATAAAAATCCCTTCTCCAGAAAAATTGAGCCTAGCCGCTTAGAGAGAATCAATAGAGGAATGGGATTGCTCAAATTTGTGCCTCTAATTTACTTTGATCTATGATTTAATTAGAGAAATTCAAAACATATGCAGACACATATTTGCCCACAATGCATATTTATATATATATATATATATATATATATAGATATACTAGCCTCATTACACGCGTTTTGTATGTGGAATGTGACTCCTTTTTTTCTTTTCTTTTTTGTCTAATGTCAAAATTTTCTTTTTCTTTTTAAACAAAAAAAATTGGATAAGCTTGTTTTGGAAACATAGAATTGTAAAATAGTGTCCAATTTTATAAATATATTTTTAACAGGTTATCCTCTAGTTTTATCTCTATTAATTGTAAAGTTAAAAGATATTTTTGAATCAAATAAAAGTCTAATTCAAAAAGTGGAATCCTCATATATATATATATATATATATATATATGCCTTTTTTGTCAATAATGCAGATGGCAATCTTGACGCCGTAGCTTGCGGCACCAAAAACACTTAATACCTTGTGTTATTCTTTTTCTGTGTAATTTAATCTATCACATAAAACAATATCATAGTGAGTTTTGTATCACTCAAAAAACTGAAGGGTTTATATATTACACAATTAACAGTTTACCCTTAAAAAAAAGCAGTTTACCCTTAAAATAGTATCACATATTTTTTGGTGTCACACTCAAAAGGGATTTAAGTATTACATAATTGAGTGTTTACACATAAAATATACATGGTTAAGTGTAACACTCAAACCCCATCTAAGTGGTGAGCTCATTGATCTTGAAAGTGATGTAATAAACTTGGAGATCCCAAGTTTAAACACCACATTATAGATACATTAAGATTTCGGGGTGGCTCATAAGCAAGGAATGGAATAGTTTGGCCCAAGACTAGGGCCAACTCAATTCAATTTAAGTCTATTATGAAACTTTAATTGGGCCTTTTTTTATATTTAAATGTTGCATAATTAATATTTATTTTATTCAAAACATCAATTTAGTTAATATGTTGTATTATAAGTTATAGCAATTTTAGGGATACTACAAATTTTTCTATAGAGGTCTTTCAAATTGTCATATCATCAATCTGAAGGGAAAAAAATATTCAAACATTAATTTATTATATTGTTTAAGTGACACCAATCATATTCTTGTCATATTTGTAAGTTTTTTGGAGTAAAATTTGTTATAACTTATGCATTTTCTATTTACTATTGTGATTTGGTTTGAATTCTCCTTTTATATATATTCTTTTTTTGGGGAAAATAATAAAGTTACAACAAATTTTACTACAAAAAACTTACAAATTAATGTAAAAATAAATGTAATTGCAGGCACTTCAACAAGAATTATTATTATTTTTTTTTTTAGTAAACACTTCAACAAGATAATAATTAAGTATTTGAATTACTTGATTGGATACTCAATAAATTGTAATGTAACAAAAGTTGTAATATATTTAATATCACTTAATTTTGGGGGACAGAAAAATTAAAATCCATGTACACCAGTTGAAGCGAGTGAAAGTTTAATTGTTTTTCACTCTTCAAGAACAAGTCAAAATATAAAATATATTGACACTAACATGTGTCATTAAAAATGATTTGGTAGCGTCATTGTATTTATAGCTCAACAACTACTCAAATAATCAAATGCGGCTTGTTAAAAGAACAGCATTTTAATATATGAAAGCACTATGAATAATATATCAAGTATTTAGGGTGACAATGATTATGCATAATCTATTGATAATAATACACAAAGTAGTAAATAAAGAACGGAGATAACATAAAAGACAAATAGAAATAGATAACTTGGAGATACAAAATTATTATCCTTAGACAATATTTGCCCCACATTATTGTTGCTAAAAGATTATTGCAAACTTGTCCTCATGATACAACCAAGTTATTTGGTTATACAGATAGCAATTCTAAAGAATAATTGCATGAATTTCTTGTATTTCAAGTGAAAATATGCCTCTATTTATACTCATAAGGTTATATTTCATCAAAAGGCATGTATGGAGAATCAAAATATTTTGTAAAACCATTCACAAGTCTTGAAACCTCTTCAAACTTTCATAACAGTTACCAGAAAATTCAATTTTACAAGTTTCGATCAGTCGAGAGTTTTTTTGATCGAACGAATAGGAATCGAATAGCGATCAAATCATCTAGAGATTCCAGGATTATTTTCTTCATCATTTCGATCGATCGAGCAAAAGTTTCGATCGATCAAAAATCTTTTAGATCAAATTTCACTTAGAAAATTCTAGAATTTAAATTTTCATTTGTCAAAACAATATTCTCTAAATTCGAATGTCATTATTACAATCTATCTATGTATATACCTATATATACAACATGATCTATAAGTCTTCGTCAAAATTCAAAGTAAGGGTTAAATGAAGCTTTGACTTTTTCATGTAACAGAACAAAAAAAAAAAAAAGTTTATTCTTACAGCCAATATCAACCTCGGATGCACCTTGTGGTATACCTTCACCTATATTAAAAAGAGCGAATTTGCTTAGTTTTGTCGAGCATGTTCTGTTCACCAAAAGCTACAGTAAGTTAACTACACCTTCAAAAAAGAAAAGAAAAGAAAAGAATTTGTTGCCAAAACTCACTATTTCGAGTAGAAATAGGAAAATAAATAAATAAATAAAAACCCCTTCTGTAGAAAAATTAAGCCTAATCGCTGAGAGAAAAACAAAGAATACCACAAGATTTTCTCATTGACCTCTAAGTTACTTTGATCTATGATTTAAGAGATATTCAAAATACATGCATACACATATTTGTGCACACATGTGCA
This sequence comes from Quercus parvula, assembly GCA_030820535.1. NCBI lineage: Eukaryota > Viridiplantae > Streptophyta > Magnoliopsida > Fagales > Fagaceae > Quercus > Quercus parvula. The sequence goes on from JAUAME010000002.1 coordinate 52,468,893, forward strand.
TATATATATTTCTATATTTCTATATTTTTACTCTTTAATCTTGTCACATCATCATTTCGATAACATTATTCTAAATAATGATAAATAAATAAAACCTCAAACTTATCAATATATAATGCATCAGAATACCTTGTGGTATTCTTTTTTATGTGCAATTTAATCATTAATTATATCAAGTCATTAAGAATGATTAAAAGAGTACATTTATGAATGACAATAAGTCTTTAGATAATATAAGCCTACTTTAGCTATTGTCATTTTCAGGTTATGCTCATCCAGGCACCATGTAGATGTTGCATAGTTTTTAGATAATATGATAATTGAGAATCTTGACTCCTCAATTTCTGTAAGAAGTGCTGGGGAAATTTCTTCCCCCTTGCAAAGCTTCACATCATCTTTGAATGTGTTAATACTAGAACGCTCCAAAGAGACATATAAATGACCAAAAAAATTATTACGGGTATTCTCTCCTCTAAAACTCAAAAAAACATATCATTTCCATTTACGGTCAATTGAGGAAGCCATAGTTATGATAGATTCTAATTGATGTGGTTGCAACCTAAGGTGATTTCCTCTCTTATGAGAAGAACAAAAGGCAAGGCCCTAGTCTTTATATAGTTGATGCACGTCATGTATGTATATACGTTAGTTTAGTTGTTGTTTCTATCTATCCGTCCTAGTTCTCACTTGCGCAATGAGGGACTTGCATGCGTGGACTTTTTGTACCAATCTTCGTTAGGGTGAGTTTGGTTTAGGTTTTTGAAGTTGAACTTTTTGAAAAAGTTGAGTTTTCAAAAAGTACATAACGAAAATGTGATTTTTCAAATAACTAAGTGTTTGGTAAAAGTTGTTAAAAAGTGTTTTTTGAAAAAACTGAGTGTTTGGCTAACACTTATAAAAGTGGCAGTTTGAGGGATAAATTACAAAAAATGACAATGTATATATAAGGGAGTTTATTTCATACTTAAATCAATATTGTGAAATTATTTTTTTCTCACCAATATTAACTAATAATAAACTACCACTTAAGATTTATTATGAAAGTATTGTAAAAACATTTGTGATAAAAATTGATATTGATTTTAATTTGAACGTACTATTAAAATTATTTTTTTCTCTTTCTAAAAAAATTATTTTTTTCACCAATATTAACTAATAATGACTTACTACTTAAAATTTATTGTGAAAATATAGTGATAGCATTTCCTTCTTCTTTTTTTCCTTTTTTTTTTTCCCCTCTTTTTTTTCTCCCCCACACACGTACCATATTTCCTTCTTTTTTCCTTTTTTTTCCCCCTCTTTTTTTCTCCTCCACATGTACCCTTCTTTTCTTTTTTTCCTTCTTTCTTCTTTTCTTTCCTATCACTTCCTCCAAACTCTAGAACGTTCCTTCCTCTCTTTTTTTTTTTTTTTTCCTTCTTCCTTTATCCCTTTTCTCTTAGCACTTCGTTTGTAACACCCACGCACTACCTCCTTACGCTTTTGCCTATCAATAAGTGCTTGCAAGAACTCATCCATCCTCTTGGAGAGACTCTTCAACTTCTTCTCCAAAACTCCATAATCCATCCACCGGATCACTGCAAGATGGGTACAAACTCCATTTGAAAGATTTTGCTATATTCTGATTTTTTTTTTTTTTTTTTTTGCATTTTGAGGAATCCGAATTTGCAAGGGATTGATTTTTTTTCCCCCCTTAGCTGATTTGGGAATTTGTTATAGATTTTTTTGTGTTTAGATTTGGAAATTTGTTATTGAATTGAACCTGGGCTAGACGCTATTTCTTTGGGGTCTTTGTAGCAATTAATTTATCAAAGGGTTCTGCCATTCTGGGGCTGCAAACACATGAGGATGATTTATTGAAGGGTAATTTGGTAATTGCCCAGCTCACCCCAACGGATATATGAAAACGCGCATAGGCTTTTGGTAAAATGGACCTGAAGAGCTCCATATTCACCTTGCGCGTTCTCTTCACAGGTATAAAATGCAACTTTTTCCAAAAAGTTGCTTATACTGGCCAAATGGACTTTTTGGGCTGGCTTTTTTCAAAACTTGACTTTTGGGCTGAAAAAGTTGAAACAAATGGGCACTTAGTCAGTCACTATAAATTACTTCATCTAAAAAGGTTCCGGTCCAAAACAGCTCCAACATATTTTTTAACAACCATTTCTCAATGCAGATGGCAGTCCCGACGCCGTAGCTTGCGGCGTCAAACACACTTAATAGTTAATACGTTGTGGTATAAGTATTCTTTTTTATTTGCAATTTAATCATTTATTGTATCAAGTCATTAAAATTAATTAAATGAATGACTATAAGTCTTCGTCAAATTCAAAGAGAGAGATGCATGCATGCATACAGCGGCGTCAAACACACTATATTAAAAGGCGCGAATTTCCTTCTTCATCTCGGATGCACCTGTTGTGGTATACCTTCTTCATCTATATTAAAAAGCGCGAATTTCCTTAGTTTTGTCGACCATGTTCTGTTCACCAAAATTTACTGTTAGCTAACTGCACCGTCAGAAAAGAAAAGAAAAGAATTTGTTGCCAAAACTAACCGTTTCGAGTAGAAAAAGGAAAATAAAAAAATCCCTTCTCCATAAAAATTGAGCCCAGTCGCTGAGAGAGAATCAAAGAGGAATGGGATTGCTCAAATTTGTGCCTCCAAGTTACTTTGATCTATGATTTAATTAGAGAAATTCAATAAATATGCAGACACATATTTGCTCACACGTGTCTGTCTATATATACACATATATATATATATATATATATATACACACACATATATATATATATATATTTCTTGCTACATTTTTGCACTATAATCCTGTCACATCTTCATTCCACTAACATTGTTCTAAATAATAAAAAATAAAATAAATAAATAAAACCCTCAAACTTATCAATTTACGAAAAACAAAATACATTGGTTTCAACGAAATAACCTCAAATTCAAGAAGAGTTCAAATAATCTCAATTTCAATAGGAGTTTCTTAAATCCCCAAAGTGACACAATTCTAGAATCCATTAGAGAAATCTGAAAATAAACTTCAAAATTTTGTTGATCTGATAACTGAATGCCTTAGATGTTACAATATGCTTAAATAGTAAAAACAAAATCTAGGGTGGCTAAGAAAATGCCCACCAAAACCTTAATTTGCACCAATTACAAAAGGGTTTGGATTACATCCAGTACTTTTTAAAATGAATCTCCTTTCATTTTAATGAGAGACTACCACATCACCTACTAACTAAATAAAAAGTTGGAAATTAAAACCCACTATCACTTACCGTTATACATTAAAAACAAAAGGACATGTCAAGTTAAAAAAAAATACATAAGGTAAGCCAAACCCATTACAAATTATATGAAAAAATAGTAAATTTTATCAAAAAAATGGAAAAATTGAGAAAATTGTGGAATTAAAAACTAATGTCTCTAAATAAGTCTCAAAAGGGATGAAACCTTATTTTAACTTTTAAATTAAAAGTTATTAAGAAAGCAAATATTACTAAAATAAATAAATAAAAAATGCATATTTCAAGGACTGAATGATGGAATTTACCTGAAAAGTGACATTGGACAAGGCCAAAGGCGAAACTTTTTTATCCTAGTGTTGTTTACCTTCACTAGGGATGGCAATGGGGCGGAGCGGGGCCGAAGGATGGGATCTTCGTCCCCGCCCCGCATGGATTTTTCTTGCCCCATCCCCGCCCCGCCCCGCATGACGAGGAAAATTTCTTGTCCCATCTCCGCCCCTTAAGGCCCTGCGAAGACCCGCGAAGCCCCGCCCTACATCGTAAAACTTTATTTCTTGTTAATTTTCCCTACAACTATTACCATTTTTTCAAATAAAATGACATATTTCAATAATAAAAATATACTTAAAATTATAAATAAATTTATCCTATCAAATCAAACTAATTTTTAGCAAAAACTAAATAATATTATCTAAATGTTTAACAAGACAATACCACGGGGCGGGACGGGGATGGTCTAAAAAGTGTAAACCCATCCCCGCCCCGCCCCGTGGTGCGGGTCTAAAATCTCACCCCATCCCCGTCCCACCACCTTTGCGGGGCGGGGAAAACCCGCACGGGGCGAAGCGGGGAGGGGCGGGTCAAACGGGGCGGGGCAAAATTGCCATCCCTAACCTTCACATCACCAAATTTCACACAATTTTGTTCCTGTCACCAATGATTTCTATTAGTGCTTTTCTATTTTTTGAATTTCTCAATCACTAACCTTTGGTAGTTGCTCTAATCAAGAAATAAAAGTCTTTGTTGTCTATTCTACATCAATTGACCTTTTAACCAAATCAATTTCCCAAGAGGCAAAGTCAAAGAATCCCAACTTTCTATCATAACCAGTCGCCAGAGTTATATTTTCTAGGAAGAAAAATAATTTACATCCATGGTGTTTAGACTAAAATTTTTCCCACCTAGAAATACCATTCCTATTTGATATTACAAATTTCTAATAATTCTTCTTGTAAAGTTGTGATTTACAACTATGTTTTATGTTGGCTTTAATTCTATATTAAATTTTATTGTAATTCTGTTCAATCGTTTCCCTGTATTTTTGTAGGTTTCAATGTAAGAACTGTGTGTGAGAGTTAGGTGAAGATTCTATGAAGATGAAAAATTTAAGACTAGCTCTCGACTGGAAATTCAAAACATGTGCATACACATATTTGCGCACACATGTGCATATATATATTTCTTACCACATTTTTACACTATAATCTTGTCACATCTTCATTCCACTAACATTATTCTAAATAATGAAAAATAAAATTAAATAAATAAAACCCTCAAACTTATCAATTTACAAAAAACAAAATACATTGGTTTCAAGAAAATAACATCGAATTCAAGAGGAGTTTCTTGAATCCCCAAGGTGACATAGTTCTAGAATCCATCAGACAGATCTGAAAATAAACTTTGAAATTTTATTGATCTAATAATTGAATGCCTTAAAAGTTACAATATGCTTAAATAGTAAAAAATAAAATAAAAAATCTAGGGTGGCTAAGAAAATGCCCACCAAAACCCTAATTTGTGCTAATTACAAAATTAGATGGAAAATTAGTAAATTTCATCAAAAAATGAAAAAACTGAGAAATTTGTGGAAAAAAACTAATGTCTCTAAAAAAAGTCTCAAATCAGACTAGACCTTATTTTAACTTTTAAATTAAAAGTTATTAAGAAAAAAAATTTTACTAAAATGTAAAAACGCATGTTTCAAGGACTAAATGATGGAATTTGCTTGAAAAGTGACTTTGGACAAGGCCAAAGGCGAAATTTTTTTTATCCTAGTGTTGTTTGCCTTAACATCACCAAATTTCACACAATTTTATTCTTGTCGCCAATGATTTTGCCACCAAATGATAACATTTAGTGGGGAAAAGAAGAATTCATCACCAAATATTATAAAAATTTTAAAATTGGTGATGAAATCAATATTTTGTCACCAAAGATGTACAAATTGGTGACGAAATATTTCGTCACTATAGGCCATGAAGAAAAGGCAAACCTAGGGTGACAAAATATTTGCGTCACCAAAGACTTACCAGAGGTGATGAAATTCTAAATTCATCACCCAATATTAAAATGTAGGTATTTTTGGTGACGAAATAAATTTTCGTCACCTATTGTTTAACCAAAGACTATCCAGAGGTGACGAAATTCCAAATTCATCACCCAATATTAAGATGGAGGTGTTTTTGGTGACGAATAAGTGTTTGTTACCTATTGTTTACAAATAATTAAGGATGGCCATGGGTAGGGTATACCCATATATACCTAACCCAATTAATTTATCCATGGATATCCGATTACCTTACCTAATTAGTATCCATACCCAATTGTTATTCAGTTTGTTTATTCATGGATATCCATACCCTACCCAAACTAAATTTTTATAAAATCACCAAATATGCTCAAAAACTACTAAAATGACCAATATATCCCCAAAATCTCTAAAATAAGCACCCATGAAATCTATAAACTGACCAAAATACCCCTAAAATCTTTAAAATCACCAATTATGCTAAAAACCCACTAAAATGACCAAAATAGCCCAAAATCTCTAAAATGAACAAAATACTCATGAAGCTTCTAAAATAACCAAAATACACCAAAGTCGCCAAATATGCTCAAAAATCACTAAAAATTACCAAAATACCCCTAAATGACCAAAATACTTATTTTTATAATTTCGGGGTATTTCGGTCATTTGTTTAGTTTTAGGGTTATTTCTGTTATTTTATAAGTTTCAAGGGTATTTTGGTCATTTTAAAGGTTTCGGGGGTATTTTTTTTATTTTTTTTTAGTATTTGGGGGGGTATTTTGGTAATTTTTAGATTTCAATGATATCTTGAGTCATTTTTAGGTTTTAGGGGTATTTTGGTCATTTTTAGGTTTTAGGGGGTATTTCGGTCATTTTTTAGGTTTAGGACGTATTTTTGTCATTTTTATGTTTCAGAGGGTATTTTGGTCATTTTAAAGGTTTCGGGGGTATTTCGATTTTTTTAGATTTAGGGGGGTATTTTGGTTTTTTTTTTTTTTTTTTTTTTAGTTTTCAGGGATATTTTGGTAATTTTTTAAGTTATAGGGGTATTTTGGTCATTTTTTAGATTTAGGGTGCATTTCAGCAATTTTATAAGATTTTTGGAGTACTTTGGTTATTTGCAAGTTTTAGGGGCAATTTGGTAATTTTGATTATTGGGTAATTGGGTGGGTTGGGGTTTACCCATAATAATTTGGTTGTGTTAGGTTTGGGTTAGATTTAATTAGTTAAATGGGTAATAATGGGTAAATGGGTAATATCCAAACCATATCCGATAAATTTGGATAATATCCAAACCCTACTCAATTACCTTCTCCCATTAAGAACTAAGTATTGCCCAGAATATTTGGATCAGGTAAGGTTGGATATCCATTACCCAATAGGTATAGATAGACATGCATGGTAAACAGTCGAGTTGGGTTAATCGAGTTGCGAGGTAAATGGGCTGACTTGTATTTTCATAGGAAAAAAAAAATAACTTAAAAAAATTAAATGTCAAATTTTTAGAAATAATAAATCAAATCAATCAAAGAAACGGATTATACATAATACCCTCTTTTTTTAGTTAAGTGGGCACCTACTATTAGTAGACTATTTGTGTTATAAGTATACATATAAAGGAAAAAAACAAACAAACCAATAAACATAAAACTTACCACCTAACCATCAACATGGGAGTCACAAAGTGGTCTCCCACCTAACCATCAACGTGGCCAAACAACATCCAACCACGTTTATGCTAAACTTTTTAAAAAACATAAATTCTTCACCTCTCCTTAAAGGCTTAAACAAAAGTAGATCTCGAAAAAGTTAGTAAATTGCTCAAAGATCTCTCTTCGAAGAAGTAGCAGTAGCAGATTTAAATTGCTCTCTCCTTCAAGCCCAGTTCGGCAGTTCATCCTCACTCCTCACCCAAACCAAACAGATCTGAGATATTTCCTAATCATTTTCTCACATTGCTTCTCACAGCTCCTCAAAAAAATATGAAATTTTTCCAAAGTAAGTGTCTCCCAAAATCTCCTTCTATCCCAAATTTGAGATTTTTCAAAATAGATTAGAAAAACTTGCACCTTCCTCGTCAAAAGCCAAGAAGTCCACAAAAAATTTTCTCAATGAACAAAACCACTTAAAACCGGTCGAATCATCCCGGTTTACAATTTCACCGATTTAACCTATGATTTCTTATTTTTTTGAATTTTTTGATATTTTCGATTTTTAGAAAGAACCAACCAAGACTTAGTTCCAGTTCCCAATTGAACCGGCTGGTATGGTGAAAGAACTGAAAAAGGGACTGGTTACCGGTTTTCTGGTCGGACCAGTGATATCATAAATAATTTAATTAGTAATTTTTAAATTATACAAATAAAAATATAATAATTTTATTACTAATAATATGCAGGTAAAAATACTTTTAAAAAATTATGTGAGTTTTCACATCTTATATTTAGAAAATAAAAATAGCAAAATGTAAAAATATAACATTTAGTGACACTTTTCATTTAAATTTATTTAATTTTCCTTGGAATGGACAATCATATATGTTTAATTGTAATCATAAAAATAAAAAAATTATTATATATATAATGAATTAATTAATATTATATAAAAATTAAGTAACTTTTTAAGTTTATTCACTTAATTAACTAAAATTACTATTTTTTTTCTAATTATAATTATCACAAAAAAGAAAAAGAAAAATAAAAAATAAAGAAATTAAATTCACATGACTTTTAACAAACAGTTGTATAATATAGTATATAATAATGTTTTTGAGGACAAAGAAGTTGTAGTTGTACAATCTACAATGTACAGACTATACAGTATGTCAAGTAAAACAAAAGCTCTTTCTCAAAAAAAAAAAAAAAACCATAGCATGTGGTTCTCATTGATTCTAGATTAAAAACTAAAAAAAAACGGGTGTGGTTCTCATTGTTTTGTTGTGTATAGATCACATAGTTTTTAAAAATATAAGTTCAATTGTTTTGTAACTTTTGATTTGTTAATCTCTCTGCGGATTTCTGAAGAAGAAGCTCATTTCAAGAAACTCAAGCAATACCGTGCTCGTGCTTCATGGTCTCTCCTCTTCCAAATCCAAACAAAAATTGTATTTTCACAATATTTTTATAACAAATCTTAAGGGGTAGGTTGTTATTGGTTGTTATTGTTGGAGGCAAAAAAGTAATCTTAGTGTTAGGTTCAAATTTAAACCAATAACAACTAATCAACTATGATTTGTTGTGAAAATATTTTTAAAATGTTGACATAGTTTCTCTCAAATTTTTTTTATTTCTTTTTGCGCGGTGCCCAATTTTCAAGCACAATCTAAATTTTTATGATTTTTTTTCCATTATTTTTTATTTGTGTAAACAAAACACTAATACTCTCTCTTTCCCCTCCCACATACAGACCCATGCCTCTCAGCCTCCCAAAAAGACCGGTAAGCTCTCTCTCTTATCGATCCACTCTCTCATCACTCTTCTCTCTCTCATCACTCTTTTTTCTTCTTTTAAGATTAGCAGGATATTGATTTTGGAATTAGAGAGGGTGTTGGTTTTAGGACATAAATTTTGGGATTTGGAGAAGGTAATAGTGTCTTTCCCTTTTGTTTCATGGTTATGCACAAGAAAAAATAACACAAATTAAAGTTTCTGACTTTGTCTTCGTTTGAAACTTACATGTAAAAGTTAATTCCTTTGTGGGTTTGTCTAATCTTTTAGTCAAGTTTTTACATACCTAGTTGGATTTTCTGTTCTGGGTCTTCTTTATTTGGATAGATTTAGTGTGTTTCTATGCATTCCCTAAATTTTATTAGGGAAGTGAAATAGAATCGTTTTTTTAATTTTAATTTTGTCGGCATTGTGTTTTTAAGACTGAGGCTTTCTTGCATGTGTTTATTATATTGTTCAATTGGCAATGTGTAACCTAGGTTTCTTGTCCAAAGGGGTTGAATTGGGGTGAATTTGCATTGGATGGTTTTAGAGTCCATCTATTTCTCTTTATGCTTTCAAGTTCAAGCATGCCTTTGTGTTAGAATGTAATGTAATCTCTCTGAATTTATGTCTTCAATAAAACTTATTGAAATCTGAGCTATGTTGTATTATTAACGAATCCATTCATAAAAAACTAATGTTGGATATATTTCAATAATTTTTTTTTTATAAAGCACAAGGAACAATACACAGATCTAAGAATAAGCGATAACACAAATAAATGTGATAGGCAAAAGCAATAAACAAATATTGAATATAAATAAGAAGAAATCTGCAAATAATTAAAAACTCACAGACCAAATGCGTGAAGAATGAATGATTCAGATCAAGTCTTATGTTTGACATAATCTCCTTAAAGCAGATTTCACCTCTCACACAATCACTATGGTGCTTTGAGACTCACAAACGTCTGTCTCCTAGGATAAAATGATCTACAACACGAAAACATAGCAAACAAGGTCGTGCTCTACGAACTGCTCAATGTCTCTTTCTCTCTCTTTGACACAAAATGAAATGCACAAAAATATTCTCACTTTGAGAGTTCCCCCCCCCCCCCCCCAAGAAACAGTAGTTTTTATGAATGAGAGACTATGAAAAATTATCCGTTACTGAACAGACACTCTGTTTTAGTAATAATTGCTATGCACAGACTAACTAACTCAAAAATTAAAATAATAAAATATTATTATTTGGACAAGTAGGTCTAGTTCACATATGCGAGAAGCCCAACTCAATGTCCAACCCATGAGCATATAAACTCATATATTATCTCTTTCCTTTCCTATGTGGGACTCAGGATTTTTACCACTTTTTTAATAACATCTTCAAGCGAACATAAAAAACATCAATTTCTTATTCACTCCATGCTATTTTTCCAACAATCCCCCATATGAATAGAAATTGATAAACACAATGCAAATGATGATGCAGACACACAGAGAGTAGAAGAAAAGTTACTATATTGGGAGAAGTAGCTTGTGGCTTTGAACTTTCCTTTGCAAAAGACTATCGGATATATTGGCTAACCAGTGAACATGATGTCTTGAACTGTTCAGCCATTTGTGTATACCAAAAAAATAGAATTCACACAGCTCCTTTTCTAACATATTTCGTTCTTATAGTTGTGTTCATTTTGGGCCTGACATATCCTGGTAAATTCATGAAGTGCTTTAGAGAATTCAACCTTGAGAGTCTCATGGAAGCGGCCCACTTCACACTCATATAGGTGACTCTTATTAAGAGTATCCTGCTATACCCCACTTGGAATTCCAAGATATAAGAATCATTAAAAGCAAAGCTTACCCTTATCATCGCTTATAGGCATCACTATTTCATCATAGGAATGGGAGGGAGATGTTATCTCCATAGTGATAAAAATAGTCTCCACGATTCGGTTGTCCCTTTGATTCTAGATCTTGGGATCTCCAATCAACTAGGTTGGGTTGCCATCTCGGAGACTTTTAGGTAATAGGCTTTAACCCCATTCCCCTCGATGAACACACAGTTTATTTGCGCTCCACATAAACAATTGATTACAGATCCGTTTTATAATCTGGAAATACTTCCATTTGAGAACAACTGCCTCATGGTATTGTCTCCAACAAATATGTAGAGACCTACTATAACTTTGTGCCCTACCAATATATACAATTAGGAGGCACAAGTATCCAACAATGAATGTTTGTTTAGATTTATAAAGACTTCCCATAAAATACATATGCTCTTACATAAGGTGTTCTCACTAGACTATCTTCACATCTCTCATGTGATTGAGATAAGAAAAGTTCATCAAATGTATTAGAAAATTTAATTACTTGAATCACATCTACAACACTTACATGAGCATATCCAACAACGACATAGCCCCTTGCGATATATTTCACATTACACACTAGTCGCATTAAATCTAAACTCATTTGACATCATCTCATTGTCAAATTTTTCATGTCATTGCATTGAAACTTGCTTCAATCCATACAAAGATTTAACAAGCCTACACACTTTGTTTCCTTGTACAAGAACCATAAACCCCTTTGGTTTATTGTGTATCAAGAAAACTCATATCTTCCTTTTCTTTATAGCCTTCTACAACAAGTCTTTCCTTGTAATAGTCAACAATTCCATCAACTCTCAAACTCTTAGGTGGTAGATCCACCAATTACCATGCATAGATTTCAAAGATGGATTTATTGCACTATTGACAATCTCTTTTCCAAGAAAGCACTTTAGGATTTTGCTTCTTTGCAACTTTAAGTTCGTCTTCTAATATATAAATTAGAAAATTTGGATCAAACAACCAGGACGTTTGTCCTTTTACTACGCTTAGGCTCAACCTCTCTTCCATCAACTCTTGATCATGAGAGATACTAAACGTAGAATCAAACTTTCTTTAAGAAAGTTTAACACTTGAAATATATTCTAATTAATTTTCATACATATAAAAATAATAGATTCATAAATTAGAAAGCACTATGCACTACTGTTATGACTATAACCAATGAAAACACAATCAATGGTTCTTTATCATTTTAGAATAGGAATTACCACCTTCATCAAACACCCCCACATTTAAAGAATTTATAGAAAGGCAATCACTCTTTCCATAATTCACAAGGTGTTTTAGTGGTTTCTTTTAAGGCATCTCAATGAATAAATAATTGGCGGAAATAATAGCTTCCCCCCACAAGTTCTACGATAATCAAGAACTTTTTACATTCATTGAGTTATTTCTCAACTTCATTCTTATAATGAATAAACATCTCTAAGGCCTCATCCTTGCTTACTTAATAAGCACTCATAACAGACTCTTGTGCATTCCAAAACATTAGACAACTTAAGCATATCAACTAAGGCATGTAACATATACTTCAACCAAAGAAATATTACAAACATATATTGGGATTAAACACATTAATATCCAATCAAGCTCACACATGCCCAAATATATATATATATATACACACATGTATGTAATTAAATAAGGCTATATGTGCACAAATACAACAATCATGTGTCCTTCATATCAATACAAACAATTAAGCCTTAAACTTTATAAATAAATAACACCTTTGGCCAAGGGCTGAACTGTACACTCTCTAACTTAGAGTGAAACCCCATAATTACAGCCTCACTAATGTGCAATTGGTCTCATTCTTGGGCTTATATCCACACATTTGAATTATGAATAATAGCTCTCATAATACTATTTTAATTATCAAATAGAGGATCACTTGATGAATTAGTAAAGGCTAACCAAAAACTAAAAAATGATAGCCACACCCAAAATTGAATGTGTTTAAATGGATTAAAAAAAATTTACCTCCACTACAACAAAAGTGGGCTATGGTGACGAAATCTAGTGAGGATAAACAATTTCGTCATCAAATGATAACATTTAGTGAGGAAAAGAAGAATTCCTCACCAAATATTATAGACAATTTTAAAATTGGTGACGAAATCAATATTTCATCACCAAAGATGTACAAATTGGTGATGAAATATTTATTTTGTCACTATAGGTCATGAAAAAAGGTAAACCTTAGGTGACGAAATATTCGCATCACCAAAGACTTACCAGAGGTGACGAAATTCTAAATTCATCACCCAATATTAGGATGTAAGTGTTTTTGGTAACCAAAAAACTTGAATTTAAATAATTGATTGATGACATAATTATTAATCTTTGATCACCTTGAAATTTTGTAATCATGAAAAATATATGAATATAATGTAATCTAACGGTAGATTTGTCAAAATTCACATTGAATTAAGAAATATAAGGTTGGGTTCAAGTTACATTTGATGTAACTCTAAAAATGTTACACCATCCAATAACTTATTATTGAATTCATATTTAGTTCGTTGTGGTGGTTGGGTTTGTGTTTATGATGGTGGCTAGGTTTTTGTTATGGATTTCACTTTATTTGTTTTGTTTTAAATTGGGATTTTTTTGTATTCTTTATGATTTCTCCATTGTTTGTAATGTGGGTTTGGTTTTTATTTGATGAGAATGTTGTGGGTCTTCTTTCTTTGATAGTTTTGCTTCATATGTTGTTACATTATGATTATTTTGTCTAGTTTGTTATTGGGTATTCTGTGGACTTTTTCTGCATTGTCTTAATAATAATAATCTTTTTTTGTTGTAGTACATCTTATCAGGGATATAGGTTTGTAGTCTAGTTTGTTATTGATGTATTTTCCTTTATACTTGTGTAGATATGGGATTGGTGGCAAAAAGATAGCTTTTGTGGGACTACTTGAACTCAAATAATTTTTTGTAAAGTTTGGAAGCTAAGACATCATTTGTACATAAATGGTTGTAATTAATTTGTGAACATCTTTATTGCATTTTTAGATTGTATGGTTGTTTTTTTTGTTTTTTTTATTTTTATGGATTTGGTTAGAAATGAATGGATGTTTGATTTTATGGATTTGGTTAGAAATGAACATGTTAATGTAATGGCAAGTAAATGTAAAGAATATTAATAAAAAAAAAAATTTGGTGACGATAATTTTCGTTGCCATATCTGACTATAAGCAGAAATTGGTGATGAAATAATTCGTCACTTGATCTATTGAAATTTAAAAAAAAAAAAAAAACAAAAAAAACGAAAAAACAAAACAATCGGTGATGCAAAACTTCATCACCTAATCTTTTGAAATTGGAAAAAAAAAATACATTTGGTGACGAAATATTCCGTCACTAAAAATAAGATTTGTGATGAAAATATTAGGTGACAAAAAACTTTTGTCACCTATCACTTTTTATTAATGACGAAAAATTTCATCACCGATCATTTTTTTATGGGTGACGAAACATTTTCGTCACCAATACATTCTGTGACGGAGCTTAGGTGACGAAGGCTATTTCGTCACCATATGTATTTGGTGACGAAATAAAGACATATTGTCTTCAATAAAACTTATTTCGTCACTACAACAAAAGTTTAAGGTTAGATACTATAGTCCACTTTTATGTCTTCAATAAAACTTATTAAACTCCGAGCTATGTTGTATTGTTATAGAATCCATTCATAAAAAAACTAATGTTGGATATATTTCAATAATTTACATTTGTGATAAAGCAAAAGGAACAACACATAGATCTAAGAATAAGCAATAACACAAATAGATGTGATGGGTAAAAGCAATAAAAAAAAAATTGAATATATATAAGAAGAAATCTGCAAATAATTAAAAACTTATAAATCAAATGCGTGAAGGATGCAAGTCTTGTGTTTGAAACAATCTCCTTAAAGCAGATTTCGCCCCTCACACAATCACTGTGGTGCTTTGAGACTCACAGATGTCTGCCTCCTCCAGTTAATCACTGATGTGGCCAATAAAATTTGGACATATTAGCATTTTATTTAATTTTTTAATGTTAAATATGCCAATTGTGCAATCTATTTGCTATGTAAGTATTTTCCGTTAAAAGTTAACGATAGGGACTAAATTAACTACAAGTTAAAAATAACAGAAACTAAATTGACTGTGACCTCAAAATGTATGGGTCAAAATGGTGTTTTCGCCTACTTTTAATTGTAAGCTTTTGAGGTTGTTTATTTGTCAAAATTAATAATTCGATAGTTACAATGGAAGATAGAAGATTTGACCTTTTAATATCTTAAAGACATCAGAAAATATCAACCGGGTGAGCTATATGGCTCTTATATCATAATAATATTATATGTCAATATTCTCACATATTATGAGTATTGTATACATTAATGTACTTATGTATTATAATCAATAAAAGCTAATCAATAGGTTTTTTTTTTTTTGGGTTAATTTTCTTTAGTAATTTAATTTGAAAATGTGTGTTTTGTGACATATATTACTATATATTTGTTATTAAAACTGCCTATCGGATGCTTCATGAAGCTAAGACCTAGCTTGTTGAACCGAGTCTCAATGTTCCAAACAAAATTAAGTATTTTCTGTGGCGTGCTTGCTGTGAAGCGCTGCCTACAAGGAAAAATCTGTTTCATCAAAAAGTGATTCGCAATGCTATTTTTGTGTGCTGTGATGGGGAAGTAGAAGACATAATCCATGCTCTATGGGAGTGTCAGGTTACAAAAGAGATTTGGTGGGAGGTCGAACTATGCCAAAGTAATATCTTCAATCGTTTTACTTGCTTCAGAGATTTACTCACTGGGATTTTTCAATTCCAAGAACCAAATCTGGCCGAGGTTTTCGCTTATGTTGCTTGGAGTATATGGACGAAGAGGAATGCATTACGTTTGGGTAATCGTTCCATTCCTTATTCAAAATTTTTTGCAGATGCAAATGAAAGACTACAGGAGTATCAAGCAAATCTCAACCCTACCCGCTGGTCTCCACCTCCAATCCCTTTCTCAAAGCGAATTTTGATTTTCCAAGATATTTCCTTTGCTGGTATAGGTGTGGTCATTAGAGAGTCTACAGGAAAGGTTGTTGGTGCTCTATCGGAAAGGATCAAATTACCTCCAACAGTGGAGGATGTTGAATCTCTGGCCTGCAAGCGAGTGATTGCATTTGCGATCGAAATCGGGCTGCATCGAGTTGTGTTCGAAGGGGACTCGACGACTTTCCTAAACTACCTTCAAGCTGACTCACCTTGCCAGGCTTCTTTTGGTATTGTTATCGAGGACTCACTCTCCTTGGCTTCGCAACTTGATTCTTTTTCTTTCTCCCATGCACGTTGAAAGGGTAATGCTGTGGCTGATAAGTTAGCCAAGTTAGCTAAGAATTTTGATGCACCACAAGTTGGTTGGAGGATATTCCTATTGAGGTTGATCCTCTTGTATTGATTGACAGTAGTTTTGCAGTGGTTTGACTAAAATTCTTGACTGGTTTCTCAAAAAAAAAAAAAAAAAAAAAAAAGATGCACCATATGGCCTGCCAATTAATTGTCATATAATTGTGTAAAATATATTTTGTAAATTTAGTTTGTTATTCTCTTAAATTTCATATTCAAATTTGTTACTTTTTGAAATTATAAAGTTTTAATCACCAACCCTTGGTGTGATGGTCACTTTACAAATATAAGTTCTTGTGAAGTGTATAGAGGGAGATAAGGGTTGAGATTCAAGTCTCTTGGAGAAAGCTTCATAAGTTCACACACATAAACCTAAATAAGGGTAGAATAGAATTCTATCTTATATAAAAAAAATTATAAAATTTTATGTCACTTTTTTTGAATATCAGGAAGTTTGTTATTTTTGGAGTTCCAGCTTATCAAAAAAGTGGAGTACATGTTCATGCTTAGTTCATCTTAATGTTGAACATGTTTAAGCTTGATAATGAACTACTCGATTTATTTATTATTTTTTCATATATAATAAGCACTAAGACTAAAATGTTGTCTCTTCATTAATGGATACCAACAAAGTAACAAGTAGAAATAAAGTATAGTGAAAATTATATTATTTGACTTACTTATATAGAATGATTTTTGTTTTTGAACCTATAAATGATAAATTTACCAAATTTGTGGAGTGTGGGAGAGTAAGAGTCAAGGTTCAAGTCGCTCAAAATATATATATATATATATATATATATATATATATTGCGGGGACCAATTGTATCCGGTATTCAAACTACGCTGGAAGAGGCTAGGCCCAATATCTAATCTCATATATACAAGCTGTGTAAGAAAGGGCCAGGCCCAATGTCCAATCTGAGGGTGAGAGAATATCCGAGGACAATCAACAAAAGAAGAGATAAGATTATCCTCTGAGGAGAGGTAAAGAATGCTCGTGAGGGATTTGACCGTGTCCGAGAACTATAGTCACCTCGGAACTTCTATCCGAGGTGTCTGGTAAACTTATCATTCATTTAGAGTAACACCTCGGACAAACCTTACAGCAAAATGAAGGGGAAAAATATCAAATAAAAGATAAGAGTAAGAAGTAACAAATATCTAAAGGTACTGTCACCTCCGCATTAAATGCCGCCCAGCTAACCTTCTGGCTGCATTAATGTGGAGGTGATACCTGAACAGTGAACGGGCAGCTTTCCAGCTAAGAATGGAAGATTCAAGAAAGGACAAGAGGGATGGAGAAAAAAGAACTTTCAACGCCAAGTCCACACGTGGATGATGAAAAATGTAAAAAAGTCATAGTATATAAGACGAAAGAAGGAGAAAGGAAAGGGGACTGGAACTATTCTAAAATCATAGCACTAGGGCATGTCCGAGAATACTCTTTCCATAAACTGCGCTTGTAGCTCTAGCCTCTTTACGCTAAAATCCAATATCTTGGCCCAAGATTCAGACTAGCTTTCTCTCCTACACTCTATAAATTTATTGTTTGGATTACGTGGACCTGGATCCATTCCTGTTCTGGATTCAAGTCAAATCTGGTCTTTACATATATATATATATATATATATATATGTGTGTGTGTATGTGTGTGTGTGTATCTCATGATTTAGATAAATCAATTTATTTATAAATAATTGATAAATCAATTTATTTATAGTTCCATATGAAATCCCCAGGTTTATATCACCTTTAATTTACACCCAAAAAAAAAAATAACAAAAAAACAAACAAACAAACAAAAAAAACCTAACTACATTTGAAAAGTTGAAGGAATGGACTTGAGATGGGTGTTTTCTTTTGAATTTTTCAATGAAATTCGAGTTTTAAAGATTTGAGTTTTTTACATTGGAACTCAAGTCTCTAATACTCGAATTCTAAATATAGCCACATAGCTAATATATTTTAGGTTTAATCATATAACTAATATATTTGCAAAATTGTAGGTTTTAATTAACTTAATTAGTAAAATTTCTGATAGTTGAATAAGAGATTTGAGATTTAATTTTTGCTTACACTAAAAATCGATTTATGTCTTAATCTGATGATAAAAAGTTATCATAAAAATGTCATAGATTAAAACTTTCTGAAAAAAAAAAAAATATATATATATATATGCAAAATGAGAATGGCAAAGAAAACCCGAGATGGGCCTCTAAAACTCAAAAGTATCAAATCATTGGGCCCTACCACCTCCTATAACCAGTTGTGTCTATCTAGTATCTACCTCTAAAGCGGTTCCGGACCTTCCGGTCCAAAGTCTCCAAGAATTTCGGTATAAGAAGACAGCCACGTGTCGTCCAACTCTACATCGTACAAGTGACGTGTCATTACCAGAAGCCATCCACGTGTAATTTAAACTGACGTGGCATCCGGATGAGACAGGTAGCACCGGAGTCGCCGTGTCCCTCTTCGTATCGATCCCATATTTTTTGGTTTCTTTTGCCACTTCTTCTTCTCATTCTTCCTAATCTTCTTCAATTACTAAAAACAGCAAATCTCAAGGGCTCTACTTGGACTTTCCTCTTTCTCTCTCTCTCTCTCTACTCTACTGGTAAGTTCAAATGGGTATATTTGTATCTTGTTTGGTTCCTTAGAAACTGTAGGAAACTGGAAAAGTGGAAAAAGAAATGAAAAAAATTTGGGTTTCTTTGCCTTTTATTTTAGTTTTTTTGTATAATTCCTTTTAAATGAATTGAGATCGTAAAAATTCACATGTAACGTAATTTCATATATTAGTTTCTTAATTTCTTAGCAACTTACGTATGTGGCTGTGTGTGGGGGGATGCATATGTTTAGGGTAGGCATGAAGGGTTTCTATCTTTGTTGTTTTGTTGCTTTCCCGATTGGGGTTGTGAATATTTAGGATGTTGTAGTTTGGAATTTGAATAGCTATAGAAATATGAATCAAATGGAAGAGAAATGGGATTTGAGTTTTTTTTTTTTTTTTTTGATAAATTCGGATTTGGGATATTTATGGGGCTATATTGCCTGAAATATTCTAGACCCACTTGGGTATATTTGGATTCAAATAGATATTTACTGATTTTCTCGACGAATCAGTGATTAGCATGTGTTATAAAATATTAATTGAATGATTAATATTCACCATATCCTAACACATAGGGACAATTGGTAATCTATCAGTTTAAAACAAACTTGAATCGTTCATGGTCTGTCTTCATTTTACGAACATATGATTCTAGGATGTGGTTTTAATTAGTTCTAGGTTTTTAGCCTTTAATAAGGGAACTCCTGTCATATATTAATTGTTTGATTACTCGGTTAAGGGCTATTAATATGACTTTGACAGTCAGTGAAAATACCTACCCAGGCAATGGGTAAGGTTTCATTAGTGAAATGGTTTAGCTTTACCCCATTTGGGGTTTTCTCCAAACGTTCTGTGTTCAGCAAAAAATTCATGGTGATTAAATTTGTAATTATAAGACTGAAGCCTGTTGAAAGCTGGTTTCAGAGTCTGCAATAATTGAATTGGTCTTAGGAATGTTTGTTTGATGATGGCATTAAAATCTAGACCACTATTAATTTCCACCGTATGTATTTTTCCATTGGATATGGTGGTTGTAACTGTGATTATATTGTGAATTATAATGCTGATTTCCCTGTGGTGACATATTGATTCTGACCTCTCTATGCCTTCTGATTCTGATTTTTTATTTTTTTATTATTATTTTTATAATGCCTTAGGATTCAAATGTTGGGGTTAAGGTTCTACTGCTGACAGCGTAATAAGGATTCCAATATTATTGGTTACATGCTCCTTTAATACCCATTTCATTTCTGCAGGAACAAAAATGACAGAACAGATTGGAACAGCAAAGCCAGCAGTCTTTTTTGAGTATGAACTCTTTGAAGGAGACCCTGACCACCTCAGAACTGTCAAAGCTTCACCAACTCAGACTGATCCATGGATTGATCCTTCCTCATTGAAACTTAAGCACAGGATTGGGCGGGGGCCCTTTGGTGATGTTTGGTTAGCAACGCATCATCAATTGGGTCATGATTTTGAGGAGCATCATGAAGTGGCTGTCAAAATGTTACATCCATTGAAGGAGGGCCATACTCAGAGTTTTTTGGATAAGTTTGAAGAGTTATTTCTTAAATTCCGAGGACTCCAATGCGTTTGCTGGTTGCATGGTATATCAATAATTAATGGACAGGTAATTTTCTTGAGAATGAATTTAATATTTTTCAACTCTTGGAAGTTCTTTTCTATGTCTCAATAGTTCACTTTCTGCAATCGTGGCAGATCTGCATTGCAATGATACTTCATGAAGGATCAGTCGGTGACCGAATGGCTTGGCTCAAGGGTGGGAAGCTTCAATTGCAAGATGTTTTAAGGTGTTTTTTTTTTTGGGTTCAAAATCATTTATTTATATTCTTAAATAAAGTTGTCTGCCTTAAAAATAAGGTGAGACTTAGATAAAAGTTCCTAAAAATTAGGTTTATTGGGTTTTTTTCTCATCAAGAACTAGTTCTGAGACTGCGCTTTGCTTTTTAAACAGGTTTCATTTGGTAGGTGATATGTGCAAAACAATTTGAAATGATGATCTAGCATATATTTAACCAAACTTTATTAGAATTTCTGAATGGATTAAATCAGAAAATAATGAACTGAAGCATACAATAGATTATGATGTTTAGATATGAACTTTGAGAATGCTGATATTTTCAGGTATGGGATCGAGTTGGCAAAAGGAATTCTGGAGTTGCATTCGATTGGGACCCTGGTGCTAAACCTTAAGCCTTCTAACTTTCTGCTTAGCAAACAAGACCAATTGATTCTTGGAGATTTTGGGATCCCATATCTACTTTTTGGGATTCCATTGTCCAATTCAGATATGGCTCTAAGACTTGGAACTCCAAACTACATGGCTCCAGAACAGTGGGAACCAGAAATCAGAGGTCCTATATCCTTTGAGACAGACTCATGGGGTTTTGGATGTAGCGTACTAGAAATGTTAACTGGTGTTCAGCCCTGGTTTGGGAAGTCAACTGAAGAAATATATCACTCAGTTGTGGTCAAGCAAGAAAAACCAAATATTCCAAGTGGGTTACCTTTTGCTGTTGAGAATGTTATCAGTGGTTGCTTCGAATATGATTTCCGGAATCGGCCTTTAATGACAGATATCATACATGCATTTAAAAGGTATATTGGGTGTGTGTATATATATTTATATATTACTGGATCCATTTCATCAAGATTGGTGCATTCCTTTTGAAACTAGCGGCTAATTTCTTTAGGTGTAGTGTACGATATCCATGACTTTGTACCCACACTTCTTACTAAGAGTCCAGCTAAGAGTCTTTTCACTTGAGTGTTGAGACAGATTATTTGAGAGAGACTTTTGATTAAGTATGTTATATTGGAATCACATTTAATTACAGAGTTATTTTGCAAAAGGAATCCTTGTTGTAGGGTTCATTTTCTTTTCCATAGAATTATTGACCTCTCACCTGCATTGTATCTGACACCAAATATATATGTCCCCCCATTTAGGGGTCATGAATTTTCAGAATGACTTCTGACTCCCTCATGATACATAATATTTGTTTCATTAATAGGTAACTAGCATTAGAATGCCAGAGCTCTGTCTTTAGTCAACCTGCATCTCTTATCCTTTTTGGTTGTGTACTGACTATTTGCAACCTAATTTGCAGCTCACTGAATGCTCTTAACAGTGATGGCGAGTCTCTTGGTTTAAGAAGCAGGAAAGTTACTGATAGATTAAGTGATGGTGGTTTTAGTGCATGGTATCTGTCAAAGGATCGTCTTGAAGTGGGTGACATAGTCCGTTCAAGAAAGCCATTCAATGCATGTAAATCACAAACCATGGATATTCCTAAAGGAAAGGTGGTAGGCTTGGATGATGACAATGATAGAGAACGTTTTGTTCTAGTGAAGGTATCTGGCGTGCACAACCCTCTGAGAGTACAGGTTTCAACAATTGAGAGGGTGACATCTGGCTTGGCAATAGGGGATTGGGTGCATTTGAAAGAGGAAAACGACAAGCACTCCTCTGTGGGAATTCTTCACTCCATACAGCGTGATGGGAGCACAGCAGTTGGATTCATAGGCCTAGAGAGTCTCTGGAGAGGTAACTCATCTGAACTTGAAAAGACTGAAGCTTATTATGTTGGGCAGTTTGTGCGGCTGAAGGCAAATGTGTTAAGTCCCCGGTTTGAGTGGCCTCGTAAGAATGGAGATGCTTGGGCTACTGGGAAGATCTCACAAGTCCTTCCAAATGGCTGTCTTGTTGCAAGTTTCCCTGGGAGGTTGGTGTTTGGTGAAGAATCTAATATCTTCTTGGCAGACCCAACTGAAGTGGAAAAAGTTTCATTTGATACTTGTCCAGGGGTGGTGCAGAAGTATCAGCATGTTGAGGATTTTCATTGGGCTGTGAGGCCACTTGCAATGGCATTTAGTTTATTTACAGCAATGAAGCTTGGCTTATTTGTTGGACAAAACATAGGTGCAAGGCTGAAGAAATGTCCAAGAAATTTGAAGCGGCGTGATGGTAATAGTCAGGATGGCCAGACTGGTGGAAATGCTGGTTGGCTTCCACCACCAGTTGCAAATATTCTCTTTAAAGAAGGTGTTCCCACTACTGCTGCTCGGTAATTTGTTATGGATGTCTGCAAGCAGAGAAGTGAACAAAATGAAATGCTTTAAGAGTGATGGGTTCAGTGCACGAACTGGGACTACATCTTCTTAATTTAGTGTTGCCAGTGAAGTAAAAATAGTCTGTTTATAGTTAGAAGAAGATTGCTTTATGTATGTATATGCAGGAAAATATATTTATTTGTCATTGTATGCCTTTTCTGTAGATAATCTATGCAATGATGATAAGAAATGCCTTGCCTCACACTGTTGTAGAAATGTTAGATTCATTAAGTTTGGCAGGCTCTTTTTTTAAGTTCTTATTGAGACAAGACTAGCGGTGGCTCTAAGAATTTTTTCTAATGAAACTTAAATTATACAAAATCTTAGGATATGTTTAGGATCTACTTATTTTGTTGAAACTGAAAACTTTTTGTTGAAAAAAATACTATAAATAAAGGTAAAAACTACTTGAAATAGTACAGTGGTACTTATGAATAGTATCAAAAAGTGTAGTGAGACTCATAAATAATAATAAAGATAAGCTGAATAATAAAATAAGCTTGCTTTTTAATTTAGAGCAAAACATACACTAAAGAAACTTAAAAGAGGAGTTATATTTCGATGTCAAAGAAAAAAATACGAAATTACATAAAGTTTTACCATTTTCTTTTCCTAACAAAATGAAAAATAATAAATAAAAAAAGACTGGTGAGAGATAAAATGAGAATTAAGAATGCTGATATGAGAATAATAAAGTACAAGAGAGTGAAACAGCATGTTAAATTGAATTCTGTGCAACTAAAAAAAGTGTTTTGCATGGGGAAGTATAGAGGCATATGATAATGAAAATTTTTGGCTTCTATTATAAAACTTCAAATTCTATCATATGAATGTTGCAATCAAAGTGTCATTCAATTGGGTCTGGGGCATGGAGTAGTTTTCAGTTTTCTCTTCTCTTTTTTTTTTTCTTTTTTTTTTCTTTTTTTTTGGGGTAAAGAGGAATATAACGTTAAACTAACAAAAAGACAGAGTATCAAGGCAAAGCCTTTTAGGTCCACAGGTGGACTAGTATAAACAACAAAATCTAAATTTTGAAGGCGACCTACATTAGCTAAACGATCTGCACACGAATTTGCTTCACAATAGATGTGTCTAAAAACAAGCCTGGGAAACTGCCTGCAATCGGCAAAGAGAGGAGAAATCATAGAATTATCAAAAACCGGGTTATTCAAGGCATCTACTAAGGCTTTTGCATCTAGTTCAACAAAGACATTAGACAGGTTCAACTGACTACATAGCATGAGTCCATCTCTAAGTGCCCAAGTTTCTGCTATGAAACTATTAGCTTTTCCCACTTTCTTGGTGTACCTTACCACCCAATTTCCCTGCTCATATTTGATCAAACCTCCCCTTCCAGCATTTCCCAACAAATCATCAAAGGACCCATCAGTGTTAAGTTTCAACCAACCTGAGGCTGGTTTTTCCCACCTAATATGTTTTGTAATCATGCAACGATTGCATTTTGGACGATTAATATAAAGAAAAAATTCAGTGGTTTGCATCTTGATCAGCTTAGTAAGGCATGGGTTGGAGCTTTTATGGTTAAAAACCACTTGGTTGCTTGGTTTCCAAATCAGCCATAATGTGAAAGGAAATACAATATTCCATGGAACTCCGTCAGCATTTTAGGAAGCCTTGGCCTTTGCATTTGAAGCGAGCCAATCACTAATGCCTTGGGAGTAAAAAGATTGATTCACCCTTTGTTGCCCCAAGTGTTGCCATATCGGCTTGACAAATCTGCAATCACAAAGAGCATGGTTGATGGATTCAGGCTTAGTGTGGCATAAAGGACAATCTATTGGAATGTGCAGTCCTCTCTAGCCCAAACATCTCACCCCCACACTATTGTGCAGGCATTGCCAAATAAACATTTGGATCTTGGAAAGGGTACATACTTTTCATATCCACGAACCTGGGAAGGAGGCTAATTTGGATGGCTGAGTAGCAAGTCTATAGGTACCTTTTGAGTTGAAACCACCTTTAAAGAACCCTTTCCAAGCCAACTTATCAACATTTCTAGCTACAATAGGGAATGGGATTGCTTGAATGCTCTCCTTAATATCCTAGGGTAAGTCAAAAGGAATGGCTGACCAGATCCAACCATATAGGGAGATGATATCTTTAACTTTGAGATTAAAGGATTCTAGCGGGACTGGGCCATGAAGAATGGACCTTAGAGGACCCAAATCGGACCAGCTATCCCTCCAAAAATCAAGTTGACTCTCATGCCCTAGAATCCACTTCATGCCCTCTTTAAATACATGTTCTCCCTTCTTATAACTCCTCCAAATAGGAGTCCTGGCAACTTGGTTTCATTTCTAGAGTTTATACGTTGTTTAGTCCCATACTTCAGCTTAAGCACCTTGGCCCAAAGTGCATTACTCTCCGAGTGCAATCTCCAATTAAGCTTAGCTAAAAGTGCTATATTCCTACCTTTTGCTGATTGAAGCCCCAAACCTCCCAAATCCTTCGGGGTGTTGACTTTCTCCCAATTAACCCAGTGCATTTTCCTTGAGTTATCTGTAGACCTCCAAAGGAAATTCCTAATTCCTATTAACCCTATCTATGCCCTTTGGGATCTTCTCAGATAATTGAACATTCTGGATAACATAGATGGGTATGGTGGATGAAGATGCTTGTATGAGAACCATTCTACCCACCCTGGAGAGTAAATTTGCTTTCCAACCAGCAAGCTTCTTTTTGCCTCTATCCAACATAAAACCAAAGTCCTGCCCCTGACTTCCTAAATGCTTAAGAGGAAAGCCAAGATATTTGCCCAACTTAGGAGTTGATCGAAAACCAAGGATGTCAACTAGATTTTCCCTTAAATCAGGATCAACATTGGGTGAGAAGTACACCCGAGATTTTGCTTCACTAACAGTCTGCCTAGATTTCTTACAAAATACTTCAAGGACCTCCTTAATTTATGGCATGGCAATTACCTTGATCAGCCTTAGCAAAGAGGACAAGATCATCCGCAAAGAAGATATAAGAGAAAGCGGGGCCACTTCTAGAGGCTTTTACAAGGGACCAAAGCTTGGCTACACATTTTTCCTCAATAAGATAACCTAAATACTCCATCCAGAGGATAAATAGGTACAGGGAGAGAGGGTCTTCCTGCCTAATACCCCTAGAAGGGAGAAAAGACTCCAAGCAGCCCCCATTAAAGAGGAGGGAAATGGAAACTGGCAACACATAACTCATGATGAAGTCAATAATATTATCCGGGAAATTGAACTCGAAAAACATCTCTCTAATAAAGGCCCATTCAATCTTGTTGTATGCCTTTTCAAGGTCAATTTTGATGGCCATATAGCCCTTTCCCCCTTTGGCTCTTCCCATAGAGTGAATGAGCTCTTGGGCTATAATGATATTGTATGTGCCCTTTCTTTCTGGGGTAAATGCGGCTTGGTAGGGAGAGATAATTCTATCCAAGTGAGGTTTGATCAGGCAACAATCACCTTGGTAATGATCTTGTAGGCCTATAATTTCCTAAGGTTTCTAGACCCTACATCTTTGGAATAAGAACAATAAGGGTTTTATTAAGATAGTCTGAAACCCTCATAGTAGCAAAAACTCTCTCAACTTCCTTTATAACAAAGTCACCCGTTATGAGCCAAAATCTTTGATAAAAACCCGTGTGCAGTCCATCAGGCCCCGGGGCTTTGTATGGTTTCATGGACCAAAGAGCACCTTTAATTTCCTTAATAGACACCATGGTACTAAAGGAGCATTTTACCTCCTTTGACAATCGGCCATGCCACTGGATAGATTGGTGAGGGATTCGGGTGGTAGCTTCATGCGATGTGGAATATAGAGAAATGAAACCCCTTCGAAAGTACTTTGTGACCTCTCTATCATTGGTGATCCATTCTCCCCTTTCATCCTTAACCAAGGCTATATGATTTTGTTTCCTTCTGGCTAAGGTAGACATGTGAAAGAAGGAGGTGTTGCGGTCACCTTGTATCATCCAATTGACCCTAGATTTCAACAGCCAGAGGTCCCTCTCTTAATCCAAAACAACTTCAAGATCTTGTTGGAGTTGGTTTTCAAGGGTGAGAAGAGATGCACTTGGGTTATTAGACAATGCCTTTTAAATGCCATATAGTCTTGCTAAGATCCTTTTCTTCTTGTAATGGATGTTTCCAAAATGATTCTTATTCCATAAGGTAGCCTCCTTGGAGAAAGAGTCTATGGATTCAGCCAAACCCCTTCTGTTATGCCAAGCCTTAGAAACAACGTTTGGAAAGGATGTATCAGAAAGCCAAAACTCCTAAAATCTAAAAGGTCTTATGAGAGGTGTGGCTCTACTTGTACGAGTTTCAAGGCCTCTACAATTGGATAAAATTCATTATATGTAATGTATACACAATACATTTGACAACATTTTTTGCACTAGTTAAGTTGGCAAGTTTTTACTGATTTTCATCTGAACTCATCACTAACATTAATTTTTTACTTTCTTCTAACAGTCTGCCACATTAGAAAATGTCAAATTTTTTATCTCTACACTTTCTCATTCATTATAGTCTAAATTCATTAAATCAAACAACTTATTTTTATTGGATTATTTAGTTTAAAAAATAAATTGGACATCTCTCAAATTAAATATATACACACACTGAAGTTTTTAAAAATTGTAAACAATTAACTGAAATAAGTTTTTTCTTTTAATTAAAAAAAAAAATACCCGGCTCTCCTCAAGAGTATAATAATAATAATAATAATAATGAACTATAAATACCTCGCTCTTCGAAATTCTTTTTCTTCATTTCTTGTTTTCTTGGTTCACTTTCCCAGACGAGGCGAGAAGAACAGAGAGAAACTTTAAGAAAAACAGCCAGAGTTGAGAGAAAAGAAAGAAAACAATGAAAAGAGCGCCATCTCAACCCCTCTTGTAAGCTCCAACTCCTTCAAAGACTGCAACTTTTGTTTGCTTTTTTTTGTTGTGTTTCTTTTGCTATTGTGTCTTCGTTATTCCTTTTGCTAGAATGAACTTACAATGCATGCAATAAACTTTTCCTGCGTGGTTTTCGAGAAAGAACAGAAAAGAAAATATGGGATATGCAAACTGTCTTTTCTTTTCTTGTAGGAAGACTAAATTATGCAAGTTCTTAGCTTTACTGTGGTTGGTTTCTGAGAAAGTTGTTAGTGTAAACCAAAGAAAATGTGGGATTTTTAAATCAAAATTTCAACCATTCCAAATGATTTTTAAGTCCCATGTTTTCCTTATCCTTTTTCTTGATGAGAAGTAGACAAATGGGCTGTGACTTTGTCCATAGTTTTCCAAGAAAACTAAAGGAGAAAAACAAACCCTTCGATATTTGAATCACATATTTCATTTATGTTCCTAATCAAAGGGAAATATTTTCCAGTGATATTGGTGATGAGAGTGAATATGAAGTGTTAGAATTACCTGAAGAAAGAGAAGAAGAGGAAGGAATGGCAAGGAAATTCGTTATAGAAGAATGTGGTGATGAAATTGATGGCATATCAGAGAAATTCCAGTGCTTAGCCCTCCATAAGAATCAAACAGCCAAACGAGGTAAGTCCCAAATTTGTCATTCTCTAGTTTGAATATTTGAAGATTACTCTTTGGAGGTAAAAGCCCCATATGCTTTCCTATAATTTCAGTATGGGAAAATTAGTAAGATTCATTCTTTTGCTGGAGAATATAGACCAGTATAATTTCTTGGCCATATATGGTAATTTTTCTAGACAGCCCAGAAAGCTGTTCAGAGCTTTGTGGATCTCTACAAGCCATGTAGTGGTAACTTGTTCATTTTAGTTAAGCAATTTGGTATTTGGAACTTTTTGACTTGGGAATTTGACTAAGCTTATCTGGGTCTTGGAAAAGATGAAGGAAACCTAAGAGATAAATGGTGAAAACGATATGTAAGGAAGCCTTTTTTTTTCCCAATAGAACCAGTAAGTTCAGGTCTAAAGGATTTCATGAAATGAGTATTATACCCAATGCAAACAGATCATTTATTCTTATACTTGCTTCAAGCATGTATCTAATAAGACAAACTGTGGTCTGAGATTTCTTTCATTAGGTTTAATAGCAAATTTAGTTGGACAGGATAGACACATGTCAATTTGTTCAGTTGTGTTTAGTTGCTGTGCAGCAGCATCTCTTGTCTGATAATACAAATAGGGTCAGACTAACGCTATTGAAGCTTTGAATAAATGTGTTTTACCTTGTGAAATGGCATGCACTTTTAGAATCGTGATCAGAAATGGTGCTCAGATTACAATCGAAATACTGTGGAACATCAGGTTAAATCAATATTTGGGTACCTTAGTTTCAAAGATTGAGACTAATCATGCCTTTGAGCCCCAATGCTTTTAAATTATTTATGAAATGTTATTGATTTCTTAATATTAATTGAGAGAGTTTCTCTTTGAAGGATCAAACTGGGTCCTTCAGGCCTATCAGTAAGGATCCATTAGATTTAAGGTCACAGGTCTATCATCAATGAAAAGTTGTATGTCCTTAAAGTAATTTAGTAACTTAGATGGTTAAAATTCCCTCTTGTATGAAAAGGGATTCTTTTATATTAGGCTCTGCCCAACCAATTTCCTTTGATGCTGACCATTAATGTGATTATCAGTTGAGGAGTTCCTCTTGGAGAACCAAAGTCTGTGGAGGCAAGAGCAGAAGAACAGAGCAGCAAAGCTAGAGAAGCAGCTCAAGGTGAGGTGGGAACTTGAGGAGCTAATTGAAGAACAACTTAATAGGTTCCATGCCCATTACTGCCGAGCCATGGTACCTACCCAGCTTAAAGATGTTGCTCGACTCCTCATGCCGAAATGGCCACCCCAGGAGTTGGCCTCCCTAACTTGGCTTGGCGATTGGCGGCCCTCAGCCATGCTGAACCTTGTCCATGGCCTGGCCTGTTCATCATTATCATTGACCTCCTACTTATCAGAATCAGACTCAATGGGAAATAAACAACTCCTATCCCAGCTTATACATGAGATGCGCATTGAGGAGGCAATACTCGATGAGGAAATGGCTGAGATTCAAGCTACGTGTATCCTACACATTCCCTTCAACCCAATTAACAACTCATCAAGTGGTTCTGCCTTGGGATGTATTCACTCTGAGTTCAAGAAGATCGAACATGTCATCACTAAGGCCCAAAACCTCAGGTCCATGTCCCCAACCCTTTGCTAATGTATATATTAGTATTACTGATAATGTAGCTATAACAACTACTTGATATGTGCAAGTTATGTCACTAAAGTATCTGGTCAAGTAAAATGTATGTGAAAGACACCATTTTACATCTCTGCTATATTAGGCTTATTTCTTTGTTTTTCTGTTGCTTTCCACATTATGTATCCGCTCATGGTTAATTTATACGACTACCTTAAATGTGGCAGTATCTTGACAGTTTAATATGTATATTACATGATAGGTTCAAGGCACTTGAGTTGGTGGTGAAGAAGGTGTTGAGCCAAACTGATGCAGCAGAGTTCCTAGTCGCATTTGAGGGAATTCAAGATGTAATTCATCAATATGCAGCCAACCAAAGGTTTCAAAAGGGTCCAGTCACTGTGTCTGCCAAGGTGTCTAAATGTACTTGAGATCAAATGAATGCTAGTAGCTCATCCATCAATTTGCAGCCAACCAAAGGCTTAGAAAGGGTCCTCACTATGTCTGCTATGGTCTTTGGGTGTACTTGAGATCAAACAAATTCTAGTAGCTCACCTGAAGAAACATTATTTGCCGAGGAAGATAAATATATTGTATCAGTAATACAACCAGACAAAGAAGAGAAGTTGTTAAAACTAGTTTTAACCTTCTCACTCTCAGTCTATTGTTGCTGTAAGGTATATTGATTTTATCTTTTTTGTTTTAGCTGTAGGGTATTTTGTTAGTGTCTTGTTTGTGGGAACTTTAAGAGAATAGAACACTGCTCTGGGGGACAATATTGTGCCGTCCAGATATGTTAAATGAAACATATTACGTTGTTCTTTCATGAAAACTTATCTGAGTTTAGATGACTATGATGAGCCGAATCTTGGACACTGAAATTCATTAAACCTGAAAAGGACAAAATTTAGATCCAAGATAGGTTGGAGCTCTCTCTTCCATCCTTCTACATTGTGGTTTATAAACTAGTCATGCATATTTTTTAAACGAGTCACATAATCTATATATATCTAAAAACTGAAGCGTAACATTTATTGTTACTACACTCCAGTTGAGCCATAGAGCCATATCAGTAGTCATGTCATTATTTTATTTTCATTAATAAAAAATTGTATTTTATTTCCATTCTTTTTCTATTAGTCTTTTAATGTTTTTTGCAGTTTTCACTTCAACTTCCATAACGCTTTTACAGTTTTCACTTCAACTTCCATAACACCTATGACTTTCTATCTCCACTATTTTAAACTTCCCATGTAAGCTCTTTAATGTCTCAAACTCTCCATCTCCTTCTTAATGCCTCTTACTCTTCTCATTGAATCCAACCAGTTCATAATATTCAATTGCCACTGCCCTATAAAATCAGAAAGATAAATTGAATAGAAGATATATAAACCGTTAGATGTCATTGATTTCTCTTAACCAGAAAACGAATGGATTTGGATTTAACTCCTGCAAGTATAGAGCTCCTTTCAGAACTACAAGCCTATATTCTTAAATGGGAATATTGTTCTATTCCTTCAAACCATATGGTATGTCAAGTGTATTTTATATATTGCAATGTTGTGTGTGTGTGTATGTGTGTGTGTGTGTGTGTGTCTGTTTTGTCTCTTTTACAATGAAATGCTGCCAAGAAAGTGGTTTGCTCTTTATTTCAATGCTGAAGGTAATCCAAATATTTGCAGTTCTATATTTCCATATGTTTGATAAAATGACTAAAAGAAGGATTAAAAAAAAAAACAAAGATGGCCATGTTCATGTTGGGGAAAAAAATGGGAAGAATGAATATTTAAGAATACTATTATGCTAGAAAACTTATTCAGAAATGGGTGTGTTTCATTGGATTTATTGCAGCAATGGCAATAGTAAAACGAAATTTAAGCAATGATAAGAGCCCAAATTCTTCACCGATCAGTTCCAATGAAAAAAAAAAAAAAAAAAAAAGAACCCCACAATTGCTAGAACATTTGAATTTTTATTATTATTAAATACTAGTTTTTTTTTTTTTTTTTTCAATTACCTCCTGGATTTTTGAAGTTGATGTAAAGAACAATAATTTGCATAATGAATACTTCATCTTAGGATGCATCATACCAAAAAAATGACAAGATATATAATTACTTATACTACAATTAATCTTCATTTTCATTACCACATCATCTTTGCCAAAACAGAATAAACCATCCAAAAAATGTGACTCTAATAATAATAATAATAAATCAAAGTCTTTTCTAAATGAGTTTCCTGAATAAAAAAGTCATCAAATGCTATAAGAATGACTCTATGTTTGCTTCTAGGTAATACAAATGTCTCACTCTATGAGTATATTCTCTATTGTTTTAATTACTTTTGTGAGGTACAGAAATTTAAAAAGGAAATCATGCCACATGTCATACCCAAGACCGAGGAGGCCAATACAATTCCGAGGAGTCCATACACTTAGATGGTAAGGCTGGAGAGACGGGCCATGGCCACGTCAATGGCACATTGCAAAAGGGGGCCACACTGTAGAGGAAAAGCTTCAAAGAGGGGGTTAGCCCTGACGTGATTGGAGAGATAGTAGCTACCACCACATTTAATGCACCTCACCAAACACCTTGGCCGCATTTATGTGGAGAAGACCCCTGAACAGTACTGTTTTGGTTTTCGCAACTCACAGAAAATTTGGGAGGGTGTCTAATGGGACAAGCACTCAAGTAGTGGCCTGCATGATCAACAAATGGAAGGTCAAGATGAGAAAAAAGATGCTATATAGTGTGAGAGATCCTCCAAGGATGAGGGGGCTCATCTGAAAAATTGGAAAAACACTGTAGTACAAAGAACTGAAATTGTAATCAAGTTTAAGAAGAATATACTTCAGTATTACTCTCCTCGGACTTTGCCGAGGAAGGATTTCTATGCCAAAACCTGTTTTCCTTTGTTTTATTTCAATCTTAAACCCATTGTGAGCATTGTCTCATTCATTGAAGTCTAGTTTTTAGCCCACTCTCTACAAATTCATTATATTGGACTCTTTGGGCCTTAATCCATTTACCTTTTGGGCCTAGGATCCAAAATTTGCCCCTACAACTTTAAATGACAACAAATTGGGCTCCTCTATTTTATTAGGAAAAAAGTACGTTTTAGGTTTCTATTATTTTTTTTATTAATCTCTCTCTCTCTCTCTCTCTCTCTATATATATATATAGATACAGACACATATGAACAAACCATAACAAGAGAGAAATATTCAATTGACAAAAATTTACACTAAGGTTTCTCTTCTTTTTTATTTTTCTACTTTTTATTATTATTATTCTTAATATGTCAATTTGAATTCATTGTTTTTGTAAAAGCCATATTTACTCTACACTATATTTAATTATGAAGTTTTTAGCGTATGTTGTATATATATTTGATAGCTGATTTAAATGATTTCTTCACAAAATTTTGTTTGAATAATTTGACAAATTATGTTATATATTTTTGGGCTTTATTATTATTATTTTTATTAATGGTAGTTTACTAATTTATGTGGTAAGAATTTTCTTTAAGCAATTCATAAAATGATCCTTAACAAATTTTTATCAAATTTTTTTTTTCAAATAATTAAGTTTAACCACAAAATACCATTAATAATATTCTCACGCATTACGTGGGTCTGTGACTAGTTCATTTAAAAAGTCATGCAATTAAAACTACACAAAAATTATCACTTTATGTGGTTGGTAAATGAAAATAACTCCAAACCAAGAATTAATGATCAACTTTTGCCAAGTATATGGTCCCATAATGTGGAAAGGAAAAAAAAATGAGAGAGGAGTTAATGGTTCCATATTGCGAAAAAAGAAAATGGGAAGGAGTAGTTATGATGGTTTTTTAATAAAAAGACATTATCCCCCACCTCCAAATAAAAAATCTAAACCATACATGCATTACTTCTTTTTATTTAAGGGAGTAATTAATCAAATTAACAACCCCAAAATTTAACAAAGAGCCCTGAACATCTATGTCGTGGAAAAACTCCAACATTGAACTAACAAAGCTAAGCTACAAAAATAAAAACTAGCCTAGATATTCAATGTTTAAAACTATATAGATAGATTATGGCATTTATGAAGGAAGAAGTATAGAATCTTCTTTCATCTTTCCAATGTCGGGCTCTTAATTAACACTTTCTCACAAAACAAATATCACACTAAAAGAATACTTTTACTTTTGAGTAAACCACTCTCAGCCCTTATCTTCCAAGTAAACCACTCTTAGCCTTTAAAGGTTTGATACTGAAAATAGGTTTGATACTGAAAATTTACACTGCTTTTGGCTATTCACTATACACTACAACTAAACAAGGTATGTAATTATATTGAGTAATACACTCAATACTCTTAAAAAGAAATAAAAGAACACTGGCATTGACATTGGTATGTAATTATATTCAGTAATCAAGCGTACCAAGTTGTCTATATCACCAGCCCACTTATCAACGATCTCACCCACTAGCCCAGCAGTCTTATGCCATAAAAAAATCATATAATTCAATAATTACATGATTTTCCTCAAACTCTGACATTTTAAAGTAGTTAAAAATTATATACAAAAAGAAAACATAAAATCAATTAAATATGTGTAAAGAATCAAAAGCCTTCTATTTGATATAGTGAAATATAAAATTAGACTTATTTATGCACCCCGGACAGATTGCAGAAATTCAGCCCCTTTTTTTCTGGTGGGGACTGAAGGCAAAGAAACTAACCTCATCAAATGGTTCATGTTATCACAAGGGCAATCAAATGTGATAATATTACGTTGGCTAATCATGTATACAACACCATGAATTTCCATCTTTGAGGATGTGCACAATTTTATTGACACAAAACAAATATCAGTTGGGACATGATAACGACAATCTTCATTATGATTTTTTTCTGCTTAATAAATTAATTTCTCTAATGTTCATGTGGCCAACAATAAGAGGGGGAAAAAAAAGAGCGAATATAATAAGAGCTTGTTTTG
Source organism: Quercus parvula (assembly GCA_030820535.1). Lineage (NCBI taxonomy): Eukaryota > Viridiplantae > Streptophyta > Magnoliopsida > Fagales > Fagaceae > Quercus > Quercus parvula. The sequence continues at coordinate 52,504,097 of JAUAME010000002.1, forward strand.
ATTCTCAAGTTGCGTATTTGATTCCACAAATAGTTCAATATGAACTTCACCAAAATACCCACCTAAAAAGAAACTTCAACAAACTAATATTGGTATTCAGATGACACATATACTTACTCTCGTCAAGTAAAACCAAGCTCTCCATTGAATTAACTGTGAAACCCACCCAAGTAGCATCTTGAGTTGAAAGAATGTTCAGACTTAGACCCTCAGAGTGATACGAAACCAGCCCAATGTCATTCTTGTTTGATATATTTCAACAATTTACTTTTGTGATAAAGCAAAAAAGCACAACATAATCTAATTATAAGCAGGAAAAAAAAATGTGATAGCAAAACCAATAAATAGACACGGTATATATAAGAAAAAATCTGTAAAATAATTAAAAACTTACAAACTAAATGTATGAAGGATGAATAATACAGATCGAGTCTTGTGTTTGACACGATCTCCTTAAAGCAGATTTCATCCCTCATACAATCTGTGATGCTTTGTGACTCACGAACTGAATCTTACTATTTTCTCTCTAAGAGAGTTTCTCAAAAGTGACACGAGAGTTTCAAAGCATCACAGATTTTGTGAGAGGTGAAATCTACTTTAAGGAGATTGTGTCAAACACAGAACTTGATCTATATCATTCATCTTTCATACATTTAGTCCGTGAGTTTTTAATCATTTTTACAAATTTCTTCTTATATATACAGCATCTATTTATTGGTTTTGTCTATCATATCTATTTGTGTTTTTTTTTTTTTTTTTTCTTATAATTAAATCTGTATATTGTTCATTTTTGATTTATCACAAAAATAAAATTTTGAAATATATCAACAATTTTAAAGCAGATCTCGTTTTTCATAATTTATTTTTGCATGTGATGATTGTGAAAGGAATTTCGTGTGTAGTAGTTATCTTGTTTCTTTTATCTTTGCGTGTATCGGTGTAATGCTTGAGCAACACTGATTAATCTTGAGTCTGACGCAACTGTTGTGTTTTATGGTTTTGTGAAAAGTGCCAGTGGGTTTTCATCGGTTTTTATCAACCGTTGTGTGTTTTTTTTTTTTTTTTTTCCTGATAATGGTTCTATGGTTTTTTGTTGGCATGTAATCGGTTCTCTGGTTACTGGTGTTAGCGGTTTCTTTGCGATGCAATCTAATTGAATAGTTTTTGTCGTATTCTTTTGTGAACCTGTACTACCAATTGCCGAGTACGGTTAGAGATTTTGATAATTTTGATCATCTTGATATAATGGTTATTTAATCTTGCAAGGTTTTTATATTGCTTGTTTTCATCACGTGACCCTGCAACCATGCCAATATCAGGTGTGATATATGAAATGTTCCTGAGGTTTTTGACCTCTGACTTCAGTGCAAGATTATAATGGCAGTAGTTCTATGGTATTTAATCTATGAGTAATAGATAAATATAGAGACAATGGTGTGACTGCCATTTTATATGTGCAATGGCGTATGGGTTTGATGAATAAAGAAAATTTGGTCAATATAATAAAGTCAAATATTTGAATCTATTTTAATACTCAATTTTGGCGTGGCTGTCACTTTTGTTATTGGTTAGCCTTTTCTAATTCATTAAGTGATCCACTAATTGATAATTAAAATAGGATTATGAGATCTATTATTAATAATTTCAAAAATGTGGATATAAGCCCAATATCTGGTCGTGTCAAATTTGAAAAAGAATGAGACAATTGCATATTGATGTGGCTGTAATTATGGAGAGTGTAATGTTCACCTTTAGGCCAGAGATAATATTTATGTATTGATATAAATGATACATAATTATTGCGTATAGCCTTCTAATTTGTTTTAGCATGTATAGCCTCATTTAAACACAAATTATATATTTTGGGCATATACCAACTTGATTTGATATTAAGTGTTTAATACCAATATTTGTTTTGTAATATTTCTTTGGATGATATATATGTTACATGCTTTGTTTTGCCAAAGGCCTTGTAGTTGAATTGACAACTCTCCATATATAAAGTGTTTGAGGGTCTAAGGGAAATGGTTCGAACTGCAGAGTTAGCAATATGCTGTAATTATTTCTCAAAAAAAAAAATTGTATATTGTTTTGAAATGCACAAGAGTCTATTATGAGTGTCTGCTAAGTAGCAAGGATGAGGCATAATAAATGTTCATTCATTATAAGAACTAGTCACAGACCCACGTGATATATAGGAATAAATAATCATTTTGTAATTGTGGTATAATGTATAAATTATTATTTAAATTTTGGGGAAGATAATTTGTTCTCCCTATAAATTACACAATTTCTAGAATTATTTTTCAACTATCCATCTCTACAAATGTATCACTTTTTTTAATAATATATTTGAAACTTAAAGAGTTTAGTTGTTAGTATATATATAAATATATATATATATATATATATATATATATATATACACACACAATAACATAATGTAGAAAAATATGGACCACCTCAAAAATGAATAATATCAATCAAACACATCAAAAATATTAAAATGAAAATCAAGTTTCTCATTCTTTTAAAGGAGATTATCATGATAATCAAAACTTATTATAAAATTACACCTTATATTACTCAAATAGTTAACTGGCACAATCAAATACATAGCAAGATTGTATTTTGATATAAATTCAAATTCTCACTTTCAAAATAACTAAGTATTATGTTAATCAAAAATCAAACAAAAGCTATAAGAGAGAGAGAGAGAGAGAGAGAGAGAGAGCTCTCTCTCTCTCTCTCTGCCAATTTTGAACTTACATGCTAATTTGCTTTCATGACGTCAGAGCATTTGCCAACACCTTTTGCTCTTGTGAGTTTTACACATTGGCTATTAGATATCTTTCTTAGCATTTACACAATTAGCTTGGCTTTTACACGCCTAAATTCAAGTTGTTCCATGAATAAAATGATTTATTGTTGAAAAGAAACTATGGGAGGGGTAAGATTTGAACACAAAATAGTGCCCTGTGGGCCCAACCCAAGGAGATGGAAGAGCCCATTCCCTTATTAGTTCTAACCCAACACATAGATAAGAGCCTAAGAATTGAAGCCGAAGATGCTAACTGCCCAAGGAGCCTAAAGAGCGAGCATTCCTTGGGAGGCTTTGAGCAGGCCACTTGGACCAAAAGACAAAATACGGAGGAATGAGGTAGAAATGTGCAAGCAAAAAAGAAGGGAAATATCCAAGTAAAGTACCCATCACCTCCACATTCAATGCATTGCACCAACTCAGCTGGCTGCATTAATAGAAGAATGACCCCTGAACAGTACCCTCACAACTTGTAGCACATTCTACCACCTCTAGTGAAACCCTGATGGGACAAGCATCCAAAAAAAGATCAGTGGCTGTACAGGTGGAGGGTTGGGATGCAATTCAGATAGCTATATAAGGAAAGGGACACTACAACAAAATGTATTTTCAGTGACAAAAAAATTCGTCACTAAAAGTCCAGCTTTTCGTCACTAAGGACCTTTAGTGACAAAATTAGACTTTTAGTGATGAAACTCATTTCGTCAATATAGCCCCGTCACTAAAAGTCCTAGTGACGAAAAATTTTGTCACTAAAAGTCCGATTTGATTTATAAAAAAAAAAAAAAAAAAAAAAAAACCTTTTAGTGACAAAAACGTTTCGTCACTAAATGTTTTCCTCATTAAAAACACTATTCAGTGACGAAAATATTTCGTCACTAAAAACACTTTAGTTTACTAAATCATATTTAATGACAAATAATTTCATCACTAAACTATGTTCGGGTACATATAGTGACGAAAAAATTCGTCACTAAAACTATTTTTAAGAAAATCCAGGCACATATAGTGACGAAAATTTTCGTCACTAAAATCCAGGCACAAAAACTTTATATTCTTATATACTATTTTTATAATGCAATTTTGGATAACATTTAACCCAAAAAAAGAAAGAAAGAAGAGATAACAACTTAAAAAGACAAAAGTAAATTGCATCAACCTAAAGTAGAATTCCAAAGAACGCAAATATTCATTAATATAAAGTAGAGATACAAAAAATAAATAAATAAATCCACTGAAAAAAGATGAGAGAGAGAGAGAGTAATAACCTTTTTTGTATGGGAAAATATGTATAGAATGGGAGAGAATAGGAAATTTATAGTTAGAGGATGGAGATTAGAAGAGTCAAAATAAAAGGAAGATGAAGGGATAAAAAAAGAGTGACATTAAGGTAAAGAGTAATGGAGAAATGAAAAGGTAAAAGGGTGGGGAAACGGTTAGAGGAAATGTAACAGAAGGGTATAGAATTAATAAGAGACAAAAGAGCCAAAAAATAAGAGAAAAATGGTTGGAAATAAATGGGTGATGTGGTTGCTGATGTGGCTCAACTAGAGCGTAGCAACAATAAATACTACGTTTTAGCTTTTATATATATATATATATATATAGATGAAGTAGAGAAATAACTCAATGAATGCGATAGTTCTTGATTACCATTGAACTTGTGAGGGAAAACTATTTTTTCCATTAATTATATTCTCTATGAGTTGCCTCTAAAGAAAAACCACTACGACACATTGTGGATTATGGAAATGGTGATTGCCTTACTATAAATTCTTTAAATGTGGAGGTGTCTAGCGAAGGTGGTGGTACTATTCCAAAATGATAAAGATGGTACCAAGAGCTACTACTTGTGTTTTTAATTGGTTATGGTCATAACAATAGTGCATAATGGTTTCTAATTTATGAATTTGTTATTCTAATATGCATTAAAATTAATTAGAATATATTTCAAGTGTTAAACTTTCTTAAAAGAAAGTTTGAGTCTATGTTTAGCATCTCTCATAATCAAGAGTTGATGGAAAAGAGGTTGAGCCTAAGCGTAGTAAAAGGACAAACTACATATTCCTTTGGTCTAGATTTTCTAATTTATTTGTTACAAAATGAACTTAAAGCTTCAAAGAAGCAATATCCTAAGGTGCCTTCTTGGAATAGAGATTGTCAATAGTGCAGTAAATCCATCTTAGAAATCTATGCATAGTAATTGGTCAATTAACCATTTGGGAGTTTGAGAGTTGATGGAATTACTAACTATTACAAGGTGAGACTTGATGTAGAAGGCTACAAACAAAGGAAGATGCGAGTTTTCTTGATACACAATAAACCAAAGGGGTTTATGGTTCCTCTACAAGGTTTAAAGTGTGTAGACTTGTTAAATCTTTGTATATATTGGAGCAAGTTTCAATGCAATGACATGAGAAATTTGACAATGAAATGATGTCAAATGAGTTTAGATTTAATGCGACTAATGTGTGATGTGAAATTTATCACAAGAGGCTATGTCGTTGTGGAATATGATCGTGTAAGTGTTGTAAATGTGATACAAGAAATGAAAATTTCTAATATGTCTAATGGACTTGTCTCAATCACATAAGAGATGTGGCTACAGTTTAGTGAGAACACCTTATGCAAAGAGCATATTATTTTTGGAAAGTCATATAAATCTAAACAAACATGCATTGTTGCATATTTGTGCCTCCAATTTGTATATGTTGGTAGGTACAAAGTTAATATTGATCTCGACATGTTCGTTAGGGACAAAATACCATGAGCTAGTTGCTCTTAAATGGAAGTACTTCCAGATTATAAAATGGATCCGTAATTAATTGTTTGAGTGGAGAGCAAATAAACTACATGTTCATCAAGAGGAATGGGTTAAAGCTTATGACCTAAGGTTTCCATTACAGTAACCCCACCTAGTTAAATGGAGAGCAAATAATTTGCATGTTCATCAAGGGGAATAGGTTAAAGCCTATGACCTAAAGTTAGGTATGGCAATTGTTACCCGACCCGACCCGTTAAACAGTAAGGTCGGGTTTGGGTTTTTAAAAGAAAACCCGAAGCGGGTTCAAGTCAAGTTTAGGTTTTAGTGATACCTGCCCCGAACCTGAACCCAGACCAGACCCATTAAACTAAATTACCAAAAAACCTACTATATATATAAACTTATTCAAATAACCTAATCCTTTCCTATCTCATTCTCTCATTCTCATCTCTGAGCCGCCACCCACCCTCTCTCAAGCTCTAGTCACTCTCACGGCCACAGCCACACCGCCACCCCCCTCAACAGATGGTGCAGTTTTGTTAAGGGAGAGTTCTATGATCCACCATAACTTCTCAACCAAACAATGACAGAGCCACCCTTGCACCCCCCCGCCCCTCCCCCAATTTTTTTAGAAAAAATTATTAATATATATAGGTATTAATTTTAGCAATTTCATATGACAATTTTTTTTATATAGCAATTTTGTTCTACAAAATTACATTTTTCTCCCTTAACATTATCATTAATTCTTTTGAAAAAGAAAAGAAAGAAAAGAAGCAAACTCTTATTAGTTTACATCTAGGCTCACTACTTACATCACTTTCTTTCATAACAATAACCACTAACCATATTATCAAAAATAAAAATAAATAAATAACCAATAACCACATTAGCAATTTATAAAAAAATTTATAACTTTAGCATTTTCCTTCTTTTAAAGGCTATAATTTTTTTTATATAGATTTAAAATTTAAACAAAATTTACAAGCCCAAAAAAATTAGCCCATCAACAAAAATGACCAATAGCAATTTTTTTTTTTTAAATTAAACCCAATCAACCAGTTTATTCAAAACAAAAAACCTATCCCTTTGAAAAATTTTAAACAAAACAATTTTGTCCTTACCTAGCAGTACGCATCAAAATCAAAGACACTTCAAAAAAAAAAAAAATCTAAAATTGCTAAACAACATAGCCAAAGGCCAAAGCTGCCCACACAACCTACAACAATATTGCCTATAGCAGTAGGTTTATAGCTTTTGCCTGACGCTGTCTAAAACTATAATATTGATTCTGTAGTTTGGCCAGAAGAAATACTGTGTTTTTTTACATTATTGGCCAATGATATAACATATCAATAAAAAATGGAGCAAAAAGAATCAATAAATATGGAGTCCAAATTTTGTCTCATTTTTCCTGCTCCACTTTATTCTCTAAAAAAAAAAAAAAAAATCCATTTGCACATCTATTAAATTCAAATATAATTTTCAGCCTTTTCTTAATTTTGTTTTCTAAAATAATTAAAAATTAAAAATAAAAATTAAAAAAAAAACCCAAAGAATGCCAGCCACCACCACTAGCCACTGCTAGCAACCTTCGCTGGTGCCACCAGGAATAGATCGTTGGCGACATCAATGGCCACCCATGACAGAGGAGATCAGAGGCTCAAATCAAAAAGTTCTCTTCAATCTTTATGTTTCTTTAGCTTCCTCTTCAATCTTTAAGGCACCGACTCTTTTTCTTTTTTCATTCTTATCTTTTTAATCACAACAACAAGCATGGTTTTGACTTTTAATTCAAATCAATGAATTATTTTTAACTTGGTATGGTTCACAAAGATGCAAGTTTGGAAGAAACAGTGAGGCACAAAAGAGAGAGTTAATAGAGAGTTAAGAGAAATGTTTGGGTTTGTTGAATCAAGTGGTGTGGTTCATGTGGGCCTGTTGGTGGTGGAAGGCGGTGATTGGCAATGTAGTTGACACCAGCAAAGGTTGGTGGTGGTGGTGATGGAGAATTGAGGGATTTTTTAAAAAATAACTACAAAACCCAAACAATATCATTAGTTAGGAAACGTTTCAAACTAATTTCGTTTATAACAATTCGAGTTCAATGGACTCGATTTAGGAAAAACTGATGTGAAGAAAACATGGAAATCGAGTTCAACGAACTCGGTTTCCATGTACAGAAACCGAGTTCAATGAACTCGGTTTCCCTGTATAGAAACCGAGTTCGTTGAACTCAGTTTCCCTACATAGAAACCGAGTTCGTTGAACTCGGTTTCTGTACATGTCTGCACTTGTGATCAATTTCTCTACATGTCTGTACATGTCTGCACTCGTTGAACTCGGTTTCTCTAACTCCTTGTTGGTTAATGACCAATTATTAAAGAAGCTCCAGTGGCACTTGTACAATTTCTCTGTGCAAATACAAACATTGCCCACTCATGAAGCACCACTAGCACTGATCGGAGAAGGCATAACTTTCAACACAGCATGCTTCCAAAATAATGAATATATGTGTATATATACTATTGTTTGCAGTAAGCATTAGATGAAGTTGCCAAAAGATATGAAAAAAATATACCAGCGCAACCTTCTCAAGGTGAAGATAGAGAGTGTCCAAAGATAACAGCTCCATCTTCAGAAATTCCACCCGTTGAAAGAGAGCCCAGAAACCAAGTTCAACGAACTCGGTTTCCATGTATGGAAACCGAGTTCATTGAACTCGGTTTCTGTACATGGAAACCGAGTTCGTTGAACTCGATTTCCATATTTTCTTCACATCAGTTTTTCCTAAATCGAGTCCACTGAACTCAAATTGTTATAAACGAAATTAGTTTGAAGCGTTTGCTAACTAATGATATTGTTTGGGTTTTGTAGTTATTTTTAAAAAAATCTCGAGAATTGATGGTAGTAGGGGACATTTTGGGTTTTTTTTTTTTTTTTTTTGGGTAGACGAAAAAAAAAAACATAAAGTTAAAATGGTGGACACATAGCAAGTTTTTATTTGTGGAGCATAAAGTGGTGGAAGGCGGTGATTGGCAATGTAGTTGACATCGGCAAAGGTTGGTGGTGGTGGTGATGAAGGATTGATGGTAGTAGGGGACGTTTTGGGTTTTTTCTTTTGGGGCAGATGAAAAAAAAAAACATAAAGTTAAAATCTAATTAAATTGGTGAATACATGGCAAGTTTTTATTTGTGGAGCATAAAGTGGAACAAAGAGAGTGAAACAGAAGATTTGAACTCATAGATATGGAGATTTGGTGCAACCTCGTGTATTAATAAAACAACTTTATTTTTTGTAACTACTAAAAAAATCAATACGTTAAGTTATTGATATAAAAATAAAAAATAAAAACTTTACACTTTATCATGTATAACTGATTTTAAAAAAAAAATAACAAATAAAATGATTATAATTTCATTTCAAACTTTTATGGTAATAAAATTTTAATTGAAATAGTAATTTCAACTTTTTGAAACTTGGGTATAAGGTTTTATACAAGGTAGAATGTGTATAATAATTTTAGGCAAAAACTCCTTTTTTGTCCTTAAATTTTGGAGTATATATTTTCATTTTGGTTCATAATTTTTTTCAACAAATTTTCATTTTGGTCCTCATCATTTTACAAGAAACTACTTATATGCTAATGATTAGCACAACTGGCACAATTAAACATGACTTGGATAAAGTAGTAATAATAAAATTTAATTGGCATTAAAAAGTCACGCCAACATTTAAATAAATAAAGAAAAATTCTAAACAATATAAAGAAAACCAAAAAAAAAAAAAAATTTAATTCCTTGATTTTAAAGAAAGAAAGAAAAAATCTCAATCTGAAACTACAAATATATATGAAATAAAAAAAATAAAAAAATAAAAATACAAGAGGCACATGGAAATGCTGGAGTATAGTATAGGTCAATGAGTCTAAAATTTTTTAAGACAATTAATGTTTGAAAATTTTTGAATTTTTTTTAGAATTGAAGGAGTTTTTAATTTTTACGACAATATTATTTTTTGGGAGAGAAGTGCATTACAATCAAAGAATTTAATCTAGTTTTCTAGGGGGTTTTTAATAAAAGAAATAAAATACAATTTATTTCTCAGTGATTTTTCCCAATTACAACTTTTTATATAAACTTTTCCGTTGTTAAACTTTAGTTTAAAATGAAATCATTAGGATTTCGTTTGGAGTATTCAGAATGATTTTATTTTAATTTAAAAGTTTAGAGGTCAACTTGGAACACTTAAAAAAAATTGTTAACAGGAGGTGAATTATAATTTACCAAAAAAAAAGAAAATATATATATATATATATATATATATATATGTATAGCGTTGAAATTGTCTCATGCATTAATTTTAAGGGCATAGTTTAGCTATAAAATTTGTTATAGCTTAAGGGTACAGCCTTACTCAATATATATATTTTTTTCTATTGGAGGTGAATTTTGACAAATCCACCATTGGATAATATCTTCTTCTTATATCCTCCATGCTTGCAAAATTTATAGAAAATTAAAAATCAATAGTTATATCATCAATAAATTGTTTAAATTGCAAGTTTTTGTAGTTTAAAATTATGCATAAAATATAAACTTATAGATCATATAGTAAATAATATTCAATTGACACAAAATTTGACATGTGTATTAAAAGCGTAAAGAACATGCAATTCAACGGTTAGATTTTCAGAATATGTCGTAATGTTTATTTTATTGAATAAAGTTGTAGCCTAAGGTTGTAATCAATTTTGTAGCTAAACTTGGTCTAATTTTAATCAATCATTGAGCAATCAAATGTGATCAAATGAATCCAATCTCAACATCCCCCAAAGTGGGATTCTATCTAATCAACCACATCAATCTAGTGAAGCTTTTGAGAGTGACTTGATGTATATCTTATGAGATTAATTAATTAATGAGAAAAAAAAAATTGTCTACATAGTTTATAAGCCCAAGAAATAAAATATATTTATTAATTGTACAATGGGTGGCAATTTGTGTTGCGGACCAAGTTCGTGTCGTGTCGAGTTATGAGTATTCAACTATATGGGTTGACCAGAACCCAACTTGTTTAGTAAACTAGTTAAGAATTCTCAACTTTAACACAACCTGTTTATTAAACAGGTTGACCCAACACAATATGTTTAACCCATTTAATTAACAAGTCATGTAAATGTCAATACTAATGACCCTTTTAATAACATATTTGATTAATAGATCATACCTAACTTGAATAACATGTTATCAATTTTTATATATCTAAAATTAAAATACAATTATAACCATAAAAATATAATTACAACCAAAAAAAAAATTAAGCAATAAAAGCAAAAACTAGTACCTTTATAAGCTAAACAGGTCAGACAGGTTTGCATGTTGAACACAAATACGACTCGTTTATTAAACGGGTCAGCTGTGTCAACCCAAATATCACCTGAACTCATTTAGCCTTAATTCATGACCTATTTATAAACAGATTAATCGTATTGGGTTCGTGAGTTGTGTTGGATTTTGCCACCCTTAGTTTTTAATAAAAGAAATAAAATACAATTTATTTCTCAGTGAATTGGCCCAATTAAAACTTTTTACACAAACTTTTCTGTTGTTAAATTTTGAATTAGAATGAAATCATTGGGATTCCGTCCAAAGTATTCTGACCGGTTTTATTTTAATTCAAAAGTTAAGAAGTCAACATGAAACACTTAAAAAATTTGTTATTAAAAGAAAGATTCTCAACCAAGATAAGGAACTTTCCTTTCTATATCAAAAAATTGTACTAAAAAAAGAGACTATGGAAGCAAAGTATTGTCATGAACCACTAAGATCAAGCGAGGAAGATGAGCTGGGACGTAGTGTCAAGAAGTTTAAAGAGTGCTCAAGAGGAAGGTAGTTCACCCCTCCCCGAGCTCTTGTCAACTACAAGGACAGTCTGGTTAGCGATATTCCAGGAGCTTATGAGCAAGCTTTCACGCTTGACAACGTATGGGATGATGGAGAAGAGTTTGATACGGAAGTTAAACCACTACTAGAAGGTATGGCAGAGATTAAATCCAAAGAAACTAAGGCTCGTATCAAAGCACCTTGGTCAAAGGCATTGATAGTGAAAGTGTTCGGTAGAACTGTTGGATTCAGCTACCTTACTTTCAAGATCAATGCTTTATGGAAACCCACTACTAGGATTGATTGTGTTAATCTAGGGAAAGACTATTTTCTGATTAAGTTCTACAGTTTTGATACTTATGATAAAGTTCTTAACGGAGGTCCATGGTTTGTTGGAGAGCACTTTTTGGCCATTAAGCCCTGGGAGCCTTACTTTAGAGCATCTAGGGATAACTTAACTTTTGTAGCAGTTTGGGTGAGATTTCTGGAGTTGCCAATTGAGTTTTATGATTTGGAGGTGGTGAAGGAAATAGGCAGTGCTATAGGACCTGTTCTTCAAATAGACTCATACACGGCCACTGGTTTAAGGGGCAACTATGCAAGGCTCTGTATTCAAATAGATATAGATAAACCATTAATCACTTCGATCCGCATAGGAAGGATGGTGCAACAAGTGAAGTATGAGGGAATTTCCACATTATTCTTCTGATGTGGGCGTTTGGGGCATAAACAAGAAAATTGTTGTTATCAAATAAAGCAACAGGAAATGAATGATAGTGTACCAGCTGAAACCGAAGGCCAGGAAAGGGATGAGGAGAGATCCTCGAATACAAACTATGGTTCGTGGATGTTAGTCACAAGGAGAAAGAATATAGGTAGGAATGGACAAGCTAAGTTTCCCATAAAAAAAGATTAGGAGAATGATGTAAGCCCCAAGGGCAGATTAGTCCATCAACGGGTTAATAGAGAAGAAATGGAGACTGAAGTGATAGAGAAATCTCCAAAAGCAAATTTGCTTTATAATAAATCGAGTCACTCATGTGTGAGACTTGATTCATCTAATCAAGGAGTAGACATTGAAGACCCCTGTCATATGGAATCAAGCCATGATGTCTCAAGAAGTGGCATGGAGGTAGAATATGGTGAGGGCATGAGAGGTAATTTTACATTGGCTCCTAAAGCTTTGAGTAAAAGAAATTTGGGAGTAAAAAGTTCCAAATCTCTCAAAGGGCAGCATTTAGCATCTAGTTTGAAAAACCCACCTCTTAACTTTTCTCAAACCAGTGAGCATGGAAGCAAATCAATAGGTAAGGAGTAACCTGCCTTGGCCTGGGTGGGCAATATGGTACCAAGGCAAACCAGTGAGAGTGACCAACGAGATCATTCTCCAGATTAGGGCGATGTTGATGGACACCCTGGGGTGGTGTGAAGAGGATTTGTTGTTTGATTGCAGATTATTGCTGGACAAGATTCCTCATACCAAGGTGAAGCGAGTGTTTCGGGAAGCAAATAAATGTGCCAATGCACTAGCTAGGAAAGGATGTAATTCTCAAGAGGAATTTGTAATTTTTTATGTACCCCCATTCGATGATATCTCTGCCTTAGTGTATGCAGATGAAAATGGGGAAAGCTTTTGTAGGCATGTTGCTGCTAACTTAGCCATTTTGGCTGCCTAGTTTATTAATATTTCCTTTAAACCAAAAAAAAAAAAGTTACAAGGGGTGAATTATAATTTACCAAAAAACAAAACAAAATGTAGCTCTAAAATTGTCTCTTGCATTAATTTTAATCAATCATTGGGCAATCAAATGTGGTCAAATGAATCCAGTCTCAACATCCCCCAAGATAGGATTCTATCTAATCAACCACATCAATCTAGTGATTAGTGAAGCTTTTTTTTTTTTTTTTTTTTTTCAGAGATAATTACAACATGCTGCTAACCTCGTAGTTCGAATCCTTTCCCCCTTAGATCCCCAAGCACTTTGTACATGGAGAGGTACCAATTCAGCTATAAGGTCTTTGGCAGTGAAGCTTTTAAGAGTGACTTGATGTATATCTTATGAGATTAATGAATAGGTGAGAAAAAAAAATTGTCTGCATAGTATATAAGCCCAAGAAATAAAATAGATTTATTAATTGTAAAAAGACACTAATAGGAACTAGGTCGTAACTCGTGTTTAGCCATTAAAACAATTAACAATAGTAATGACAATGAGATGAGTGAGATAGTCATCTTGGTTTTTGTGCTAAGTATTTTGAATGGATTGCTTGGCACTAAAACTAAGGAAATTAAATTGAACACACGGCATAAAATTAAACAACAATTAGAAACAATTTTGGATTTTTATTCTACTTCAACTTTAATATAATGCATATGACTATAGCAAGATCATATCCAACAACATTATTCAATGGTAATAAAAAGAAAGGGCAATGTTGGCCTCTTCAAGTTTTCGAATTTAGACAGGACTTGGGTTCAATCATTCCTTTTGCCTCTCCATAAGCATTGTTGCAACTAGAAGTGACTTGCTTCCCGCTTGTTGAAGATGTCAAGTTGATATTTTCCAATTTGATGTCGGTGCAAGCAACATTTCCACTGCAATTAAAATTGACAGCTACTTCGGCTTTCGATGTCCCATACATGTCTGAGTAGCGCACACTGCTTATTTTAACTCCAACATTCTATTAGCAAACAACAAACACCACATTTCTTTCTAGTGTTAAGATTCTGTAGCTCAAATATTTGTCTTATATTCAATAAAACATGCATATTTCTCAAAACTTAGTAGTACTAATAGGTAAGGGAAAATATGATGCAACAAGACCTAGATTGACTTACTGTTGGTGTGCAGCCATCTGGGTTGCCACAATAGTATTGGTCAATGATTATTGGATTTCCAGCGTCTATGAATTTTATATCAGAAAACTCAACATCCCGAACTTCACCTCTCCCAGTCTACAAAAGATTGAATTAATATTATCAATCTAGTCTACAAGAAAATTAAATAATGCCATAGTTTATGTACTCCATAGGTGTCATTGGTAAAATCTCTATCTACCATGAGTAATGCTCCTCCCATACAGAATGTTCACGTTAATATCGTTTTCTCACATTAGGATTAGTTGTTTTTGTTTTGGTTTTGTTTTTTTTTTTTTTTTTTTTTTTTTAATTGAATGCAATATCTATGTTTATTTTATAGTATGCTAACTGAGCACATAATCAGTTTAATTGTAAATAACCACTCCATAGACTATAAGTGAAGGTGTGTTTGGCTCTCCTATCATACCTGATATGTCTTGATTCGTACCCCATTTTGTGTCCCATTGAAGATAGCATGCCTCACATGGATGTTTGATACATTTGACTCACTTCCACTTAAGCCTAAACTTCCAATGCTATCATCAAAGAAGAATCAAAGGAAAGATCTTAAATTTATGAAGTACAAAAACCTTGGAAGCAAATTAAATTTAAACAAGAAGAAAAATAATATAATAGCAATTTTTTTTTTTTTTTTTGAAAAACATACAAAAACAATAAAGAGAAGTAATAACAAACACAAAATTTTACCTAGCTTTGCAAATACTATACTGCCAAGAGTAATGCTACTGACACAAATTATTTTACAAACAACTGATGTGACTTTAGCATTTTTCAAATAATTATTAATAAGAAAAAATGTGATGTTAGTAGTAGACTCATATTAGAACTAGTAAGAATTTGCTACGTCAATAATTTGTAAAAATATTATAAAATAGTTTGTGACTATAGTATTACTTTACCACCAAAGCTAAGTGTTAATATAATAAAAATAACAATTACATTAACAAATCTCACAAATATAAATAAAGTCAAATCCTTTAATACACTAAAAAAATGCTCTCATACTAACATACTAGGGAAAAAAACATTATCTTCTAACTCTCACAAACTACAAAGTAAAAACTCAAACTACAGAAACTACGTACACTGCTTTATTTATAGAGACTATCTTATATCTCCCTACTTTAAATGGGAAATCTTGTACCCCTAATTATTTTTCTTACCAATGTGATATTCCAAAATAATGATGATTATGAAGAACGTCATACCCCCAACAATTACGTCACAAAATGGATATTAAATTAGCAGAAGATTTTTAGACTCAATCAAATTGCGCTTCAAAAGTGACGTTAATCCTTTTATTTTATTTTTTTAACAATTCAAAATCACCACATACAAGTATAAGTGCCTGTGGAGTATGAAGAACAATGGCTGAAATTCAAGTCTCTAGGAGTAGACTTCACACCTATATACATTTAGATTAAGTTAGAGTATAATTTCTATCTTATAAAAAAAAAAAAAAAATCACCACATACACCATACATATATACAACATGTATACAAGTGCTTATTAAATACTGTATGATCTTGATTGGGCTAAATAGTAAATACACATTACACAGTTCTTGAAAATATTCAGGCATAAATTCGATTTTCATCTCCATTCAAAAAGTTACAATTTTGTCTATGAAAAATTTGAAAAGTAACAAACTTATCCTTCCATTGATTGTCCAATATTACTCCATATTTAAAAAGGTCGCCTCAGTTTTTTAACATGTCACATTATTACTTTATTTATCATGTTTGCAATCCACAGGAGGACAATATTGATACCTTCAATTTTTCTTAAAAGAAATTATAACATTTTGAATATGAGGGGGAAATTGCACTTTGACCAATCTTCATGTGGAAAAAAAGGAAGAAGAAATATTTCAGCCTAAGGTGTAAGTTGAAGATAACTGACGAATTATCAATATATATATATATATATATATAGCGTGCTTTGCCTTGCCTTACCTTATTCCATGACCCGGCCCGCATGTGACATAAGAGATGTTTACATTTGAAATTCCATCTCCAATAGAGACACAATCATCACCTGCTTGCCAATATTAACAACATCAAGTTATTGTTTTTCTATCTAAAATATCAACTAATTAAAGATTAGACACTAACAGCCCTATGTTTCCATAGCATTGCTTGATTCTCCCAAAAAAGGAAAAAAAAAACCATAAGTTCAAATTCCTCCTCATTTAGGCCTCATTTGCTTTGGTGTAAAAAAATTGTAGAAATACTTTTCCTCATTTTTGAGTTTTTTGAGCAGTTGAAATTAAAAAAAAAAATGTTTCTAACACCTTTAAAATGAACAAAATACCCTATAAAATCTCCAAAATAACAAATATCCTCATTTAGTTGCTTTGTTTTCTAACACCTTTAAAATGAACAAAATACCCTACAAAATCTCCAAAAGAACAAATATTCTCATTTAGTTGCTTTGTATTAATATTTTGAAGTGTTAAATTTGAAGGTGTTATTGAATAATTACAAAAAATAAATTATGATTTTTGGTTTGAGTAAAACATCGGAAAATGGTTTTCAAAACATTTTCAGGAACATAATCAAATGCCTAAGAACAAATAAAATTTCATAAAAATATTTTAGCAAAAATAATTTCGTAAAAATACATTTTGCTCGGCAAAAATGGTATTTCATTGTAAAGGAAAAAGAGAGTAGGGAATTTTTTTTAAGCCTTATAAGCATGACACAATGATTAGTTGCATCAAGCAACATAGGAGGTCAATCGAGAGCGATTGCCTCATGGCAAATTGGCAATGAAAAAAAAATCCATTATTTGATGGTTTTTATTAATTCTCTAGATCTTTATGTTTTCTTATTGATATATCTCTTTTATACTAATGTTTTCTAATTTTCTATTTTATCAATGTTTTTTAAGGTTCAAAATATATTGATCTTTCAAAGAAAAAGTTTTGGTTGAAGAGAAAAATATTTTTTTTTTAAAGAATACACCTTTCAAAAGTGCTAACAACTCAAAATATTTATTTAACAATTTATTATTTTTATAAGAATGGGTAATTAGTATTAAGTACTTTAAGATTGAGTTCCAAACCAACTCCTACTTTATTTTGATGCAAGAGTCAAATTAATGCAATTTCATGTATGTACAATAAAAATTCCGAAGTTTGAAGAAGCGAAAGGGAAAGACAATTACCAACACCAATAAAGGAACTGTTGATGAACACATTATTTGTAGTATGAATATGAATTCCATCAGTGTTTGGACTTCCATCTGGAGATTTTATGAATAGGCCTTCGAATTCAACATCATTGCATCCCAGTAAAAGAATATGGGTTTGGGGACTATCAATTATTCTAATCTGGCTCATGCGGATATCATTACTTTTATGAAATTTGAGTGTCTGCAAAGAGAGAATATAGAATGCCATACAATTTTGTTATAAAAATGGAAATCACCGACGCAAAGTGCTATTCGCAATAAGTAATAAAGTTAGATTTAAGCTACGAAGTATATTATAATCAATTTCTAAAACTAATGTGTTACTAAAACTTATAATATCTATAACAACTTTCATACTCTATAATCAAAACAGTTTATTTTTTTCCTATAAAATAAACAGTTCATTTTTTAATAATAATAATAATAATAATTTGAATCGTACCGTGGGCGCAACTTTGCCACATTCCTGTTGAAAAATTAATCTTGTTAAAGTGTGAAAAATATCTTTAGATAACAAACTTTTGAATTTACCAAAAGTATATAGTAGAGAAAAGAAAATTACCTTAAGATCAGGATGATATCTACATGAGATATCCCACCAAGCCTTTCCATGACCATTTATTAGGCCAACTCCATGTATATAGAGTCCATTCACATACTCAAATTCAATAAATTTTACAGTATCGTTCAATCCCTTCCATTCCTTTGGACTAGAAGGTGCAAATAAAACTCCCAATAACTGCAAAAATTATGAAAAGTGTGTTGAATCATCTACGTGAAATTTTCTCTATAGTATTTTTATTTTTAGTTATGAAAAGTTCACTAAAATAATTTTAATATATCTATTTCCAGTGATACTGCATATGTATGGATGCGATTCAAATAAACAATTAGATACATTTACCAAGTCAAATTAGTGTTGACAATATTCGTTTTTGAACTTTTTGTCAACGCTTCCAAAAACCTTGTAATGTTATTATTTCATAGAGTATACAAACTTTTTATCCTTGATTATTCTATTTTAAACAAAAAAGGTAGTGCATTGACCTACTCAATTTCATAATGAAAATAAATTGAAAAATGTAGCCAATTTCTAGAACATGAAGAAAATTTTCATTGAAATTTATACTAAAATTAATAATCAATTTTTATTAAGAAAATTTGAATTAATTTCAAATGGGAAGCAAGTAGTTTTAAATGAGCTTAAGAAAAATGAGTTAGAAGTAGTTTTAAATAGACTATAAATAGATTTAAATTGCCAAGATGTTTGGCCTAAAATCAGAAAATGCAATTAGAATTTATTTTGAATTATTTACAAATATTATTTTTTAATATATTATATGGATTTATATATGATTATAAATCGAGGGTAATGGACTTGTGGTATACGTAAATGCTTACTCTTGTAGGAGGTCATTATAGAAAAATGAAGAAATAAATTAGGTTTTCATTTCTATAACGATCTTGTACTCATGACATACAAATATGCAAAGGAGTCTATGAAAGATTAGACAATGAGTTAATAATTTGCCACTTCATCAGTTGTAAAATATTTTTATAAATCTAAGCTTATTGCTAGCCAACATAATATTTTGTACTAAATGGGATGCGTTTTTGAGACACAAGAAACCTCTTTTGAAAATATAATGGAAAAGCCCCTCATCTATATATATATATAGAGAGAGAGAGAGAGAGTTCAATTAAAATTTTAAATTAGAGTTCAATTTTACGTCATGTGTCTAAATTTATGTAGGGACTACATCATAATTATCATTTCTAAATGTCTAATTTTATGCCACCTGTCCAATTTAACTTTTATTAACTTGAGCAAAAAATGTAGAGATTTTCCCATAACCTAGAAAACCACCAAACAATTACTAAACGAAGAAATGAATACCCGTGTGCTTCTTTTTCTAAGGTCAGTTTCAACGTGGGTCAAGATATAGTTCTGGTCCCCAAACCACGTGTTAGATTTCATTTTCGGCAAGAAAGTTCATGAAACTTTAGAAACGTCTCAAGGTCTCAATGTAATTCTTACCTTGTCTTACGGTTACTATGCAAAGAACAATTACTTATATGGACGTGTAAAAAAAATCTCAATTACCATTTGGCGTCCTTTATAGTGTCTATGCCTACGGTTCAAACCTCATCTACCCTCCTCCACTATTTATCTATCAAAAACTTTTACCGTTATGATAATGATAATAATGATAAATTAGGATAAGAATAACATTGAGATAATTTTAAAATTTCAACGATTAAATTGAATCAATGAATTTGCTATAAATAAATAAAAATGAAACAATCTATATATATATAACCAAAGCTAAGAAAAAATCCAATTAGATTTCAAATTGGATTTAAGTTAGAGTTTAATTTTGCGTTACATGTCCCATCTAATCTAAGTTTAAAAAATTTTGTACCAAATGAGTTAATTTAGTGCAAAAATTGGATTTCAATTAGAGTTTAATTATGCGTCACGTATCTCATCTAATTTAAGTTTTTGTAATTTTTGTACAAAGTAAGTTAATTCAGTGTATATAGAAAACGAGGAGTCCAATATAAAAAAAAAAAATATATATATATATATATATATATAAATCTAATCATATATCTAACTCTATATATAAAATTAGAGGAAGAAAGAATTTGACTGATTTTATATTTATGAGCCATTTTTTGTGTAACTAAAAATAATTCAAATTTATAAGTCATTTATGTAATATACTATGACTATGTATGGTCCATTCAATTTAGGAGATATTATTGAATCAATTTATTCTTTTATTTTGTATTGTATTTAGTAGAATTTTACAAACAGTGATTGTAAATTGATATTGAATATGTAGTATCTAATAACAATTTTCAAAATTATATACATAATTGCAGTTGTGGGGTCACGTCCTCAATTAATCGGATTTATCCGCTTTGGGGAGCCAGTCCCTCACGGTTTATCGGCTCGTCCCAGAGTGTGGGCAGGACCTTCACCTGGACCAAGGGCTAGACCTTGTAATCGCAGGCTTGATGGCAAGTCCCACATCGGTTAGAGTTCCCTCCCACATATAGTTTATAAGCTTCTGGAGCAACCATATGTGTACCACTACAACACTCCGAGTGTGGGCAGGACCTTCACCTGGACCAAGGGCTAGACCTTGTAATCGCAGGCTTGATGCCAAGTCCCACATCGGTTAGAGTTCCCTCCCACATATGGTTTATAAGCTTCTGGAGCAACCATATGTGTACCACTACAACACTCTGAGTGTTGTAGTGGTACACATATGGTTGCTCCAGAAGCTTATAAACCATATGTGGGAGGGAACTCTAACCGATGTGGGACTTGGCATCAAGCCTGCGATTACAAGGTCTAGCCCTTGGTCCAGGTGAAGGTCCTGCCCACACTCAGGGACGAGCCGATAAACCGTGAAGGACTGGCTCCCCAAAGCGGATAAATCCGATTAATTGGGGACGTGACCCCACAGCAGTGTAATAAGAAACCTTTTTTTTTTTTTTTTTTTTTTGGAGAAAGCGTGTAATAAGAAACTTGACATAACAAATATCATGAAAATTATAAAGAAAAATCATTTTAATACCTCCAAATGTCCTAGTCAAACTAATGTCCTACGTGTTTAATAACCTTAATTAACATCAATAACAACACTACAATTTACCATTCCCGTATGTAAACACGGATTACATACTAATTAAACCAAATCACAGATTCCGAGTAAATAGAGTTTATATATCTTTTTGACTTACAGAAAAATGAACTTTAGACTTGCAAGGACCGCGAAAGGTTGTGGGTCGCAAGTAAAATGACCTTCTTGGAATAACCATAGTAGGTTCATCTGTCTTGGAGTTACAAGTATCATTCCATGCCTTTAAAAATGCCTATACATACAAAAGTATCAATGTATTAATATACTAGAAATACTTGAAATGTAAGATAAATAAGGAATCTACATAAATATCATGCATCCTAAAGTTTTTATGAGAGTGTCAATTTTTTTCTCAAAAAATAAAAAAAATAAAAAAATGTGAGTGTCAATTTGGTTCTTTGACTTTTAATTTAAACAATTAACTCCTTTGGTATATAAGGTTTGTGACAAATAAAATTTTCTATTTATATTTTTCATTCAACTTAATGAATCTAATTACGTGCATGGTGTATATATTATTTTTGTCAAAATATCAATAATTTTAAAATGTCATAAGATAGTAAGAAAAAATGAGACTAATGTCTGGGGGTTTAATTATTTAAGTAAAAAGAAAATATAGGAACCAAATTGACACTAATACTTCATTTGTTTCGAAGTAAAATATTTTCAAGAAAATATTTTCACATTTTACGATGTTTGTTTTACAATAAAATATATGGTCAAACATAAAATATTTTCAGTCAACTAAAACAATCAAGGCAAATTTGTGTAAACTATTTTACACTTAATATTTTGGTAAAACATTTTATATTTTTGCACTCTTTCAGACCCGATACTTTGCCTCTCCACATACCCTACCCCTCTCTATCACTCTCACGCTCTATCAATATTCTCTCCAAAACTCACACCCACCCCCCACCCCCCCCAAAAAAAAAAAAAAAAACTGGTATACAAATCAGTCTGAAAAAAATCACCGACTAACTCTCATACAAATATATATATATATATATATATAATAACCCACAAACTAAAAACTACAAAATAAAAAATAAATATGGATTGAAAACCTAAATTTTAATTCTCAAAATTTTACCCTAACCTCACTCTTCCTCCACTCAACCTCATCAAACATCAACACGTCCCTCCTCCATCACTGTTGCTGCTGCTGCCTGCTACTCTTTTCCTCAGATTAGATCCAGACTGTTGTTGCTGCTGCTCCTCCTCAGATCCTTGATCACAGTCACACACGGTAAATCTAAGAAATTTCTCTCCTCTCTCAAGTTCATATTTTTGTTTTTTTGTCTTTGCTATATTGCTTTGCCAGCCTGTTAGCCCTCTGCTCTACCCTCTGTGTTTTGTTATGAACTATGTTGACTGTTATTTGTGAGTTGTGGCTTTTTAATTTTATTTTATGGATTGGTGTGTTTGTGTCATGTGTTGATAGTGGACCGTAGACTAGTTTGTGTTTGTGGGTTTGTATTTTATGGCTTTTTTTGATTGTGTGGACCGGTTTTAGACTTGTGTTTGTTATTTTTTTTTTTTTTTGGTTTTATCTATAAAGAAATAAAGTGGGACTGTGGGACTAGGACAGTAGGATGTGAGGACTAAATTGTGAAAGTAGTCTATGAAGACTAGTCTTTGGCCAATGGTTAGTCATAAGTAACTTTTTTGTGAAACCAATTAACCAAGTCTTTGGTCTAATTGTTTTGGTTTTATCAAAAATTTTGTCTCTGTCACTTTGTGTGATGTGGCTAATATTAATAATATATATATATATATATGAACATGTGAATTTGGTCTTTGTTACTTTGTGTGATGTGGCTAATATTAGTAATATATATAAACTTGTGCTTGTCTGTTTATGATTATTTAGGTTTTAGATTTTTTTTTTTTTTTGGTTGAGAAGTCCCTTGTTTTTAGTTAGTGTATAGAACTACGAAATGTGGAAATAATGAAACATTTTAAAAAAAAAAAAAATTTGTAGATCATGAGTAAGTCCTTTTTGTCGACATTTTTATAATATCAAATATTTAAGAAACACTTATTTTATATGTAGTATTTTGTTGAATATGAAATAGGTGTTAGTTTTTATTTTCATAAAAAATAAAAAAATAAAAAAAAAATCGTTTTAAGCTTTGCCCCTCCAGGTTCAAATCCTGGTTCCATCCCTGACCCTCCCTGACTCTTCCCATCACTAGCACCATGCACCCATCACTAGCTCCACTATCACCAGTTCCACCTGAGTTTTTTTTTTTTTTTTTTTTAAATGTTATCGTCCATTGCCGTCGTCAGCCCCACCATTTCTTGGCCACCTCAGCTATCATTTGCTCATCCACAAGTTCTTAGTTTTGATTGTTTTTCCTTTACTGCCAGGTGGGTTTGCCGATTTGTGGGGTTTGGATGGCTTATGGATCAAGGGTGGCTGCTTTTGTGGGTTGCGGTAGATGGTTGGGATGGATGGTGGGTCGTGGTGGCTGGGTTGTGGTTGCAGAGTGTAGCTGAAATGGTTTGTGGGTTGTTGTGGTGGATGTGTTGTGGGTTGTGGTGGTGGTGGGAGAGAAGGGAGGAAGATAGGTAGAGATTGGAGAGGCCAAATTTGAGCACGCAAAACACAGCACCAACTAGGGGTAAACGGCGTCGTAGTGTTGAGGAAGAGAGTAGGGTGGAGGTTGCTTTGGCTCTAGAACAGAGTGTGGATACCATTTTTTTGGCAATGTCCGATTTATTGTGTCTTTATACTATAGTATTAGGGTTTGGGTTAAAGTTCGTTGCTTTGCTTGATGCTCTTGCCTCTTGCTGTGGAATAGGAGAGAGGCAAATTGCCGGCAATAGAAGCTATTGATTGTGCCACATAAGGAGAGAATTTAATCTAACGGTGGTTGTATAAATATCTAAGGATGTGTTGTGGGTTGTGGCCCTTGTGGGTTGTGGTGGTGACTAGGTTGTGGGTTGCAATAAATAGCTGAAATGGTTTGTAGGTTGTTGTGGTGGCTGTGTTGTGGTGGTAGTTGCTTGGATTTAATAGGCTATGAGATTAGGAATATTTTTCATTTTACTATGAAACAAATACTTGAAAATGATTTCTTACCATTTTCATATAAACATCCAAATATGGTCAAATGAAAACATTTGAAAATATTTTACTTCGAAACAAACGGAGTGTAAATTCAAAGTTCAAAGGTGATATTTAAAGAAACCTATAAAAAGGGAGTTATAAAATTAATTTCCCATGGAACAAAGAATATGAAAGCATTACCACAGAGTCGTCTGTAATGGCATCTCCTTTTGCTCCATAATCCATAATATTAAAATATTCAACTTGAGCCGCTTCACCAATACCCCAAATTATAGTCACTAAAACCAGGATCATGATGCGTAGAATAGCAAAGGACTCCTACATGGACAAGTATAAATTATCATCCTTTTCTAAAGGGAGTTTAGATTAAACTTGAGCTAACCATCATAAAACAAAAAAAAATAGATTACCATGGCAAATGTCTGTTGTTGAGTTTCCTTAACTTTGTGGGATACAACTACATGGCTGAACGGAGCTATTTATAGAGTCATTTTCATTCATGTGGTAAGGATATGAATCTTCCCATAAACATTTGTCATATTTTTTATCTGCAAAATTAGATTGTCTGATGACCGAAAAACAAAGCTCATAGATGCCACTTTTTTATTCTTTAGATAGGATAAGATATGAAATATTTATAAGTTCTATGTTCCCTGATAAATGTTAGCAAAACTTTACCATTAAATCAAGACACCTATAGATTTCTTCTTGATGTAGTTGGATTATAATTTATATCCTTGATTCGAAGATAAGAAATTTATCAATTAAACTAATTGAAACCCACTTAGAATGCCATTTGACAAAGAGATTTATGTAATACAATATTCAAATTCCATGCTATAAGACTTACAAACTAATATTAAAGAGATATTATAAATTTTACTATATAAAGCTTATAAACTAATGTGTCACTAATATTGTAAATATTATTTAAATATTTATTTATTAGTTGTTGAACTAACATCACTCACATTCATTACCACGTTAATTTAAAAATCAATCATCTATCAATAATAGCTTAACCATTTCCTTGCATGAAATATGTCTTCGTGAGATGTCGGAATCCAATCATGAGCTGATGATAAGAATGACAGCAACAATCCCACACCACTGATCTTCAAAGATCAGTCGCATGGGACTGTTCTGGCGCTTTCGAAGCACCAAAATAGGTTCTTTTTTTTTTGTGCAAGACCTATAGCCACGCTTCTCCAACGCGGCACTAGGCTCTATGTACAAACGCGTGGCAGCTCACCCTAAAAAATGTTGTTAGAGAGCTCACCCTAATGCAATGCTTTTTAAATGCCGCTATAGTTTAGGATTTTAAGCCTCGTTTGTTGAAAATGCAACTTTAGGTTATCTATGGCCGCGTTTTTAAAACGTGGGTATAGGCAATCTTAAAAAAAACAAAAAACAAATATTGGGTTTGACCTATAGCCATGCTTCTTGAACGCTGCAATAGGCCATATTCAAAAAATTACAACTAAAAACACTTAAAAACTCTACTGTAGACTTAATTTATGACCGCATTTTAAAAACACAACTATAGATTAGAAATTTAAACTGCATTTCTTAAAAATGCGACTATAGGTTAACTATAGTCACGTTTTTTTGTAAATACAGCTAAAAAAACATGGCTATAGCTTGCATTTTTAGTAGTGTATTGTTGTGAAATTTTAAAATACTCGCAAGTGTGCGAACCGTACCGAAGTATAGTTAGACAAGAACGAGGTAGAACCCACAGGGACTTGTATGAACGTAGGAAAATTAAATCAAATCTTAACCAAACTAATCATAATCTAGTTTAATAAAAATTGGTTGTTTTAAAATTAAATAAACTAAGCAAATAATAAAATTAAGCAAATAGTTAAACTAAACAAAAGATATACAGCAATATAAAGATGTAAACAATCAAGGGAAAGGAACTAAGGTTTTAGAATCTGCCTTGTAATCCATATCAGTATATATTTATGATCATTAATTTTTCCCAACCACTGCATGATAATCTAGAAATCAATCTTGCTATCATGGAAAATATCATCATTAAAACTTATGTTTAAAAATCTAAAGTATGTTCTTCTTTGCTTCTTAAGTATAAAACCAAATCATCAATTGTATCTGTAGCCAAACAAATCACAAGATATATCCAATTCTAAAAATCAAATCATAAATTGTATCCATTGATAGACAAATCACAAGCGATATCCAATTTTATAATCAAGAATTAATAAACCAAGCATTCAATTAATTAAGACAAATCCTAAATCATGAGAAAAACATGATTGAACTCATATCTAGAATCTCATCTTAGTCAATTGACATGAAGCAAGAACAATTTAAATCATTAAAGGACAACCATTGTGGGAAAAATCAAATCACATAAATATTACCAATAATCCTTAACAAGGTTTCATCCTCAACCCTAATTATAAATTTAGCTACTCATAGTAATTGAAAGAAAACACAAAAATAAAATACTAAACATTAAACTAGAAAAATAATTAAAACTAACTGTCATGAAAGAGGTAGCCGCAGCTCTCTATACATTCAGCCCTCAGCCCTAGCACTAGCCTCTTTGAATTTTGCCCTAAAGAGCCTTTAAAAATGTAAAGGAATCCTATTACAAGTTGAATTCCCGTTTGGAGAAAATCCCAGATTTTTAGGCTTCACTTAACCGACAATTTCGGCCCATTTAGCTTCAAAATTCGGACCTTTGGAAAACTACAAAGTTGTAGCCCTTTAAGTTAAATTTCCAGCCCAACCTTGAATCACCTCGATTGGACATCTAAGCCGAAAGTTATGCCGAAAATACTAACTGATGTGCAGACTGGAATTCTAATCCGAATTGGACTTGGATTTGGTGTAAATTTCCTTTGATTCCTTGCTCCAATTGGACTTAAATTTAATTGGGTTGGCCTGCTTTAACTTCATCATGGTCCTTTAAGTTGGCTTGATTCAATTGGCCTAGCTCCACTTTGCATGTAAAGCCCTAGTTACCTGCAATACAAAGATATTATATAATCAATCACAAAATAACATAAAAGTAAGGCTAAATACGTAGATATGTGAGTACTTTATTGTATATATTTCATGCACATCATGTATATAACCACCCATGATATATCCAAACGACAACCACCGTCATATTTAGCAATGTGGGAAGATAGCCACATCTTCCACACTTCACAAAGATCACAATCTCATGTGGGAATAGTGTAATAATTCTGCTCGGCCGTGACGCATGCACAACCCAAGATTTTGTACACCACCGTGAACTCTTTCCTTAACAAAATTAGATTAGACTTGCTGAGTCACACAGGAGTTGGAACTCACCATAAGGTCCACAACACAACCCCATTTCTCCAAGACAAAACTCTAAGAAATACAATTAGTTTGAAAAGGAGGCTGCTGAGATGAACAAGACACTACGAAAAAACGGTTCTGAGGCCGCATTTTAAAAACGCGGCCATAGGACATAAAAACGCGGCCTATGGCCCATTTGGCCTTAGGCCGCGTTTTCTTAGGCCGCGTTTTATAACGCGGCCTAAAACGTGCGACTATAGGCCCGGTCGATCTAAGGCTGCACTTTTTTAACCGCGGCCCAGGACTAGGTCCTATAGCCGCGGTAAAAACGCGGCCTCAGACCGACCAGGTCTAAGGTACATTTAGCCTTAGGCCGCGTTTAAAACGCGGCTTAAGACGTATACCTTAGGCCGTGCTTAAAAAGTGCGGCCATAGGGCTAAAAACAGACCGATCAGGTCTCAGCCCCATTTGGCCTTAGGCCGCGTTTTAAACGCGGCCTAAGACCATAATCTTAGGCCGCATGTAAAACGCGGCCTAAAAGGTAGGGATATAGCCTCAGTTATTGAACGCGGCTACAATTCAAACCTTAGGCCGCGTTTAAAATGCGGCCTAAGGCCATAACCTTAGGCCACGCTTAATAAGTGCGGCCATAGCGCAGAAAACAGGCCGCCGAGACACTATTTTTGGCCACAATAAAAATGTGGCTATAGCCACATTTAAACGCAGCCATAGTTGATTTTTTTTTTTTTTCCCTTTCTAGGCCAAAAAACCTATCAAGTTAAAATTTACAACACACAAAACCTGTCACAATTTCAATCAATACACCAACAAAACCTGTCACACAAACGCAATTTCAAAATTCCTTCTCAAACACACAAACAAAGTATCAAGCTTGCTTCTAAAACAAACTATCAACCTGTCACACACACAAACTATCATGCTTGCTTCTCAAACTTGTCACAATTTCAAATATTTAAGGAAGTTCAAATATTTAAGGAAAGTACAATACAGCAACATAAGTTGATAAAAACAAATTAAATATTGTCCATCTTCCAAATAAACATCATCTTCTGTACACAAATAAACAATGTCCAAATAAACATTTTCCATCTTCAAAATGTCCACAAAGAGTCCCACTCTATCTAGCAGCGCTATCCTGAGTATATTATAGACATCGTATTAGTGGTACTAAACAATGGATTTGCAATAAACACGCAACTGGAAATATATTAAAGGCAACATTTTTAGTACCTGCATAGCTTGTGTAATGGAAGGAAACTCGTGAAATCCTTGTAACATGGCTTTCACGCCCGCCAAACATTCATCCATTTGCCGCTTTGATTCCGCCATCTGCTGCTCATGTCGAGCATCTGATTCGGCCTGCGTTTCGGCGATTTCTTCCTTATGCTGTGCATGCAATGTGGCGATAGCCTCCTGATGCCTCTGCTCTGATTGGGCAAGTTGGTCCCTCAGTGAATTTTCCAATTCAGTCATCCGATGGGCCGTTTCGCTGGACGACGGACCGGTCAAACATGGAAGGTTGGCCCCACTTCTTCCTGTTGGGGTTGGCCCAAAACCGACCCCCCGTACACGACCACAACGTTCTTTACCCAAGATGTAGCTGTTTGGAGTTCTCTATGATCATGAGTATATACCTTTAAAATCGAACATATTAATTCTTTTGTATTCCTGATTTTTTTTTCTTTTTGTCTTTACTTACTCATAATATTTCCATATTGTAAAATGATATCAAAACTGTATCTCGCTTTACCTCTATGGCTATCACTAATATTCCCTAGATCTAGTTCTCTACTCTCATCATCCCTATCAACCACTATTATAG
Organism: Quercus parvula; assembly: GCA_030820535.1. Lineage (NCBI taxonomy): Eukaryota > Viridiplantae > Streptophyta > Magnoliopsida > Fagales > Fagaceae > Quercus > Quercus parvula. Next base: position 52,533,521 of record JAUAME010000002.1, read on the forward strand.
GCTCAATCTTGATTTATTTCTTGTCATGGATGACATCCTAAAAAGCTTGTTTAATTTAGACCTTTTAGTTAATTATTCAGTGGGTTATTTCACTATTTACCAAATTAGCCAATTGTGTGATTACAATTTAGTCACGACCACAACAAATACCAAGTTTGAAAAAATAAAACAAAAAACAATAGGAGCATACAAATTCAGTGACAAGTGAAAAACCAACGAAAAATGACTCTGAAAAAAAAAAAAAAAAGGTTACAATGTTAGTTCAAACTCTTTGACCCTAGACACTACCCAGTAGTAGAACTTACTACTATGACCCATAACAGTTTTAGAACTTCTAAACTCTTCAAATATGTTCATGATAAGAACTTCTATGGACTTCAAGTGCTCTTCTTGAAGACTTGAATACGACAATGACATGCTAGATTTAAAGGGAGAGATTTTCTCTTACTCTTTTAAGATAGAGAAAGAAAAACAGATTAACTAGGGAAAGAAAAATAACCAAAAAAAAATATTTCAACTAAGATAAGGGAAACAACATAAACTAACAAAATTTTGTCATAACTGATCTACATATCACCGCTATTGTCTTTCTTTTAGGTAGTGGATTGAGGTTTTCTGCCGTAGATGTAATTTTGTGGTGTTCTTTCATAATATCAAAGCTATACCTCGTATTTTCTAATTACTTAAATGGGTTCTTTAAAAGGGGATATGGCCCCCTTTTAAAGAACCCTAATCTTTATGAATCAACGCGTCAGATATATAGAACCAGGTTTGGTAGGACAGTTTTTGTAATCCTACGTACTTGGTGTTTCCATTTAGAGAAAATATTCTCTTATCCTCTAATTAATCTGTTTATGGAATTTCCCGCTTAATATTATTTAAGTATTAATCATCTTACTAGAATTGGCATTAACAAATCGAATTCAATGGGAATGCTTGTATTTCTAGTTACATGGCATACCTTCAATATAATAGGTATCGCTATAAATGCAACATCCATACCAGAAAAATATTAATATATGTATGACTCCCTTACTTGATCTAGCAGCAAACATTTTCTGTATGATGATGGTCCTAAATCTAGGTTAGGTAGATTGTACAAGGTCCCAAATGATGTTTTGAGATGGGCAAAGCACGTGTATCCACTATATATTCACTTCATGTTTAATCCGCACCCAATGGCTAAGAAAAATCGTATTCAGACCTTATAAATGCTTATGAAGTGGATTAATATGATTAATTCAACACTTTCAAAAAAAAAAATGATTAATTCAACAAGTTATTCCACATAGATATTCAAACGCAATAATTAATTTAACCACAGTAATTTATAACATAATCAAAAGCAAAAATAGCAAAAAATGTAAGATGCACTTAGATTTTGATGACAGAGTGGATCCAATCCCTTAGAAAATTCACTAAAAGAAACCGTTACAATAACGCTGATGCTACAACAGCACCCAAACAACACACACCGTTCATAAGCCCACAGCCAGAAACACCAGAGAAATACCAAATCTCAGCTAAAGCCCATACCCAAACCCATCATCAACAAAGCCCCCAAACAGAATACTACCACCACCATTTCAAAAAGAAAAAAGAAAAAAGAAAACGAACCCATAGAGAAATACCAAATCAAACACAACAACCAAACCTAAAACACCAAAATCTCAGCTAAAATAAGAGCCAAAAGAGAGATCGAACCTGATGTGGGAGACTGAGAGAGCTGCGCCAATACCCTAGCTGCCGAGAAAGAGCAAAGACAGAGAGACGAGAGTTGAAGGGTTTTTGATCGGAGATGGAGGGCGACGCTGACGGCTTCAGATCGAAGAAGATGGAGGGTGAGAGAGAAGATCGAGGGCTTATGAAATTCTGAAATTTAGATTCCATTGATCTTAGAAGAAGTTTTTCCGTCAAAATAAACAGAAAATAAGACAAACAGAATAAAAGAAATGGGTGAAGGAAGTGAATATTGGGAAAACAGGAGGGCATTTTGGGTAAAAAAAAGGTACCTTAAGTTTGATGCTACTGGAACAGCATTGATCGGAGTGTGAAAAACCCTAGTTAGAAGCACTGGTTCTGTAGCAGAGACTTTTTAAGAGGAAGAAGGAAGAAAGAGGAGAGAGTGAGAAAACGAAGGGAATTTTTAAGAAATTTGTTCTGATCACTGTAGGTTCTGAGGCTGCGTTTTTTAAAAACACGGCCTAATACCTTCCAAAAAAAACGCGGAAAAAAGGCAGAAAAACACAGCCCATCACTTGGGCTAAGGCCCAGCATATAAAATGCGGCTGGGCCTTGCGCCTTTAAGCCCCGTTTTTAAAAAACGGGGCTTTATGCCGTTTTGGGCCGTGTTTTTAAAAACGCGGCCCAAAAAAACGCAGCTAGACGGGCCCACGTTTTGTAGTGAGAGGTCAGTTAACTTTAGAAAGAATCGATGAACAAAGAGAGAGATTTAGATCTAACAGAGAGAAAAGTGGAAGGAGGATGTGTTTGCATGGTAGTTTCGTTTGTGTGAGAGAGGAGGACGTAAATGGATGGAATTAAATAATCCAGTTTTGTTAATGCTATTGATTTAAAAGAAGATAAAATAGAGATCTTCATTTTGAAAAAAAAAATTGTTACATTGTCCACAGATGATTGCAGGGTTATATTTGCATGTTATAAATTGAATATCACTCATATGTTGCCCATTTTTTAAACGTTATAAAGAAGGTGTAGCTCCACATTTGGGTATCATAGGAAAACCCACTCGCCTAGGTCTCTTGTTTAGAAATTAAACCAAATTAGTTCGTACTGCTTGGTCTGGTTTCTTTTAGTGTTCTTGAGCTAAAAGTATAAGAAACTTTTACAATTACAAATACGTTCATACTTTATTTTTTTTAATATATTTTTTATATTTTTAATGGTGCAAGTGATGAGGTGTATAATGGCTATATACGAAGCCAGTCTCGGATGAATAAGGTGACACATTTTAAATTAAGAGTATGCAACATTAAAATGACCCAAACCACAAGTGGGTAAAGTATAATTAACTCTTAAAAAAATACAAAATATCTTTTCTTAACACATTTCAACTAAATTATATATGATCCATCAAAATAGAACTCAAAAAATTTTAAATACCAAAATTCTACTGTGTTGATTATGTCTTAGACTTTATGGTAGCTTTCTTTTTAATATGAAAAATCAAAGATTTTACTAGAATATTATCTTCCATTTTGTTGCAAAAGACAATATTCATTATTAAAAATATTCATTCCATAGTAATAGTAAATTCAGAAGAGTTAGTATATAAGTACAATCACCTTATAAAAAAAAAAATCGTAGGTTATTTTTTTCTAGCCCTTGCTAGCCATGTAATGAAAGAAAGAAGTCTTGATGTCAAACTACATTATACTCATAATGGTGAATTTTTATTTTTTAAAAGTAATTTTTCATAATTTATGAAATCTACTAATTATACGTGTTTAGCAATATCAAACAAATATCATCAATTATAAAAAGATTCATGTGCCTAAGAGGATCCAAAAATGAGTTTATAATAAGTAACTTCCACTACGTACTCAATAAACTAATGATTCAATTATTGTAAATGATAATTTATAACTTCGTAGAAAATATATTTTTTAGCTAAAATATTTAGTCGATAATGATACTAATTTGTGAAGTCATCTTGCTAATGGTGACATCCTAAAAATCCTTTAGGTGTAGCTAGATACTGTGGCACCATCAAATGCCAAATTTTTATATTTTTAATTTTCTGTCCTTAAAAAACAAAAACAAAAGTGTTCTATAAAACACATATAGTCAAAAAACATATATAAGTCATTGTATAATTAGTAAAATATTGAATGTATATAATATGATAAGTGTATGGACAGGTATTATTCGGTATCTTTATGAAAAATTCATTTAAAAAATTTGTCACAAAAATATGCAAACGGAAAATTAATGATATGTGTATAATACAGGTATAGTACATTCATTTTTAAAAACTTCGCAATCAAATATATGGTAAATCAGTGCGTGGAGAAATAATTCTACCCCGATCCTCACCAGACAATCAATTATCATGGTAAATCCAAGTTCGACAACCATTACCAATTCTCCACTTAGCACCCTCCGCAATAACCTTTCGTGCACTAAGAATACTCCACCATGCATAAGAGCGCGATTTTATTTTTGCATCAAAGACATCCCTTGAAGGGAAGAATTTTGCCTTAAACACATGATAAAAAAGGGAATCTTTATCATTTAGTTATCTCCAAACTTGCTTGGCTAACATCGCTTCATTAAACTTTTTCAATTCCTTGAAGCCAAGCCCACATAACGTCTCCCACAGGTTGCTCAGCTCTTAGATGTGAACACGGGTTGGTGGGACGTGATGCGGATAGACAGATGTTTCCTTCCTTTTGAGGCTGCGAAAATAAAGTCCCTACCCGTGTGCATGACTCCCCAGGAAGATATATTGATATGGCCAAAATCAAAGGAGGGGGTGTATAGAGTTAAATTGGGGTATCAACTCCTCTGTGAGATGGAAGACAAGGAGTTGGCATCGGCCTCAACAACTGGGGGGACTATATAAAAAATTCTGGGCGGATTTATGGAAGTTGAGAGTGCCAAATAAGGTGAAGAAATTTGCATGGAGAGCGTGTACAAATTCTCTTTCAACAATGGAAAATCTGCTAAAAAAGAAGGTGGTCCAGTCAGCGTTATGCAGCAATTGCAAGAGAGAGCCTGAAAATGTTGTTCATGCTCTGTGGGGTTGTGAGAAAATCCGCCAGGTCTGGGGGAGGGAGTTCGATGGTCTGCGGACTGCACACACTCAGGGACTCTCCTTCTCTAATCTCTTTGGGCTGACAACTCTGAGCCCAAGAGGATCGAAACTCTTTATCATGATCTGTTGGTCCATTTGGAATCATCGCAACAAAAGCCGAGCTAATGATCCTGTAATTCCTCTGAATAAACTCTCCGCCTAGGCAATGCATTATCTTCAAGAATTCCAACAGCAAAAAAAACATGCCATAATGAAGAAGCCACCCAAACCAGCAATTTGGAAACCCCCCCGATCCTAGTACTGTGAAGACAAACTTCGATGGTGTAGTATTTGAAGACCTGGATGCAACAGGTATTGGTGTTGTTGTTCGCAATTCTTGTGGCGAGGTAATGGCAGCACTATCTGAGATCATCCCCAAGCCGGCTTCTGTTGCTGCCTTGGAAACTCTTACTGCTAGGAGGGCTGTCCAGTTTGTATAGGAATTGGACATGAAAGACTCGATTTTTGAAGGAGATTCAGAAGTTTCTATCTTGACTATCAAAAGTAGGTGTTTTCAACATCCCTCCTGTGGTCATTTGATTCAAGACATCATGGCTTTAGTAAAGTCTCTTCAGAATTATTCTTTCTCTCATGTACGTCGGCAAGGCAACGCTTTGGCACATGCTCTAGCCAACAGAGCGAGATTTTCCTTTCCAGTATTAGTTTGGATGGAATCTGTTCCTCCAGATATTTATAAGTTTTATGTATCTGATTTTTTAGCAATCAAATAAATTGGCCTTACCGGCCTGCTTCTCAAAATATATATATATATATATATATGGTAATATTTATATACTTTTTTTAAAAGATAAATACAATCATGCTTGTATTAAATAGGAAATATTCTTAAATTTTTAATTTGAAATAATCATGATTATATCAACAAAGATATTCAATAGAATAATTCTTACTAAAACTATTTCAGTATCAATTATGTAATATTCAATAGAATAAAATATAATCAAAATTCGTTTATGAAATTTTTTACCATAATATCAATCCTTGAGGAAGTATAAAAACTATAGAATAAATATTATATATTAAAAAATACTCAATTAAATAAAAATTTTGATAGAAAATACTCAATTAATTGAATAATCGATTCTATTCAATAAAGGAAGTATTCATATAAGATAGAGTTATAATAATAAATGAAGAAGAAGAAAAGTACATTAAACAATGAGTTTTGCGGCTTTGAAAAGTGTGAGGTGTTATTTGATTTCAATTTTCAAAGAATAAGAGCATTAGTATTGGTAGTGGTAAAATAGCTATTTTACCACTTCAAAACACCAAAAAGAGCCCAACATCAGTGGAGCCAAAGAAAAAAAAATTTAGCTTGTTGCTATAGTAAACTGGTACTACCGAAGCAAATTGCTATTAATTTTTTATTCATTTCTTTCTGTCTCATGCCTAGCACGCACATTTTTTCCTTTTCTTCTTTCTCCTCTCTCATTTTTCCTCTGCTCTATCTCTCCATTTTTCTCTGATTCGTCTCCCCTCACCCTTTGTTTTTGCTGCCAAGTTTGTGATTGTGGATCGTGGTTGGTGGAAAATTGGTGGTAATGGTGCCGTGAGTGGGTTGGGTTTGAAGAGAGGGAGAAGATAGAGAGATAGAGATGAAGAGAGAGAAAAAATAATAATAAATAAATGAATAAGGTTTAACTGTGATGTGAAAATAAGAGCATTGATGTAAAGTGAGTGTGAAATGGTAAGTGAGTGTGAAATGGTAAGTTAAAATAAATAAAGTAACTTTTTTGTGGTGTCAAAAGCTAAAATTTACTTGAGTCTCTGTATTTACTTGGACTCTTAATATTTATCCTTCATATTTTTTATCTAGCTAAATGATATGCATTACTAACAGAGATTAAATTCAATAAGGACGGGGTGTAAACCCTTTGGTTTACACTAGCCAATAAGGACATGCCACATTAGACATTTACTTAAACTCATTGTAAAATCAAAACATCTTAATACACCTAATAACATCTCAACAAACCAAAAAAAAAAAAAAAGAACCTATTTCACGTTTTCCCTAAAATATCACTCTCTCTTCAACTCCTACGTCTCCAGCCGCAATCCTGAGGCCAATTGTGGCCAACTATCTTGAGTCTTGCCTCCAAAATGTCCTGGGACCCTTCAATCTTTTCGAGGTAAATTTTTAGAAATACTATATATCACAGTACTGTTCTAGTTTTCCAGTTTTACTTATTGTACATGTGTAATGCATTTTCTTTTAATCATATTTGAATGCATGATATCATTATGGTTTAAATTTTGCAGATCCACCCTTAATAACCGAGTTGGAAAAATATTGGCCAAACTTAATAGGAGATAATATAAGTTTTTGGAAAAATCAATGGGATTCCTACATTACCTGTTCAGAGGATAGGTTCGATGAGTTTAGATATTTCTCTCTGGCATTAAAATTGAAGAAAAATGTTGATATTTTAGGCTATCTGATGACGAAGGAATCAAGCCATTTCCCCAGGTACTATATAGAAGCCGTGAGATCAGTGAAATAGGGTTTTTCTTCTTCATTTTTTGGAGATGTTATTAGGTGTATTAGGTTGTATTGATTTTACAATAAGTTTAAGTAAAAATCTGATGTGACATGTCCTTATTGGCTGGTGTAAACCAAAGAGTTTACACCTCGTCCTTATTAAATTTAATCTCTTAATAATAACATATGTATGTACTTTTGGTCTAAGACAAACACATTTAATATGATTGGAAAGGACAAAATATATATATATATATATATATATATATATGATTGGAAAGGAAACACAAGACGGGAGTTTTATTGAATTTTATTGACATACGCGTAACTTACATGTACTTACTAACTAAAGACTTTCTAGCAAAGATTTTTTATGAGATTTTTTTTCATTAGAAAACTTTTTTTTTTTTTTTTTTTTTTGGAAAGGGAACACCAGCTATAGATATGGACTTCTTATCAACCAAAAAAAAAAAAAAAAAAAGAAACTATAGATATGAACTAGGTGATCACTTTAATTTTTGAGTTTTTTGGGGCCAACTTTAAATTTTAGGGTTGATTTTAAATTTTGGAGGGCCAAACTAAAAATATTTTTGAACAAACACTTTAGAAAATTTGCAAGGGGCCATAGCCTCCCTATCTAGTTGTGGATCCATTCCTAAGGCCCTATTTGGTTTGAAGAAAAAAAATGTTGTTTTCTGTATTCATTTTCAGTTTTTGGCTTGCAAATTTGTATTAGCTTTCCTTTTCAAAACCCAAAAAAGTGTATTTGAATACAAAAAATGAAAACAACTTTTGGGCGTTTTCATTTTCAACAAAAATGAACAGTGGCATTTTTGTAATAAACCAGAATATGTGGCCCCCACACTTAGCTGTATTTCACTTCACCAATGTCTCTTTCTCTCTCCACATATATAGATTACCAGATCTCTCTCTCTCTCTCTCTCTCTCTCTCTCTGGCAAGACCATTTGTTTTCCCTCTCTCTCTCTCTTTGGCTAGGTCAATTTGGTTTTTTTTTTTTTTTTTTGGCACTAAATCGATTGGGTTTGGCAGTGGTGAATCCAAGTTGTGGCTTTGTTTTCTCTCTCTCTCTCTCTCTCTCTCTAGCTAGATTAACATTGGTCTGAGTTTTTCTTTTGAGTTTGGTGATGATGAATCCAGGTTGTAGCTATGATAGTAGGTTTGGTGGTGGGTGTGGGTGTAGGTGTAGGTGTGGTGATTAGTTTGGGTTTTGATTTAGTCATGGGTTTGGGTACGGCTATGGTTGTTTCTTTCTCTCTCTTCACCACTCTCTTTGGGTGGTTGTTGGGTGGCTGTGTGTATATGGTTTTCAGATTTGGTAGTGGTGATGTTATGGGTTTTGATTAGCTGTGGTAGTGATGGAGGTGGGAGTATGCTCTTCTATACTCTCTGTATTTCTATCTGAAGGTGGATTTGAGGAGTTTAGGGGTGAGTTTGCTGAAATCTAATGGTGGATCCATGGTTGTGTGGTGTTTATTTTTAGGCATATTTGCTCTGACTTGTACTAGTTTGTAGGAGGGAAGTGTTTTCTAGTGGGTGGGATAACTGCAAAAAGCTTCCTTTGTGTATGTATCTGTTGGGTTTGTAAAAAAAAAGTTAGGGAAGACTAAAACTGAAATTGATGCCAAACAAAAAAATGAGTTAGGAACAAAAAATGAGAATAAGATTTGAGTATAAAAAATAAAAATAGAAAATGAATCCACACTTGCCACAACCAAATAAGGCCTGAGTGTCTCTTTAGGCAAGAGGTCATTCTCTTTTTTCTTCTTGTTAGTCAAGTGTCTTCTTTCTTTCTTTCTTTTTTCTTTCTTTTTTTTGGTTGAATCTTTGGCTCGTAACTAACTCGCACAAGCTTGTTGGGGTAATATGGACTGGCTTTTTGGTGTTATCTTTTGCATTTTGACATTTTCCTTCACTCTTAAAGTGCAAGACATTTTGACCCTATATTCATTTATAATATCTATAGATCATCTGCTATTAGTGCTGGGCTTCTTGTGGCCTATATTAGTTCATAATTTTTAATAGCTAGATGAAGGTTCTCTCTTCCACTGTCATTGCTAGCCACTTTACAGGGTAAATTACTTCAAATGAGCGTTTGGTTTACCGTGATGTATATCACATCAATGTCATATTACCGTAATGTGAACATTACTGTGTGTTTGGTTCACTTCATTGTTTCTAGGATTACAATAATCTAAGATTACAAAATATATCACATCACCATAATCTCATTACCGTACTAAATTAGGGTAATCTTATATTACTTATTGTTATAATAATTTATCCAATTGACAAAATTGCCCATGATAATAAAATTTTATTTACAAAATTGCCCTAATATATTTTCAAACCCTAGCCTCTCTCTCATCAAACTTAAATCACCCCCCCCCCCCCTCCCTTCTCTCTCTCTTACAATTCAAACCCAAACCCAGCTCTAAAACTCTGCTCCAATGAAATCCTCAAACCTTAGGGTTTTCTTCAACAAATCTCTGCGGCCAATTCCACTTCTCGGTTTGTTCACCGCACCATTGAGAACTTTTCTCTAATGCTTCATAAGCCCAATATTACTCCTCAACACACTATTCTCTCATGAAATACTCAAGTCACACTAGTTCCGACGATACTGCACGACATAATTGAGACCACCGATGATGACAATGACAACAAGTCATTGGATTCGTCATTGTCATATTGGTTTACGCGATCTTGGCCATCAATCTTTGAGTTCCAAATAGCTTTGCACCACCAGCAATGGCACCAAGTTCACCAATGAGATTTTATGATTTTCTTCTTGAAACATTTTGATTTGTTGTATGGTTGTGTAGTTTGGTTAATGAGAAAGGGGAAGAAAATTGTTTTATTCTTTTAGAACTATGTTTTTTGTTTAATGAGAACTATGTTTTTTGGTTAATGAGATAGGAGAAGAAAGTGAAATAAATTTTTCTTCAATATGCTATCATTTTTTTTTTAAAATAAAATTTTTTGTACTTACTTTAAAATGGACATTTTTGGAAATCCATTGTAAAAATTGTAATATCAAAGCAACGGTATCTATATTAGGAATGTAAGGCTACGTTTGTTTCAGTGTAAAATATTTTCCGAGTGTAAATATTTTCGGGAAAGGAAAATATTTTCTAGTGTTTGGTTGCATTTTAAAAATTATATTAGAAAACAATTTTCAATGTTTGGTAACATTCTGAAAATGCTATTTTCCTACAATTTTTCTCATTTTCTCAGCCATTTTCTCAACTTTCAAACAAATTTTATATCACAAAATCCACCACCACCCACACATCAACACCCACAGAAAATCCACCACCACCCACACACCACCATCCACAGAAAATCCACCACTATCCACACAAAACCCACCACCACATAACACAGAAACCACCAAAACGCCACCACCCACACCACCATAACAACAAAAAACAAAAACAAAACAAAAAAAAAAACAAAAAAAATCAGAGATCAAAGAGAGAAAGCAGATCGACGACGAGATCGTGAGTGGTGGACGATGAGATCGACCCAGAGGAGGAGATGTGATCTAACCCAGAGGAGGACGAGACCGGTCAAGCGATGGCAGGCTTCATGTGGCGCGATCTCGGCAGGACGATCTTGGCGCAATCTCAAGGGCGTGTTTGGTTGCGCGAAGTCAAAGGCTCTCTCTCTCTCTCTCTCTCTCTCTCTCTCTCTCTCTCTCTCTCTCTCTCTCTCTCTCTCTGCGCGTTTGAGTCCGGAAATGGTTTAAAGTGAAAATAGAAATGTAAAACAATTTTCAGGTCAAAGCCTTTATTTTACGGTCAAATGAAATGCTTTTATGGAAAATTCTATTTCTATGCACAACTAAACACACGGTAAGGTGTAAAATGATAACCTGAAATGGTTTGAAACCAAAACAAACGCACCCTAACTAATGCACCAAACATAGTAATATAATATTGCTGTATGATTCAATTAATATATATATATATATATATATAAATAAGTTTACAATAATATAATATTGCAATGATATGTCACATCATATGAACCAACCGCTCCTTAATTTATTTGTTGTAGTGGACAGTATTAGGACAATTTCATATGCATTTTTCATAGATCTAATATTTTCTCGCAAAAGGATCTTAAAAATTTCAATTACATTCAATAAAAGAGTTAGAAGGTACAGCAGGTGATCCAAAATATATTCTCTCTCCAATATACATTAAAAGCTTACAAAATACATAGAAATTAAGCAGAAAATTACTAAATATTTGACACAAAATAAATCCAACGTAATACAAAAAAAAAAATCACAACTTAACACAAAAGCATTCAACCTAAGTTGGTCCCCTAAGGTACTGTGACCAATATAAACAGTTTACTTTTCACACAATCTTCTGATAAATAAATTGAAAATAACTCTATGCACACGTTGTTTACATTATAGAAATAGCTAAATAATCAAGATACAAACAATTTAGTTATTTTACAAAACACATGATAAGATGATGAACGAAAACAGTCAAAAAAGGTAAGAGCATGCAACACAACTCGTTTTGACATTAATAAAAATATCTAAGCATGCATGAACACGTGAGAATATGAATATGCAAATCCTAGATGCTTTTTCTATAGGATAAATGAGCATATTTCATATACAATCAGGAAAATTTAGGTTAAAACACATCTAACCTATCTTTATATAAATTTCATGTGAATTCAGTCAATATCATTCTTATGCAAAAGAATTCGTAGATCTATCCTAAATGACATGCATGTGAACATTCTTATCTAAAATGGATTAGATTTATACTTTTATTTTATTTTTTTCATTTTTATAAGATGCAAGATATACTAACACATGTTGAAAATTGATCTAATGATGCACACACATTCTATTTAGCGAAGGTAAAAGCATTCAATAAAACTCGTTTTGACATTAATGAAAATACCTAAGAATGCATGAACACGTGGGTATATGAAATTCTGAATATCCAATCCCTATGTGCTTTTTCTACATGATAAATCGAACATACTTCACATACAATCATGAAAATTTGAATTACAAATGGAAATTTATCACTCTAATTTATCTTTACATAATTTCATTTGAATTCAATCAACATCACTCTAATGCCAAAAAACAAGAAGCATGGATCTATCCTAAATGACGTGAAAAATGAAATCTTATGTTGCATGGATCAGATTTTTTTTACTTTTATTCAATTTTATGATTTTTTGAGATCCAAGATATAATAATACATGCCCAAAATTTATGTAATGATGCACACACGAGCTATCTAGCAAAGGAAACCTTGAATGCAACGGACCTACGTCATATGACTAACTTAGACATATGGATCTATTCTACACGTATAAACACTTTACAGACTGCGATCTTTGCCAAGTGTGGAAGATGTGGCTATCTTCCCACATTGCTAAATTAGAAGGTGGCGATCGTTGGATATGATCACATGGGTGGCTATAGTGGCGAAGATGAGTCTCGTGGGACTGTTGTTGTCGTTCTTATCATGGGCTCATGATTGGATCTCGACAACACAAAATAAAAATGATAAAGTTATTACAAAAGATTGATTTTTAAATTAACGTAATAATGAATGTTAATGATGTCAGTTCAACAACCGATAAATAAATAAATAATATTTATATTATTAATAACACATCAGTTTGTAAGTTTTATATAGTAAAATTTATAATATCTTCCTAATATTAGTTTGTAAGCCTTATAGCATGAAATTTGCATATTGTATTACATAGATTTCTTTGTCAAATGACATTTTAAGTGAGTTTCAGTTAGCTTAATAAATAAAGTTTATTATCCTCGAATTAAGAATATAGATTAAATTCCAACCTACACCAAGAAGAAATTCAAAGATATCTTGACTTAATGGTAAAGTTTTACTACCATTTATTAGGGTACATAATAGAACCTATAGATATTTCATATCTTATCCTATCTAAAGAATAGAAAAGTGGCATCTAAGAGCTTTGTTTTTGGGTCATCAGACAATCTAACTTTGCAGATAGAAATATGACAAATGTTCGTGGGAAGATTCATATCCTTACCACATGAACGAAAATGACTCTATAAATAGCTCCGTTCAGCCATGTAGTTGTATCCCACAAAGTTAAGGAAACTCAACAACTGACATTTACCATGGTAATCTTTTTTGTTTTTTGTTTTATGATATGGTTAGCTCAAGTTTAATCTAAACTCCCTTTTTTAGAAAAAGCTGATAATATATACTTGTCCATGTAGGAGTCCTTTGCTATTGTACGCATCATGATCTTGGTTTTAGTGACAATAATTTGTGGTATTGGTGAAGCGGCTCAAGTTGAATATTTTAATGTTATGGATTATGGAGCGAAAGGAGATGCCATTACAGACGATTCTGTGGTAATGCTTTCATATTCTTTGGTCCATGAGAAATTAATTTTGAACCCCCTTTATATTAGGTTTCTTCAATTAAATATCACCTTTGAACTTTCAATTTTGTGTCAATTTGATTCCTATATTTTTTTTTATTTAAATAATTAACCCCCTAAACATTAGTGTAATTTTTCTTAGTATCTTATGTAGGAAAATAAGGCTAAATGAACAAGTTTGATTCAACAATACAAACCCTAAAAAATTAGCAATGACAAAAATAAATAGATAGAATTAGAAATATCTCACAAACTATAGAATCATGCAAAATGCAGTCTTTAAAGGTTGATTTGTACCACCCGGAGTAGAACTCGTTGTGAATGACCCTCTTGACCGAACAACCCCCCAAGATTAGACTATAGTGATTTCTTCAAGTTAATCACACACTCAAGCAAAAAGAACTAAGAACAACCTCAATTTGCCTTTCCTTAAAACTAAAAATTGATGCTGGAATTTTCAGTGGAGATGAGAAGAAAAAACAAAGCAAAACAGAGGGGAAGAGGCAGCTATGTAGCTGAAAAAAAAAAAAAAAAAAAAAAAAAAACCTGGAGAGAATAAAGAGGGGAATAGAGGGTTTTATAAACCAACCAATGTGAGGGCTTATGAGCTGCAATGGTTACTGTGCATGCCAACGGCACATTAAATGCCCCAAGGGGCAGAACCAAATTGGGCTAAAAGGAAAAGGAAGGGAAAATGAATGAGGCCCAAGAAAGATAGAGACAAGCTTAAGTCCAAACACCCAAGCCCAACTCTAACCCTTAACCCATTATCTTTCAAGCTATCATTTAAGTGGTGCTATGGTTTATAAACATACATGAGAACTCATCTTTAACCAATGTGGGACACAAACACAGTTTAAGAGTTTGAAACACACATACTCCAACATCTTATGACATTTAAAAATTATTGATAATTAAAAAAAAAAAAATCATATATACACCAGCCATGCACGGGATTAAATACATTTAATAAAAAATATAAATAGAAGATTTTATATGTCACAAACCTTTTATATCTAAGGAGTTAATAGTTTAAATTAAAAGTCGAAGAACCAAATTGACACTCACATAAAAACTTGAGGGTGCATGCATGATATTTACGAAAATTCCTTTTTCTTTTTCTTTTTCTTTTTTTTTTTTTTTTTCACATTTCAAGTATTTCTAGTATATTAATACAATGATACTTTTGTATGTGTAGGCATTTTTAAAGGCATGGAATGATACATGTAATTCCGAGACCGATGAACCTACTATGGTTATTCCAAGAAAAATGCAATTTTTCTTGCGACCCACAACCTTTCGTGGTCCTTGCAAGTCTAAAGTTCATTTTGCTGTAAGTCAAAACGAAATATAAAATTTGCATACTTGGATTCTATGATTTTTTTTTTCTGAAAACGATTCTATGATCTAGTTTAATGAGGGGCTTTTCCATTATGTTTTTAAAAGAGGTTTCTTGTGTCTCAAAAAGGCTTCCCATTTAGAACCAAATATTATGTTGCTTAGCAATAAGCTAATTAGAGTCATAAAAAATTTTACAAAATATTTTACAGTTGTCAAAATAGCAAATTATTAACTCTTTGCATCCTTCATAGACTGTCACTTTTTTTTGTCATGGGTAGCCAATGGTTGTATATACGCAAAACCTAATTTATTTTTAAATTTTTCTATATTTCTGCCATTATCAAAAGAAAGTTCAACATAATGACTTCCTACAAGAGTGAGCATTACCGTATACCATAAGTTCATTACCCTTGATTTAAAATTATAAATTCATATAAAATATTTAAAAAAAATAAGATTTGTAAATAATCTAAAATAGATTCTAATTGCATTTTTTAACTTTATGCAAAACATCTTGCCAAATTTAAAACTATTTATAGTCTATTTAAAACTACTTCTAACTTATTGTTCTTAAAGCTTGTTTAAAACTACTTGCTTCCCATTTTTTAAATGAATTCAAATTTTCTTACTAAAATTTATTATTAATTTAGATATAAATTAATTTCAATGAAATGATAGCATTACAAGGATTATGGAAGTGCTGACAAAAAGTTCAAAAACGAATATTGTTAACATTAATTTGACTTACTAAATGTATCTGATTTTTTTTTTTTTTTTTTTTTTTGAATTGCATCCATACATATGCAGTAACAATGGAAATAGATATATTAAAATTATTTTAGAAAACTTTTCATAAGTAAAAATAAAAACACTTTAGGAAAAATTTCACGTACATGACAAATGGATGACATACAGATCTATGGGATTCTTTTGCAGTTATTGGGAGTTTTATTTGCACCTTCTGGTCCAAAGGAATGGAAAGAGTTGAATGATACTGTGAAATTTATAGAATTTGAGTATGTGAATGGGCTCTATATACATGGGGTTGGCCTAATAAATGGTCGTGGAAAGGGTTGGTGGGATATCTCATGCAGACATCATCCTGACCTTAAGGTACGTATGCCACTACACTTTTGGTATATTTGCTTTTCTCTACTATATACTTTTGGTAAATTCAAAATTTTGTTATCTAAATATATTTTTCACACTTTAACAAGGTTAATTTTTCAACAGGAATGTGGCAAAGGTGCACCCACGGTACGATTCAAACTTTATTATTATTATTATTATTATTAAAAAAAAAAATGATTATAAAGTATGAAAATTGTTATAAATATTTCAAGTTTTAGTAACACATTAGTTTAAAAAATGATTATAATAAACTTCGAATCACAAACCTAACATTATTACTTAATTTGCATCTATGATTTTTGTTTTTATACCAAAATTGTGTGGCGGTCTATATTCTCTTTTTGCAGGCACTCAGATTTCATAAGAGTAATGATATCCACATGAGCCAGATTAGAATAATTGATAGTCCCCAAACCCATATTCTTTTACTGGGATGCAATGATGTTGAATTCGAAAGCTTATTCATAAAATCACCAGATGGAAGCCCAAACACTGATGGAATTCATATTCAAGCTACAAATAATGTATTCATCAACAGTTCCTTTATTGGTTCTGGTAATTGTCTTTCCTCTTGGCTTCTTCAAAAACTTCTTCATTTTATTTTATTGTATATACGTGAGATTGCATTAATTTCACTGCTTGCATCAAAATAAAGTCGAAGCTGGTTTGGACTCACTCTTAAACCAAAATTTTTTTTTTTTTGGGTAATTATTCAATAACACCTTCAATTCAACACTTTAAAATATTAATACAAAGCAACTAAATGAGGATATTTGTTATTTTAGAGATTTTATAGGGTTAGTTTGTTCATTTTAAATATTTTGGAAACAATGTAATGTTTTTCTACTGCTATAAAAACTCAAAAAAATGAGAAAAAATATTTCTAGAAAAGGTTTTAAACCAAAACAAATGAGGCCTACATGAAGAGGAATTTGAACCTATGTTTTGTTTTATGGGAGAATCAAGCAATGCTATGGAACCATAGGGCTGCTAGTGTCCACTATTTTATTAGTTGATATTTTAGATATAAAAACAATAACTTGATGTTGTTAATATTGGCAAGCAGGTGATGATTGTGTCTCTATTGGAGATGGAATTTCAAACGTAAACATCACTTATGTCACATGCGGGCCGGGTCATGGAATAAGGTAAGAGAAGGGCAAGCACACTATATTAAAATATATAATTTTTTTATGATAATTTGTTAGTTATCTTCAAATTTACACCTTAGGCTTAAATATTTCTTATTCTTTGGCAGTGTAGTATTTGCAAAAGTATGTAAAATTTTGTGTTTGTTATTACTTGTCTTTATTGTTTTTGCATGCTTTTCAAAAAAGAAAAAAGAAAATTTTCTTTTATATTATTTTCCTTTTGTTAAAATTTAATTTGCAAGATTTCTATTTACTAGAGGTTTTCGTACTTCATAAATTTAAGATCTTTCGTTTGATTCTTCATTGGTGATAGCATTGGAAGTTTAGGCGGAAGTGGAAATGTTGTAAATGTATCAAACATCCATGTGAGGCATGCTATCTTCAATGGGACACAAAATGGAGCACGAATCAAGACATATCAGGTATGATTGGAGAGCAACTTATAGTCTATATATGGACTGGTTATTTGCAATAAATTAAGATGATTAATAATGTTCTCAGTTAGCATACTATAAAATAAACATAGATATTGCAACTATACATGATTCTTTTTTTAACACCAAAACAACTGATACTACTCTAATCCTAATGTGAGAAAACGATATTAACATAAACATTCTGTATGATAGGAGCATTACCCATGGCAGATAAGAGGTTTTACCAATGACACCTTTGAAGTATATAAACTTTGGCATAAAATATATATATGTATATATATATATTTATTTATTTTAACAAAAAATCATTTTGATGTTTTTATTTATTTTCTTTTTGACCAGATTGATAATATTAATTCAATCTTTTGTTAGACTGGGAGAGGCGAAGTTCGGGATGTTGAGTTTTCAGACATAAAATTCATAGACGCTGGAAATCCAATAATCATCGACCAATACTATTGTGGCAACCCTAATGGCTGCCCACCAACAGTAAGTCAATCTAGCTATTAGTACTACTAAGTTTAGAGAAATATGCATGTTTGATTGAATATAGTACAAATATTTGAGATACAGAATCTTAACACTAGAAAGAATTGTGGTATTTGTTGTGTACTAATAGAATGTTGGAGTTCAAATAAGCAATGTGAGCTACACAGACATGTATGGGACATCAAAGGCCGATGTAGCAGTCAATTTTAATTGCAGCGGAAATGTTGCTTGCACCGACATCAAATTGGAAAATATCAACTTGACATCTTCAACAATTGGGAAGCAAGTCACTTCTAGTTGCAACAATGCTTATGGAGAGGCTAAAGGAACGATCGAACCCAAGTCCTGTCTAAATTCGAAAACTTGAAAGTAGCCAATGTTGCCCTTTCTTTTCATTAACATTGAATAATGTTGTTGGATATTATGATTATGTTGCTATAGTCATATATATAATATTAAAATTGAAGCAGAATGAAAATGCGAATTAGTTTCTAATTTTCGTTTAATCTTATGTTACGTATTCAATTTAATTTTGTTAATTTTATGTCAAGCGGTATCATAATACTGAGCACAAACAGAAAAAAGCATGGAAACTAAGATGAGTATCTCACTCGCCACCTCACCATTACTACTTTTAGATATTACGCCTAAACACATGGTTACAACCTAGTTCCTATGTATGTCTTCGTATAACTAATCAGTAAAAATCTATTTTATTTCTTGGGCTTAAAGGCTTGGCAGACATTTTATTTCTCATAGATTCATTAATCTCATAAGATATGCATCAAATCACTCATAAAAAGCTTCACTAGATTGATGCCGTCGACCAGACAGAATCCTAGATTGGGGGTGTTGAGAATGAATATATTTGACCACATTTGATTGCCCAGTGACTGCATTAAAATTCACGCAAGAGAAAATTTCAACGCTACATTTTGTTTTGTTATTGTTTTTTTTTTTTTTTTTTTTGGGTTATAATTCACCTCATGTTAACAAATTTTTTAAGTGTTCCATTTTGATCTCTTATGTTTTAAGTTAAAATGATATTGTTTGGAATACTTTGGACGGAATCCTAACGATTATTTTAATCCAAAATTTAACAATTGAAAATTTTGAGTAAAAAATTGTAATTGGGCCAAATCATAGAGAAATAAATTGTATTTTTTTTCCTTTTATTAAAAACCCCCTAGAAAACTAGGTTAAATACTTTGATTGTAATGCACTTCTCCCCCAAAAATAACACCGTCTTAACAACTCCTTCAATTCTAAAAAATTAAAAAAAATTCGAACATTTACTGTCTATAAAAAAAAAAATAAAAAAAAAAAAAAATTTAGACTCATTGACCTACTACACCATTTCCATGTGCATCTATTTTTTTTTTCATATATACTTGAACTTTGAAAGGCAGCATAAATTTAAGTATAGTAGATTGTACCACGAATGACCATACAATAGCTCAATAGCATAACTCTTTCCGAACTTATATAACAGAAAATAAAATAAAATAAAAAATAAAAAACAAACAAACAAAGAAAAAGCTTAAAGTGAGGCTTTTTTCCCCCTAGCTAGAGAGCTTTTCAAAGTGGAAGCAAGAGTAAAATATGTCAATGCAAAGAATTTATGTAATTTGGCCTAAAGGCCTATGTTTACACTGAAAATTAATCTTTGATGGTTACATATTTGCTACATAAATTGTGTATTAAAATGAACTCATAGAAGCCAAAAACCTTGTAGTTGAATTGGCACCTCCCCATGTACAAAGTGCTTGGAGGTCTAGTGGGAAACGAGTTCGAACTGCGGGGTTAACAACATCTTGTAATTATTTCTCCAAAAAAAAAATGAACCCATAGAAAGATATTTATGGCAGTCTAAATCTTAGACTTACTAGAGTTACAAGGCTTAGCAAAACAAGTAGAATTAGGATTGATTCTCAAATTTTTTTAATATAAAAAAAAAAAATACGTTTAGAATTAGGATTTCTTTGCTTGCACACCAAGTAAGATTGGAATTGGCTTGAATTATAGTGGAAAGGTGTGGTGAGACATCTTCCATCCACACTAATAAACCTATGTCATATATTGCATGTTTAGCAATGTTGTAAACTCAAAGTTACCTTCACAACAAACATGAGAATAACAAATTTTCCTAAAGGCCTCTATGATGAACTTTGCATCTTGTATCAAATGACCAAATGAGGTTGTCAAGCTAGTCTCGTCTTTTGAGAATTAATAACGATCTTTGAATCTCCTTTCAGGATTGTTAAAATGACATCGACTTCCAAAGAAAATTCTAAAGCTCCTGCAGTTGCTATAGCTTCTACGGTTCTACAATTCAAGATACATCGTCTTTGAGAAAAAAAAAAATTGAAATATTAGTACTTTTGATTGATGGTTTATTTTCATTGACAAAACTTTATTTTGTACACAAAAATTATACAAAAAGTTGCATATAAAAGTTATGACCTAGCAGTTCAACGATTGATGTAACTATTATGACACTTCTAAAAAAAACATAGGGCTAAGGGCATTTACAACAGTCTCAACAAAATTTTAGCTAAATTAACTCCAAAAATTGTATTTTTACTAATTTAACAAATACACTCATATATCAATCTTAATATTTATTTATCTACTTTATTTAAATATTATTTTTTTCTCTCTCCAAAAATAAACAATTTTTTTATCCCCTTCCGCACCCACCAATCCCACCCCTTTCCTAGCAACCCAGAGTGAACTCTACAGCTACCCAGTGATCCTTTCATCAACAACACCACCAAACCCCTGCTATCGAGCTTGGCCACAAACTCCACCATCACTACTCCACCCCAAACCCAAATTCAGCTTCAAGCACCAAACCCAATCATCAGCAAAACCTACATTCAAGCACTAAACCCAATCGCACCACCAAGCATCACCTGACCCACAAATTATTACCCGCCATTAAAACCCATCTATCACCATTACTAAACAGATTTGTGGATGAGAGAGAGAGTAAAAAAAATATTTTTATTAGTAGTAGCGAGGTCTTTAACTCGCTGGTTGTGGCGAGGTAATGATCAATGTTAAATTTTTTTTAGTAGTTTGTTGAGACTGATATGTGGGTTTTCTGTGAGTTTTTAGCTAAAATTTTAGAGAAATGAGATGTACGTAACATTTTTACAATATTTTTATAACAAATTTTAAGTGACAGGTTGTTACTAGTTATTATTGTCGGGTTAAAAAAGTAATTTTGGTGCTAAATTTAAATTTGAATCAATAACAACTAACCATTTATGATTTGTTGTAAAAATATTGTGAACGTAATACTTCTCAAAATTTTAATATCAGGCTAGTCAAATGCTCTAACATTTAAGAGTTAAATTTTTTTTTTTTAACCCGTGCATTTGAGAAGTGTAGGGGCGAAGGTCCAAAATTCATACGTACTGGGCCTTGGGCTTACGAGAGTCCAAATTAATAAGTATTGGATCCTAGTCCTTATCTGAGAACCTGAATTTCTGAGGAGGTATGAATGAGAAATTGAAGACTACTAAGATTTACCAACTAAGGTTTTGGGTGTGGGAAATAACCGGGAAGCTTTTCGAGGAGATATTCCTCCTCGGATTTATTGAACGCAGTTCAATTATTTACTTGAACCATTATAATAATTCTCCACAAAGTTTCCACCACGTAGAGATGCCTCACAAACACACGGGGAAAAAGGAAGACTCCAAAATATCTAGAGAAAAGCTGTTACCACCACATTAAATGCATTGTACCTACTTTTATGACCGCATTTATGTGAAGTAGACCTCTGAACAGTGTTTCTTGGGAGATCACAACTCAGAAAAAGCTGAAGAAGAAGTTTGATGGGACAAATACTCAAATGGTGGCTTGGATGATGAACAAGTGTAGGGGGAGAATGGTTCAGGGGGACTATATAATGGGAAATATCTTCCATAAGAAAAGGGGGATCAGAACAAAAAGAAATGGATTTTTGGTATTATTGGAGAGGGATTAAGGAACTAGAAAAGAACAGTCTCCTCAGATAAGGGACCTATTGATTATCATGTCCATTATTCTCTTGCAATGCGCTATTAAACACCATAATAGCCGTTATCAGACTTACTGAAGCCCCGTTCTTCAATCCATCCTCTACAAATTTATTGACTAGGGTTCATTGGGTCAAGATCCAGTACTATTTGGGCTTGAGCCAGGAAATCGTGACCATACAATTGGCGCCGTCTGTGGAAAGAACTTGTGCGTTAGTAAGTACAATGGTTAAATATAGCAAGATCAGGTCCACATCAAACAAGTCCGCATCAAGTAGAATTTGTTAACGTTCATCAACAAGATGATTTCCTCAATCTTGAACGTGAAAGAAATCGAGAAAACTATCAAGAAGGCAGTGTACATACCACCCATACAAGTGGAAGCCATTTTCGAAGGAGAAGCCACATCTCCCACGAGCGAGATGATAATAAAGTCATGCAACGAGAGATCGATGACTTGAAGAAGCAACTCCATCGAGCACAATAGAAGCGGCCCCCTTCCAACTCCAATGTCTCTTCCAATGATGAAGAGGACACTATTTACAGACAGAGGTCAAGAACTCCACCAAGTGAATCCTTCTCCTACGATGAAAAGTGCCATCACCGAAGAAAACGCAGAAGTCCTTCTCGCAAAGGAGTGGGAACTGACGTTATGAAGAAGGCATTGAGTCAAATTTCTAAGTCACCTTTCACACGGGGGATAGAAAAGGCAAAACTTCCTAGACGATTCCACCAGCCTACGTTCACCATGTATAATGGCTGAACAGATCCTATAGAACACATGAATCAGTTCAACACAGAAGATGGTTATCCATGCTCAGGACGAGGCCTTGATGTGTAGGGTATTTCCATCCAACTTAGGACCAATGGCGATGAGATGGTTCGACGGACTAAAGACAAATTCTATTAGTTCCTTTAAAAAGCTCATCCAAGCATTCTGTTCCCGATTTATCACATACAGTAAGGTTCCTCAACCTTTGGACTTTTTATTGTCCATGTCAATGAGGGAGGGAGAGTTCGTAAAGGCGTATTCAGACAGATACTGTGAAATGTTTAACGAGATTGATGGCGATTTTAATGACGTTGCCATTAAAACTTTCAAGGTTGGCCTCTCATCCGAGCACGGTTTAAGGAAGTCTCTGATAGGTAAACCTGTGACCAGTTTACGCCAGCTCATGGACTGAGTTGATAAATACAAAAAAATCGAAGATGACCAACAACAAGGAAAAGGGAAGGCTAAGGTTATCCCTCAAGAAAGGAGGGATTTCAGGTCGAACGGATACAATAATAATCGGTCGAGAAGGGATTATGCAAGACAATCAAGGTCTACCAATACCCAAATGGTTAATGCAGTGTTTCAAGAGCTGGTCCAGCAAGTTCTAAAGAAGATTAAGAATGAACCATTCTTCAAATGGTCAAACAAAATGGCTAGAGACCCTACAAAACGCAACCAAAACCTTTACTACCATTACCATCAAGAATAGGGACACACTACGAAAGACTGTAGGAACCTGTGGGATCATTTAAACCAGCTTGTCCGAGAAGGAAAACTAAAATCACTCTTGCATCATTCTAGTGGCCAAGGGAACCAGACAAGTTCAGACTCATGGAAAAATGCTCCTTCTAGGCCTCCTTTGGGAACCATTAATGTCATCTTCACCGCTCTTGGAAGGACTAGATCCTACCCCTCCAAAGTGATGCCAGTGGCTCTATTGTCAACCGATGAGGATGGTTTAGAGCCAAAAAAGGCTAGAATACTAACTCAACCGACTTTGGGCTTCTCAGACGAGGATAAAGCCGAAACCATCCAACCCCATGACAATGCTTTGGTAGTTACGCTCAGAATAGGGGGGTTTGACATGAGGCGAGTGTTGATAGATTAGGGTAGTGCCATCGAAATTATGTACCCTGATCTGTACAAGGGACTGAACTTGAAACCCGAGGATTTAACGGCCTATGAATCTCCCTTGGTAAGTTTTAAGGGAAATACTATCATTCCCAAAAGCCAGATCAAACTACCCATACAAACTGATTCAGAAGTAGTGGAGGTGGATTTCATTGTGATAGATTCTTATTCCCCCTATACAGCCATTGTGGCCAGACCTTGGCTTCATGCCCTAGGGGTTGTCTCCTCTACCTTGCATTAAAAGGTGAAATACCCCTCGGAATGCCTAGTTAAAGAGATTTTGGGAAGTCAATCTGTTGCTAGACAATGCATGGTGGCGGCCATCTTGCACAAACCCGAGGCTGCGCCCTCGGCCTTTGCCAAAAAGCTCCTATAGCAATCAAAAGCTCCGGCTTTATCGAAAAGGGAATCATCCGAGGAGGTGAGCTGTGAGGATCTAGAAAGAGTGGTTATTGATAATGATCCAGAGAAGTTCTTTCAAGTTAAGTTTCAATTGCCTCCTTAAGAAAAGCAAGAACTAATAGAATTCCTCCGAAAAAATGTTGATGTGTTTGCCTGGAACGCTTACAAAGCCCCAGGAGTTGATCCTAACTTCATCTGCCATCACCTGAATGTTAACCCATCAATCACTCCTAGAAAGCAACCACCTAGGCGCTCATCCAAAGACCATTATAAAGCTATTAAGGACAAAGTAACTAAACTTAAGCAAGCAGAGGCTATCAAGGAAGTTTTTTACCCCGAATGGTTTGCTAACACCATGGTAGTAAAAAAGAAGAACGGAAAGTAGCAGGTATGTGTAGACTTCACAGACTTGAACAAAGCCTGTCTGAAAGATCCTTTCCCCCTTCCTCGGATAGATCAGTTGGTGGAAGCAATGGTAGGCCATCCTCGAATGAGTTTCCTTGATGCCTTCCAAGGATACCATCAAATACCACTGGCCTTAGACGATCAGGAGAAAACAACTTGTGTCACTCCCATTGGGAATTACCACTATAAGATGATGCCTTTTGGTTTGAAAAATGCTGGGTCGACATACCAAAGGATAATGACTAAAATGTTTGAATAAAAAATGGGTAAGAATATTGAGATATATATAGACGACATGGTGGTAAAGAGTAAGATAGTGTTCGAACATATAGAAGACCTCACAAATATCTTTGAAATTCTAAGGGGACACAAGCTCTGTCTTAATGCCTCCAAATGCTCTTTTAGGGTAGGGTCAGGCAAATTTCTCGGCTATATGATGACTCTCTGAGGAATTGAGGTGAACCCCGACCAGATTAAAGCCATAAATAATTTGCAACCGCCTCGGAATCCCAAAGAGGTTCAAAAGTTAACTGGGATGACGGTAGCTTTGAATTGGTTCATCTCTCGGTCGGCAGACAGATGTAGACCTTTCTTCCTATTGATGAACAAATGGAAAGGCTTTGAGTGGACTGAAGAGTGTGCTCAAGCATTCCAACAACTTAAAGAGTATCTCTCTCATCCACCTATTATGTCCAGCCCTGGAACAGATGAAGTTCTGTTCACTTATATTGCTGTGGCTCTTCATGCCGTGAGTTTGGTATTGATACGAGTTGATAGTGGTAGACAACGACCAGTCTATTATGTGAGCAAGTCGTTACACGAAGCCGAGATTCGCTATTTACCATTAGAAAAGGCAATCTTAGCAGTGGTGCATGGTACTCAAAAGCTCCCCCACTACTTCCAAGCACACACAGTGGTTATCCTAACCCAGCTTCCACTCAAAGTCATACTTCGAAGTGTTGATTACACTGGGAGGATAGCAAAGTGGGGCACAATCCTAGGGGCTTTTAACATCAAATACATACCTCGTACCTCAATCAAAGGTCAGGTACTTGCAGATTTGGTTGCCGAGTTCATTGAGGGCCCTGCAGAAAATGAATCAGAGGAACACCGCATGGGTGAAAAATCAGTTGGCCTAGTTACGGCACAAGAACCATTACAGTGGAAGGTATATGTGAATGGGGCAACGAACCAAAAAGGGTTTGGAGTGGGGCTAGTCTTAATCTCGCCTGAAAAACTCATCATAGAAAAGTCGTTAAGGCTAGGCTTTTCGACCATGAACAACAAGGCCAAATACGAAGCATTATTGGAAGGAATGTCTATGGTTCAAAGAATAGGGGGAGAGTCGGCTATAATGTTCTCGGATTCAAGGCTGGTCGTCGGTTAAGTAAAGGGCGAATTAGAGGCAAGGGATGAGAGAATGCAAGGGTATTTGGCTCAAATCAGGTATCTGCAACTGAAATTTGAATCATTTAGCCTACAACACATCCCTAGAAGTGGAAATACCCATGCCAACTCCCTGGCCACGCTAGCAACCTCCTCGACGCAGAATTTACCTCGTGTTATTCTCATAGAAGATCTGTGTAAGCCTTCAGGAATAAGAGGGAATATGATCTGCGTTTACCATGTCAGAATAGGGCCCAGCTAGATGGACCCTATTATTCAATTTCTGAGTAAGGACGTTTTACCAAAGGACAAATCAGAAGTTGAAAAGATACGAAGGAAAGCTCCTCAGTTCTGGCTATCCGAGGACCAGAAACTGTACAAGCGCTCCTTCTCTAGGTTGTACCAACTCTACATTCACCCTGAGGCATCGGAGTTACTCCTTGAGGAATTACATGAAGGAATCTGTGGGAGCCATACAGGAGGGAGATCCATAGCTCATAGGGCCATCACCCAAGGTTATTGGTAGCCAAACATGCAAAAGGAAGCACTAGAATATACGAAGAAATGCGATCAATGTCAAAGAGTTGCACCAAACACACATCAACCAGGAGGATTCCTAAACCCCCTCTCTAGTCCTTAGCCTTTTGCCTAATGGGGCTTAGATATTGTTGGCCCATTTCTCAAAGCAGTTGGAAACAAGAAATATTTGCTAGTTGACACAGACTACTTAACCAAATGGGTTGAAGCTGAGTCTTTAGCGAATATCCGAGATGTTGACGTAAAGAAGTTTGTCTGGAAGAACATTGTCACCCGCTTCGGAATACCTCATTCTCTCATCTCGAACAATGGACTTTAGTTCGACAGCAAGTCCTTTAGGAGATATTACTGTGAATTGGGAATTACAAACAGGTATTCCACTCCAGCCTATCCCCAAGGCAACGGACAAGCTAAAACTGTTAACAAGGTTATAGTGAGCGGGCTTAAGAAAAGGTTGGACGATGCAAAGGGAAGATGGGTAGAAAAACTACCGCATGTCCTATGGGCATATCAAACAACTCCTCGCAAGTCAACCGGAGAAACCCCCTTTTCGATGTCTTATGGAGCTGAGGCTGTTATCCTTATAGAAACGGGCTTTTCAACATTAAGAACCCAATCATTCAATTCTAGCAATAATGATGAATTGCTGGAAAGGAGCTTGGACCTTATTGAAGAAAGAAGAGAAAGTGAAATGGTTCAGTTGGCTTATTATCAGCACAAACTCAAACAGGGCTACAATGCCAAGGTAAAATTGAGACCAGTAGAGCCTAGGGATTTGGTACTCAGAAAGGTTTTGGGCACGGCAAAAAATCCAGTATGAGGGAAATTATGACCCAACTAGGAGGGACCCTATCGTATCACCTCGATGGCTGGCATAAGAGCATATGTTCTAGAAGATTTAGATGAGCATGTAATACCTCGTCCTTGGAATGTAAACAACCTAAGAAGGTACTATTATTAATAAAAGTTTCATTTCTTCAAGTATGTGTTTTGTTGTGTAAATATATCAAATTAATTTTTGTTTATTTCCTTTATGAGTGTTAAACAGATCTCAATTTATGTCAGGTCTCTCGGGCCCCATACTTGTGTGAAATTAACACTCATTGGCATCTATATAAGTGTTAAACGGATCTTAAGTCATATCAGGTCTCTCGGACCATATACTTGTGTGAAACTAACACTCCTTGGCATCTATATAAGTGTTAAACAGATCTCAAGTCATATCAGGTCTCTCGGACCACATACTTGTGTGAAATTAACACTCATTGGCATCTATATAAGTGTTAAACAAATATCAAGTCATGTCAGGTCTCTCGGACCACATACTTGTGTGAAATTAACACTGATCGGCATCTATATAAATGTTAAACAGATCTCAAGTCATGTCAGATCTCTCGGACCACATACTTGGGTGAAATTAATGTTCCTTGATATCTATATAATTATTAAACAGATTTTAGGGTATGTCAGGTCTCTCAGACCAAATCTTTGGGTGAAATTAACATTCCTTTGAGTAAATACATTAAGTTAATTGCTGTTTATTTTCTATGTAAATTGTTAAACAGATCTCAAGGCATGTCAGGTCTCTCGGACCACATACTTGGGTGAAATTAACATTCCTTGATATCTATATAATTATTAAACATATTTCAGGGTATGTCAGGTCTCTCGGACCACATGCTTAGATGAGCATGTAATACCTCGTCCTTGGAATGTAAACAACCTAAGAATGTACTATTATTAATAAAAGTTTCATTTCTTCAAGTATTTGTTTTGTTGTGTAAATATATCAAATTAATTTTTGTTTATTTCCTTTATGAGTGTTAGACAGATCTCAATTTATGTCAGGTCTCTCGGGTCCCATACTTGTGTGAAATTAACACTCATTGGCATCTATATAAGCGTTAAACGGATCTCAAGTCATATCAGGTCTCTCGGACCACATACTTGTGTGAGACTAACACTCTTTGGCATCTATATAAGTGTTAAACAAATATCAAGTCATGTCAGGTCTCTCGGACCACATACTTGTGTGAAATTAACACTGATCGGCATCTATATAAATGTTAAACAGATCTCAAGTCATGTCAGATCTCTCGGACCACATACTTGGGTGAAATTAATGTTCCTTGATATCTATATAATTATTAAACAGATTTTAGGGTATGTCAGGTCTCTCGGACCAAATCTTTAGGTGAAATTAACATTCCTTTGAGTAAATACATTAAGTTAATTGCTGTTTATTTTCTATGTAAATTGTTAAACAGATCTCAAGGCATGTCAGGTCTCTCGGACCACATACTTGGGTGAAATTAACATTCCTTGATATCTATATAATTATTAAACAGATTTTAGGGTATGTCAGGTCTCTCGGACCACATGCTTAGATGAAATTAACTTATATCAACTTAACATTGGTCAATGCTTATTTGAAGATTAAGCACTCATTAAGACTCCAAGTACTCCTGTATTCATAATAATATACTAAGGGTATTATTTGTCTGTATTGAACCCGGCCTTTGATATAGTAATATCAATTTACGGCTTGGGTGGATGGCATTTAGTTGAAATAAATAAATGACCACATACATGTTATTAACAATGTTTATTAAAGATGAAATGATAATAACTTAAAACCATTCATAATATCATTCAAAATCTAAGTCAAATAAAAAGATAAATGCCTTCATTAGATGATAAATACAAGTATTACATCTAGAAGCATAAGGTCATTACAAAAATTGCAAAAACAAAGCTAAAGCCCTATATCTAGATTTGCGATTGATGAGAATTTTTTTTGGAGTCAATTTTCGACTTGGATTCAATAGTTTTAGCCTTGGACATCATATCTTCAATTGTAAGGGCGTCCTCGGAAGGATTGGCATCAGCTTTACCCTTCGCCTTCTCCTTCGCCTTCTTGTTTGGCCGAGAGACCCCCACATCACCCATTTTCTCTGTTTGAACCCCTGCTGGGATTTCAATCCCTTAAGAAGGGTCTTAGGTGGTGAAAGGTTGCTCAGGAGGAGGAAGGGGAAGGGCTGCGGGAGGAGGAAGAACAGTTGGATCCTTCCTGATATCTTCTGGATAGTATACCTTGTCTGCTCTCCTTAGGTCGAAGTCAACAGGGACTCCTGCCTGATCAAGGGTTTTGTAGTATGTTTCGGCACAATAGTCCCTGCAGACTACTATCACCTCCGCGATCAGCCTTGGCTCAGTCTCCACTACCTCGCGCTTATAAGTTGCTGCCTCCGCGGCCTTAGCAGCTTCCTTGGCTACCTTTAATGCCTCTTGCGCTTTCTGCAGTTCAGTTTTTAGGTCTAGAACTGCTGTCTTCTCAGTGGCAAGGTTAATCTGGGTAGTGTAGAGCTGCTTGCGCTAATCCTCAGCTTGGGCTTCAGTAGTTTTCAATCCAGCCTCAGCGCTTTGACACGCACTCTCTGCGGCCTTAAGCTTCTTAGCCAACTGCATTTTTTCATGGTTTGTTGTGCCGTGAGCTTTTTCAACTTCGCGCCGAGATTGAGCTTCTGCATCAAATTTGTTATGGGCATTTCGCATTCAATCCTCGGTCACGTAAACTTGCTGAGTGACCTGTATAGAGATAACAAATATTGTTAAAACTGTGATCAAAACGACATACAAAAAGAATTTATCTTAAACATTTGAGTAGAAAAGATACAGCTAACCATTGCTAGATCTCTTTTTAGTGACATGAATAAATCGGGCTGTCTTGTGCGCCGAATGGACTCCATGCCCGTTGGGAGAAGGAGAGGTTGCTGTAGGGCTTGCACTAAGTAATTGAAGTGGCCTCTTTGTGCGTCCCATATTGAAGCATCATATAGAAGGGGAGCACCCTCCATTTCTATTCGAGAAGCCCAGGTCCGCTGAGGCTAATGTACTTCAGCCTCATCCCTGCTATCCACGGATGTACCCCTCTTATCCCTAGGGTCCTTGGCTATTTTTTGTTGTTTATTGTCCTTCCGAGGAGCCACCTCGCCTTCCTCTAGTTCATGATCTTGCCTCCTTTTCTTCAGATTTGGCATGGCCTGTAGGCCGAGATCAATGGGAGGAGGAGGAGGAGGAAGAAGAACTATAGGAGGTTGTGTTTTGGGGGCCTTTTTCGAACTTCCCCCTTTATTCCTGCTGGCTAACGGGCCTTTTAAACCCGGTCTTTTCTTTGTGTCCATCGCTCCTTCTTCCTCTTCGGATTTCCAGTAATGATCAACTGTTTTGGATGAATGGAGGAGAGATTAGTAGATTTAGTCTCGAAATCTAAGATGTCCACTGGCTTCTCGGGCGGTCCCTCGTCTTCCACGAAGCGAAATTGATCTATTTTCTCCTCTAGGGATAGCCGAGAGGATGCGATTTCCTCTTCTACTGCAACTGTTGCTTCAAGGGGAACTTGTTGCAATGGAATTACAAGCAGAGGAGGGATTTGGTGAATGGGCAGTCTGACGGGAGAAAGATCGTCTCGAGCCAAGAAATATGGCCTAGATACGTCGATACAATTTATCCGATGATCTCCTACCCTGATGGCATGACCTATCTCTTGAAAAGTCTTTGAAATAGGTTCGAAATCCAAAATCAAATGAATGGTTCGCAATTGTCGATCCTCGCTCACGAAAATCTCTGATCGGAGCAAGTAGTTTAAGGCCGCTACGTTGGTGAAGCTGAGCCGAGGTGCAACGTGCCTCCTATCTACAATAACAACTGGAAAAAGAGCCATGGTTAGCTCATGAAAACCCATCATCGAGATAAAGCAAAATAGAGAACAATAACTACATGATGAGGATTAGAAGATCCGAAGTGTTTTGCTAAGAAACCTAACTCTAAGATATCCCACCTAGCTCTCTCTCTTGGGTTAGGCAGTGGAGACCATCATGCCATGCCCCTGAGGCGATGAGGTAGTCATCTTTCATCCCTTTGTTGGACTTAGGGAGGCATGAAATGAGCCTGACCAGGGGTGACCGAGACTTGAGGTAAAATCCTCCATCGGATTGGGAATGGCACTCGTACAGGTGCATTACGTCATGCCATGTGAGTCCTAATTGAAGATGCTTATTAAGAGCATCGACATAGCTTAAAACCCTAAACATATTTGGTGCGCACTGGTAAAGACACAACCTGTGATTGATAAGGTAGTCTCTTGTTATCCTACCCATAGGGAGGGTCATTCCACCTTCAATAAAAGCTATCATAGGAATGATAACTTCCCCTACTTCCCTATTTGTAACGATTTGTTCTGTGGAACAATATTGTAGACCCACTTCCTAGGGTATGTGATATCTCTCTTTGAAAAGTTTTATTTTTGAAAGGGAATCTACCAGACTCACGAATCTACCCATTTAGACGAACCTAGAATGAAATGATTGAATCCTATAAATAAAGAAAAATAAAAGCGAATGGCCGAGGAGAGTAGCCGAGGAGAAAAGAATATGTTTGAGAAAATATAAGTTTGCAGAAACAAATATATATGATAATATATGATACCTTAGAGAAGATGTTTTGAAAATATCTCAAGAAAGAAAAAGAGTTGGAATATTTTGTATCTTAAAGAAAGTATGGGGAGTTTGAATATGTGATATCTCTGAAAATATGAAGACTTGTGAAAATGGAGAAATGATGTCTCAATTCGCTTTATATAGGAAGTTGAAGTGAGTGGGAATTATCCCGCTTAAAAGTTTCAGGAAAAAGCTCATTCGTTGGATTTGCGATTCACCGTTGGATGTGCGAGACAGCGCGTCGCCTGGAGCATTTAATAGCGTTTTGCGAACCTCGAAACGTCAGTAGCAAGTCTAAGGCGCATGAATTATCCACCCCACACGTGTGAAATGAAAAATCATGTGGTCTTATGTCATGAAAGTCAAAACCCTATTTTTTCTCCTCCGAGGAAAGGGAAAAACCAAAGTTTTTAGGGGCTATTGTAGAGGCGAAGATCCAAAATTCATATGTATTGGCCCTTGGGCTTACGAGAGTCCAAATTGATAAGTATTGGATCCTAGTCCTTATCCGAGAACCTGAATTGCTGAGGAGGTATGAATGAGAAATTGAAGACTACTAAGATTTACCAACTAAGGTTTTGGGTGTGGGAAATAACCGGGAAACTTTCCAAGGAGATATTCCTCCTCGGATCTATTGAACGTGGTTCAATTATTTACTCAGACTATTATAATAATTCTCCATAAAGTTCCCACCACACAGAGATGCCTCACAAACACACGGGGAAAAAGGAAGACTCCAAAATATCTAGAGAAAAACTGCTACCACCACATTAAATGCATTGTAACTATTTTTATGGCCGCATTTATGTGGAGTAGACCTCTGAACAGTGTTTCTTAGGAGATCACAACTCAGAAAAAGCTGAAGAAGAAGTTTGATGGGACAAATACTCAAGTGGTGGCTTGGATGATGAACAAGTGTAGGGGAGGATGATTCAGGGGAACTATATAATGGGAAATATCTTCCATAAGAAATGGGGGATCAGAACAAAAAGAAAGGGATTTTTGGTATTATTGGAGAGGGATTAAGGAACTAGAAAAGAACAGTCTCTTCGGATTAGGGACCTATTGATTATCATGACCATTATTCTCTTGCAATATGCTATTAAACACCTTAATAACCGTTATCAAACTTACTGAAACCCGGTTCTTCAATCTATTTTCTACAAATTTATTGACTAGGGTTTATTGGGTCAAGATTTAGTACTATTTAGGCTTGAGCTAGGAAATCGTGACCTTATAAGAAGAATTACACAAGTCATTCATTAAAATATAATTATACGAGTAATTTTTATCTCAAATATGGAAACTAAGGGTCCGTTTGGTACATGTGTTTAAAAACTGAAAATTATTATTTAAAAACATTTGTGAAAATACGTGTGGATGAAAAAGTATATTAAAATGTGTGAAATGCTGTTTAAAAACTAAAAATAGTTGTTTGAAAACACAAACCAAAAGGGCCCTAAGATTTTTTTTTGGGGAAGAACAACTAAGATATAGGTACACGGAAAGCAGAGCACGAATTTCCGACAAAGTTTTTATATTTATTTTTATAGTTTCTTTAAAAAGTAAAGTAAAGGTGACGTG
This sequence comes from Quercus parvula, assembly GCA_030820535.1. Taxonomy (NCBI): domain Eukaryota; kingdom Viridiplantae; phylum Streptophyta; class Magnoliopsida; order Fagales; family Fagaceae; genus Quercus; species Quercus parvula. The sequence goes on from JAUAME010000002.1 coordinate 52,567,583, forward strand.
GAATTTTTAAATGCTGTGTTTTTGTGTCTCATGAGTCATGAGTCATCGTGACGTGTTTCTCTCTATGGCTTCAATCATTAAAAATAAATAATAATAATAATAATAAAAAGCACAAATACTTAACCGATGCCCAAAGTTAAATGCAAATTCAAAAAGGTTTTTAGCATTCATTCAGATTCAAACCCAAAACCCTAAACTCTTTGTAAAAAAAAAAAAAAAAAAAAAAAAAAATCTCTGGAATCAGAGTAATTTCGATTGTTGTTTGTTGTAAACGTAGACTGTAGATTGTAGAAGACGAAGACGATAATATGTCTGCTATTGTGTGTGGAAGCAAGAGATCGTTCTTCGAAGAGCTTCCAGGATCGCCTCCTGTATCCAAGAGGCTACGCTGTGCCTCTTCATCTTCATCTTCATCATCTTCTTCCCCAACTCGGTTCACTCCGCCTTCTCTTATTGATCAACTTCGCTCTGTCTTTCCTCACATGGATTTCCACGTACTGTTTCTCATCTCATTTATTCTCTTCAATTATTATTATTATTATTATTATTATTATCTTTTACTAATTTATTGTAAATTCTTAGATTTTTATTTATATTTTGTTGGTTTTGATTAAAAAAAAGCTTCAACTTTTAACATTGTATTGATTGGAAGTCTAGAGATTTTTTAGTTTGTTTTGATGTTAAAAGTTTAATGGGGACTTGAGGCTGAGGTTGTCCTGCTTCTGCATTGTTCTTAGAATCTAATTTCATCAGAGATGCTTCTGTACAACCTTAACATTGTATTTCAGTTGTATGCAATTGGGAAGAATGCTAATTGTGTGTAAGATGATTATTATTATTCATTGTTGTGGATTCCTGCTCTGCTTTGTGTGTAAATGTATCGTCGAATTGATTGATCACTTGATACTTCAATTCATTGTTGCTTAAGACCTCTGGTCTTTTTGTCTTTATAGTATTTTGTAGTTAAATGGGTGATGGTCCCAGTGTAGTCAAAGGCAAAAGGCGCCAAGGCCTTTTATCGCCCAAGGTGATGAAGCGCCTTGAGTGAAACGAGGTGCCAAATTCTAAATATAGTTATTTTGCATATAGAGTTCCAATCTAATGTATTTGATGTTTAAGAATATTATGGACAAATCTCTGAATCTGTTCCTGATGGATAGGAGCTGGTCTATAAAACCAGTTTTTGGGTTCAAGTCCCAGCAGAGCCTATGTTTGTGACAAACAATTAATACATGCATAATGCATCATACTCATAAATCACCGTTAAAAAATTAGTTTCTATCCAATTAATGGCCCAAAAGGTGTCTAACATGTACTTTTGTTGTCAAAGAATATGTTTCGAAGGCAAAGAAGCGGTATGATCTGGAATGCAGCCCTTTGTCTTATATAAATGGTTTGCAGAGATGGAAATAATCACACTTTCAACAGTGTGGAGTTGTGTACTTTTTATTTCTAAGAACTTTGTATGAGTACCAAGTAGTCTGTTGCATTCAGCATTATTGCTTCTCATTCTTTTTTAGATGTCATTGACTATAGTAATTTTTTTTTCCTAATGATACTCTGTAGTATGCTTCTTGTATGCTTAGGCTCTTCTCTGAGACTATTGTTAAATATTTTTCTTATCAAGGGTTGTATAGATATTAAATTACAGTTTGTGGGATAGGTTTTGAAGTTTTTTGAGCAAAAAGCCTGAAGTGATGATTGCATTATATGTCCAAGTTGATTGGTCTCTGATCTGTCATGGTCACCAAGTCGTTTGTGTGTATAATGGTAGAGACCTAGTCTTTCCTTTTCTTTTCCTGTGTGACGTTATTATTGCAAGATGAACTCCCTACTTAGAGGGCATAAGATGTAGTGCTTATTGAAAATAGTTGCTTTGGGCTGGAAAGATCCTGTTATGGTTTTTCTATCCATTAAAAGCTGCATCCTTGTTAAGTTGGTTGTCGTTATTTGGTGTATATTTGCTCATCTAATAATTTTGTTGAAACTATATTCTTTTTCCATGTTTAATTTGTTATATTGGAAAAAAGTGTTCCCACATGGTTGTTGATCCATTGTCAGGCAATATTGTTTTTCCATCTTTCTAATCATATGATGATTTTACTGTTCAGATTCTTGAGAGAGCTCTGCAAGAATGTGGTAATGATTTGGATGCTGCCATCAAGAGCCTGCATGAGCTTTGCTTAGGATCTGCAGAGGGAAATTCAGTTTCTGCTGAAGTATCAGATGTAAATGTGGAGAAGGGTATGTAATTCATTACCATCTACATAGTCTTTCATTAAAATTAACACCTTCAAGTAGATGGCGAGTTTTTGCTAATTGCTACTAGTCTTGTCAGTAACCATTCTACCTATATGCCTTTCGGTGTGGTTTTGAGGTCTGAATTTGAATCAACTGTTAGAATTATGGTTAAGTGATTAAACTCACCATTTCCTAACAGCTTAAGCTTTTGGGACAATCGGTAATTTAACATGGTATCAGAGTAGGAGATCCTGAGTTTGATCCCTGTCTTCACTCTACCTCTCATTTAAAATGTTAAATTCCCACTTATTGGGCCCCCACTTACTAAAAGGAAGTTTAAGCCCACAAGTGAGGTTATGGTTAAGTGATTAAACTCACAATTTCCTAACAGTTTAAGCTTTTGGGACAATCGGTAATTTAACATTAACAAACAATAAAAAAAAAATATATATATATATATATATATAAAATAATAATTGTAACCGCAAATAGTTATAGTTAAGTATATAATGTGTGCTATTTTTAAGGAATTTGAATTTTAAATCTCTCAAATTTACCTTTATATCCTTAATTTGTCGTATTATTAAATCATTTTCAATTACATATTGAAGTACACAAAAGTGGACACGAAAAAGATTTTTTCCAATAATATATATAGATACAAGGCAAGCTAAATTGGATGGTATGGTTCTTTTCATTTCTATGTTGCGACAAGGGAATTTGCTTATCAAAGCGCAGATTTAGGGGGATGGGGCTTGTGAAGGCAAAAGACGTGGATTAGAATAAGGGGAGGCCCTAGTTGATGAGACTGTCTAACAAATAGTGATATGCCAGCCTCTTCACATACTCTCTAACTATACCTATTTACCTCAAATGCCTTAAGAAGTCTCTTGCTAGCCATTAGGCATTACACAACAAAAACAAATTTCTCTCATCTTAATATCATGTTTGCTGTTAACTCTAAGGGGTAGATCAACAGGTTGGGGACAACCTCGCATGAAGTAGGGGTCACTAGTTTGAATCTCTCCTTTCCCCTCTTCTTGGGGCCAAAGCTTACATATTAAAAAATCATGTTTGGTGATATTCCCAATCATTGCCTTAAATGTCCTATTGCATAAATAATCAATTTCATTCATGGTTTGCTTTTGAAGAGCTCTTCTTTTGAAGAATTTTTCATTGTCATCTGAACTCTCCAATTGTAACTTGTCTTCAACAAGAACTTCATTGTTTATAATTATATGATTTTGTATTAGATATTGTTGCCTATGAGTTGTTTGCTTTAACTTGCATTCTTTATGGTGATTGGTGTCTTGGACCTTGGTAGGAAAGAATTTGATAGTTGCTTGCAAAATTGACAGGTAGATTGCCAGATGATGAAAATTTTGTTGCCCCTGATAATTCGTCAGTGCCAAACAACCTTCCCATGGAAGGTGTGGAATGGATCGACTTATTTGTAAGGGAAATGATGTGTGCTTCTAGTATGGACGATGCCAAAGCACGTGCTACAAGATTGCTAGAAATTTTAGAGAGGTCCATCAGCTCACATGCTTGTGCTGAGGCAACACAAAATGTCCACAAGGTATTTATAATTTTTTTTCAAAGTTAATTTTTATATATGATATTAGCAATATATTATGGTAGCAATCGGTCGTGCCAGTGTCGAGAAGCAACTTTTATGTAGGACACCCTTAACTACTGGAGTGTTGTAAATATTAAGCATTTTCTTGGTGAAAATGCTACTTCCAATACCGGACTAATGATTTGAGCCATATGTCCCTTGTTTTTCATTCTGGGAAACTCTAGAATCAATAGTAGTAGGATTCATTTTCTAAAAAAAATAATATGATGAAATTTGCAAAATTATTTATTATATAATAGTTGAAACCTTTTTAACCATGATATTAACGTAATTAATGGTGTTTAATGTGGATAGAAGCTCTTTGTTGTGATGATTTTTCAACAAAACTCCTATTCACATCAAAAGCCATGCGTTAGTGTGAAGTGTGCATAGAAAATGTTGGGCAATGTGTGCCATACAGTGGCATTCATTTTACCCAACATTATATTTTAAAATAGTTCCAAAAATATGATGTGGCAAGCAGAACTTGGATTTGGTGCATCTAATATGAACTTGGATTTGGTAAATTGACCCTTTCAAAGGGTTTAAGAAGAAATTTGACTTATTTTATGGGGTCCACATTTGAAGTTCATATTGAAGTAAAAGTCATGTGGTTTTAAAGGTCTAGTTATGTGTTAAAACAGTTTTATCATTAAGTTATGGTAAATTGTGAATTCAGGGGCAAAATTCTAATCTTTGCAATTCCTACAAACTGAGGATTTTGGTGTTAATTTTTGAATTTTCAAGGAATCTTAAGTATTTTAGGTTTCTTTACTTTGGGTCTAAGATTCCTTTATTAGTTTGTTGGTCAAAATTAGGAATCCTAATACTACTAGAACAAAAAAAAGAGGTCTTGTATATTTATTTTGCTATTCTACTAAAAGGAGTTGAGTAATAAAGATATTGAGTGTTTTAAGTATTGAGGTATGTTGGCTTTCACGTATTGCATTCTTCCTGTCTCTTCTCTTCTTTGTGGAACTGTTCACAGGTACTATTTATATATCCCCCAAACACCACAAAATTATCTCTTTTCCTTCTTCCTTACAACCCCAGAGCAAGCCCCTTTATAAAGCCCGAAAAACCATGCATGTACTTTTGTCTATCAAATAACTATAAAGTAACTCATTAAACCACCGTTTAATTCTTATCACAACCATATAACCCTTTCTTTGATAATTCTAAACCTAAGAGTATAAATTCTTCTTACTCTAACCCAACCACAATCACATGTAGACAAATTTCCCAATTGTCCTACATCAAAAGCCCCACAATAAAATGAGAATATATCAAAGGGAAGGTAATAGGCATGAAGTTGGACAAGAATATGGCAAAGAGAAGCCAATATGAATGAAGTTGGAAAAATAAAATATCAATTTCTAGGCTCTAAGGGACTCAATAGAAGCTATTAAAACAACAACAACAAACAAAGCCTTAGTCCCAATACTTGGAGTCAGCTATAGATTCCTACAAATTAGTTATGGTCGGTCATATGGATTCTTTTTCTCCATTCTATCCTATCTAAAGTCATACTTTATTACTTTTAATTGACATTGTTAGAAATATGGTTAAATGATTAAATTCACCATTTCTTAACAACTTGAGTTTTTGGAAGAATCGGTATTTTAACATGGTCTCAAAGCAGGAGATCCTGATTTCTATCCCTAGCTTTACTCTACCTCTCATTTAAAATGTTAAAAAACCCATGCATTTGGCTTATTAAGGGGGGGTTTTAGCTTTTGGGAGAATCAGTATTTTGATAGACACATGCTTTTTTTTTTTATTACTTCTATTAATGTGATTTTTTGTCTTCCTTTTCCTTTTTTGGTTCCCTCAACTTGAATCAATAGAGGCTATTAGCAACCTTTAATTACCCTGGTTTCTTAGTCATTCACTTCCATTTAACAAATACATCCGAACCATGTAATTTCATTAAAGACAATGGGGAACAAAGTGTATATTGCCCAACAATTCTTCTAAGAAGCCTGTAATTCAATAAGTCTATGAAATTATACACACTAGATGGTCTACATCCAAAGACATCCAAATTACAAGAGACCCAAGTCACCCAACAAATCATGATTTCATCCTTCCTGTAGATAAATCCTGCTCCTAGAATGTCCTATCTGCATACCGCATGTAGCATGTTGCAACTATATTCCATACAATAATTTTTTTAAGAGCTATGGTTTTGCCTCCATATTGAGCCTTCTGTTCATGTTTTCCATTCTACTCTTAACTCCATAAATACAAAGTCCCAAACTCCCTAGTTATTGGACAATATAAAAAAGAAAAATGGTCAATAGACCCAGTCCTTCCATTTGCACATACAATGCTGATCCGTCAAAGTCATTCCCTTTTTAATAAGATTATCTATGGTGAGAACTTTCCCCAAGATCACAATCCATATCAAATAACCGTCCAAAGAAAGTAATGCATTTCAAATAGCCTTCCAAGGAAAGCTAAACATGATTGTCCCTATTAAAGCCTAATAATGCCATTTTTATTAAGCTTCCAAATACCTTATCCACCATTCCCACTTAGATCTTGGCTGAATATAGCAGGTCAAAATAATTAGCAAACTATTCTAACTTCTGATCTTGAGAGCTTCGGAAATAAAGACAATAAGACACTTTCAGCAAGTACATCATGCCTAATCAAATTCTATCATCTTTACCAACCACAAAGTCAATCTCATAGCCCATGTGAATTGGAGAGTCCAATCCCTTTCTCCTACCTCAGATATTATTGTTGTTAACTTTGATGAAGGATGAAAGCGTTAATGAGTTCTGATACAAATTTTAATGTAGGATATTTGGGAATTCAGTACTAAATTAAATTTTTTGATGAAATCTTTAAGGTTTCTTGAATATGGATTGATGTTTAAGGACTTAGGTAAAGAAAAGATTGAATCTTGAATAGTTTGATGGCTGTTTGGTGTTAAAATGGTGAATATAAGAAGAAATAAAGAAAGGAAAACAATAGGCAATCACACCTAGGTTTTCTTAAGCAATCACACTTAGGTAGGAGAAGGCAATCACACCCTCAGTTTAAAATAAGTTACTGGAGTTTTATTAAAATAAATCTTTCTATCAATACTATTCCTACAATAAAGCCTTTATGTAGATTATTGTTGAATCCTTTCATAGAAGGATTAGGACTAAATAATCTATTTTTAGAATAACTACATTATTAATAAAAAATAAAAAAAGGTACTCAAGAACTTATAAACCAAATAGGAAAAGGTCTTGAAACATAAAATATCCAGATTTTTTATAATTAATAAATTGTCCTTATTCTAGTAAATCTTGATTATTACTGATTCAGCAACAACAACAAAAAAAAAAAAACAATAAAATAACTCAATTCAACTTTAGAATGACTAAGCAAGGTCCCAAGAGAGCTCTGCCAGATTTGTTCCGCATCAAACCTTCTTCATAAATAACCTTTTTCCTAGAGTAAACCTCCCTTAAAAACTTGCCCAGCAGAGACAAAGGTGTTGGATTTTCTGAACCCCAATCCTCTTACAACATAAGGATTTGCAAGCAATTTTCTAGACCTGAATTTTTTTGTTCTTGTTCCTCCCCCATGATACTCATTGCAACTTCTCAGATCTAATAGTAATGTAGATTGGCATTGTGAAATTGAAATGTTTCCAAATATAGGAAAATGTGATGTTGAAGGAGCAAATTGAAGCACTCGTGCGGGAGAATTCCATTCTCAAGCGTGCTGTGGCTATTCAGCATGAACGTCAGAAAGAGTATGAAGATAAGAACCGTGAGCTGCAGCATTTGAAGCAATTGTTGTCTCAGTATCAAGAGCAGTTGAGAACACTTGAGGTTAGAGTTAAAACCTTTGTTCCCCCCCTCCTCCCCTCCTCAATCATTTCTTTATATGTTTTCAATTTAAGGTTTTGTTTGTTTTGGTGTAAAATGTTTTTTGTTGGAAAGTTGCTTATTTGCAGTGTTATGATTACATCCCTCACAATGCTCTAGAGAACATTTTTGGTGTTTGGTATGAAAAATTGCAAAATTTCTTATGCTTTCATATGGATATGTAAATTACAACTTTAATCCATAACATTCAAAAATTAATACAAAAATTAAAAATTGGATTAAAAAAATTATTTTTCTGAATGAGATACACATTGACTAATCTTAATGTTCCATAGCAATATATTTATTGAATTGTGTTGAACTGAGTCCTTTAAATCTTGTTATGTGAATAGAAAAAGAATAAGAAAAAGAGAGGAGTGATTGTAGTCATCAACCCTAAACTCCAAAATTCTACACTAACCATATTTTGGGCGGGGTTAATTTTTAATGTACTCCTATCATTCATATTAGTTTCTAAATTATAGATTAATGGATAATTATTTACCCTCAAAAATATGGATGCATTTGTAATGTGTATCTTAAAATGTAAAATTCTATGATCAACACTCTGTTTCAAGATAAATATTCCCAATAGTTTGTTAATTTAGACATTCATATGGAAGGTACAGGTGTACATTAAAGTTTAGGGCATCTCTTGCAAATGTTTCATGGTTTAGGATGAACAAATATATTAAACTAAGGTTAATTATAGGTTTACATTGTACTAGCAATCTAATTCTTACATTGTAGACTAAACAAATGTGTACAATGTTGTACATATTTATGAAAAGTGTACAATCTTTTTGCATTTACAACATTGTACTCATTTGTTTAGTTTACAATGTAAAGTAAGCATCTTCCTTTAACTAAAAAAACACTAAAGATTGATTAAAAGATTCTAGTTTTCTTCAATTTGACAATATTATGAAAAGTGATACAAATCAAAGATCCTAAAAATATTTGATATGTTTTATTAGTAAAATAGCATAAAAAAAGATGTATGAAAAGACCCCTTACAATTTCAAGAGTACAATGAATCTAAGTCAAACTTTGAAGGCCTACTTTCATCCAAAGGCATCCAAATGAAAAGAGTCCGAACAAATAAAGTCCTCATATCCCTTTCCTCCAAATTTTCCACTTCAAACGTTGTGGAACCATACCCTATTTCTTTTAGAAAGAAATAAGGGGTCTTCTTTGCCAACACCTAAGCACTCCCCTCACTATTAAAATTTAGATCCATGAAACTAAGAATAGTAGATCAATGAATATATATTTCATGCATTGTGAAGTCTATCAGAAATTTGTTTTTATATGCATACTAATCTGTTTCAATTATTTTGTGACTGGAGCAGGTGAACAACTATGCCTTGTCAATGCATTTGAAGCAGGCGCAACAAAGCAGCTCCATTCCTGGATGTTTCCATCCTGATGTCTTCTAAGAGACTGAAACTAGCATTTGATAATATAGGGTCAGGAATTATGCTGCATCCTTAGCTCAACAAATCATTCTATAATTTCTGGTTCCAATGAGTACTTACATCTGGTATAATATGTATTAGATGAAGTTTTATGTATCTTTTGCAAATTTAGATCATAAAATACATTACTGGAGAGGGTATACGACTGGGCACTGGCTTTATTTTGTTCTATGGGCTTGCCTACGGGGTTGCAAGTTGTAACAGTACTTGCTAACACTCATAGATTCTGAAGAAAGTTCCCTATACTTGAACTATACATTACTGGCGCTTTAGGCTCCATTTCTTTTGCATCTTGGTGGCCTAGACGATATCTTCCTTTCTTTCCCTCTCTCAGTCTCTCCCTTTTTTCCCCCTCGAAAAGAGATACAGAAGAAAGCTAACAAGTTACAAGCTAGTATATCCCAGCATTCCCAGGAACAGATAAATTATATGAGAAGATATAACAACTAATTACTTTGCAAAATATACTCCCGAGTTCAAGCTATTCGTAATATAGGGGCAAAGCTTAGATACAATACTAGGTATGGTTCTTTAGGTTCTCAAATTAAATTATGATTCCTTGGTTCCTTAGGTTCTCTAATTAAATTACTTTGGTTCTCTAATTAAATTACCTCACTTTGGCCAATTTATTCACGGTGTCAATTTGATCTTAATGTCATCTCCATGATTGCTCAACCCTTGTGCTTGAATCGAAAACCCAGTGACGTACTGTCACCTAAACCGAGGTGGTACATGGCCATTTGGCTTGTTAGTCTATCCCAAACACTACCACCCATGATCACCCTAACCCAAATTCAACACCTAAACCAAGTTGTCCATGGCCGTGGCCATTTATCCATTAGTCTATCCCAAACACTATCACCCATAGTCACCCTATCCCAAATTCAATAATCTACAACTGTCGAAACCCAGTTCTGTCTCACCAAACCCAAACCCAAACCCAGAAACCCACGACCACCCAAACAACCACAAGCACCGCATATTCAGAGTCATTCCACATCATGGCTGAAACCCCGGTTCAGCCCCTGGAAAAGCTTCTTCAGTGAGTTTTTGTTACAAATCATGGCTTTGCAATTGCTGTCAATGGCTGTTGTCCATGCAAGGAAGAGACATGGTGTTAATAATTTGGACGGTGCATGCGGCAGGCTTGGTTGACACAGTTGGGTTTTTGGGCTACTTGGTTTTTGAAATTGAAAGTGGGTTCTGATTTTGGCGAGGAAGAAGATGTTGGCGGTGGTGTGGTGGAGCTTGGAGAGGTTGTGAGGGAAAAAGGAGAAGGGAGGTTTGAGAAACGGTGGCTGCTTGGTCTTGCTTTTTATTCAGCAACAAAAATATTTGATAGGATTAAGGATGAGTAAACACCGTTTAGGCTGATATGGATAAATTAACCACATGTAGTGATTTAATTGGAGAACTTAATTAAAGAACTACACTTAAAGTATTGTACTTAAATTTTGCCATATGTAAAGAGCATTATAATTCAATGGTATTGCCAAGTTCTCTCAACGGGGAGCTAGGATTTAAATCTTCCAACCCCACATTTAGCAAGCGAAAAAGAAGGGTTACACATTTTATAAAAATCTGCCGTATATCCTGCAAACTGATCTGCATGCATTTTGTTGGAGTGATGCACGTATGTACTCAGGGCTGGATCTAGGGCTGAATAAAAATTGTTTATATGGTAGGTTCTGAGCAACTCGCACAACTTCCGGTGGGCTCGTCGGTCCATATTTCCCAAGTTATACAGAAGGATAACTCATTCTGCAATGTGTGTGGGTTGAAAATTATCCAGTACCTTGCAAAAGGGAAAATAAATGATTATTAAATAACAGTAGTGAGCATTTGAGCCCTCTTGAAGAGTTGAAGAAAATAAATTACAGGTACTAAATCAGAGAGTACTAGCAACAATGAAAATTAATTAAGACTACCAAAAGCAAATTTAAAAAAAAAAAAAACAGTAAGTACTATGTCATGCATTTGTATGCCAATTATTCATATATATTATCACAACTTTTATCACGCTATTTTTTTCAACTACCTTATGTGGCAAATTGCTTGTTACTTTTACATGGATTTCTATTTTTTCTCTTTCAATCATAATCTATCACATCAAAGTTGTGGCACAAAAGGTTGTGGCCCTAGAATTTCTCGTATTTACCATGCATGCAAATGGCGGTTTTCTAGCGCATTAGAGTTAAGGTCGAGGGCTTGTTGCGAAAGAAGGCCTAGCATTAGACCTATTTGGAGGAGAAGGCATTGCAAACCATTAACAAGAATTTCAATTTTATGTACCCTTTATTCTTGATCTTAAAATCTTGCCCGATATAAGTAGGATATTTGCCAACACCCTAGTATAAATCATGCATGCGAATTGCAAAATAACGTTGAAGGCTTGCTAATTAGAAGAAGAGAAGGCCCAGCATGAGAAAGAAGAGCCTGTCAGATTAGCCAGGGAGACTGCCTACAAACCACGGATAGTTTCTAAACTCAATACTTGAAACCTCTAGGAGGAGCAGGCAATTCATCCCTGGCTATCAAATAGGACTAACTTATCCTCATGTTAGATCTCTCTTCCTCGCAAATAATATTCCATAAACCTAATGGTTCCTGCAAATACTACATCTTAGAGTCTCTATTTATAGGAAATGAATGAATCAAATTGGGATCCTTACATAATTTTGTCCCTCTTACTAAATTTCCTAGTCCTTATCTTGGTCTTGCATTTATTTTTCCTTCTTCCATTTGTCAACTGCATCAATTAGTTGACCATAATGGAATATATTCTATACAAAGACGGAAAGCTAAAGAAGTGTTCAACCTGGCACTTTGGTTGGGCAACTTGCACCAAGTCATTTTGGTTGCACCTTTTGTACTTCAAAGGAAATATGGTTGTCAGGGTTTAAAGATTTGCCTGCTTCGTTTGGTATAATTTATATTGCGCTGCATGTTGTTGTATACTAATCGCAAATTCAGGCGATGTGTATGAATATATAAATATTATGTAATGAGATGTATTATATTAAAAGCTAAAATTACTTCAAGTATTCTCTCTCTTTTTCTTAAGAGATTTCTACAAGTATTTTTTTTTTTTTTTAATCTTTACAAATATATAAGTCTCTTATTTTTGGTGTGTTTGATTAATATTTCTTTAAGTTGAACCATATTCTTCTAACTTCTATTGTAGTTGGTTATATTTGTCTAATATAAAACTAAACTTTATAAGTTTCAAATTTATTATTCAAATTTCTCATCTTTGAACTCTTAGGGAGAATAAGGGGATTATCATGATAATCAAAACTTATCACAAAACTATAATATTATCTTAACCAAAATTAAAATGAAACCATAAGAATAAAAGGTACACTTTATAATGAATTATGACTCAAACAATTGGTAGGCACATTCGAATTCGTAGCCATGTAGATTTCATTTTTATATTAACTCAAATTCCTATTTCCAAAAAAAAAATCTAAGTATTAACTCAAATCAAAATTCAATCAAAGCTCTAAGAGGGATTTGTGATGTAAAAAAAAAAAAAAATGAAAACACATATTAAAAAAAAAAACCATTAATCTAAATTAGAGTTATAAAAAAGAACAAAAATCCACTTAGAGAGAGAGAGAGAGTACTCATAGTTTTTGTGTGAAAAAAAAAAGGATTGAATAGAAGAAATGATATCAAATTTATGCAAAATAAGATAGAGAGAAGACGAATCAAAATAAAGAGGAAATGATGAAGGAAGTTTAACAATAAAGTAAAGAGTAGTAAGGAGATAAAGAGACAATGAAAGAGGGGAAATGTTGGAAGAATTGTAACAGTAAATGTCGACTAAGAGAGAGAAGAAGAGTTTTTTTTTAAAATATTTTTTTAAGAATATGGAGAAGAAAAGTTTAAGAAGGAAAAAAATAGACGTTGAAAATAAGTGGATAACGTGGCACAATGATAGAGTGGAAAATTTATTTCATATATATATAGTGAAATAAGTTATAGTGCCAGTGGACTCAAGTCAGCTTGTCTCAGCTTACTTCTAGAAGAAATGGATAGAATTTTTTTAACAAAATTAAATGGTAAATGTTTTCATACCCCAAACTATCTTAATCCGATTTGTTGTTCTATTTTTCTTTAGAATGTTGAGATTTGTTTGCGGAAGTTTTGTCACAATTATATTGTCTAGCTGCATACAGGAATAGAATATATATATCTAGTGCAAATATGATATAGTTGACCTCACCATTCTCAAATAAAGCAACTGAAGAAATTCTTCATTAAAGAGATTTTTTTTTTTTTTTTTGATGCTTAGAACACTTTAATCACTTTCCAATGAAGGGATTGAGGATTGAAAACCTTTTATAAAAGATATCACTATTCACACCGACACACTCTTTACTCATAAAATTGATGCAATTTTTTAAGTCCACATACCTTAAAAAAATTAATCTTTAAGCACCAAGCAGTCATAATTGAAAGAATAAAGCCAATTCTATTGGCATAGAAAAACAAAATCATATTATTTATTTAATTCACAAAAACTTTATTCCAAAAACAACACAAACCCACATAAACGTGCTACTTCAAAAGAACAAATAGAATCAAATTCAAAAATCATGGAGTAGGTTAAGGAATCCTCCCCACCCACCCCGTACCCTCAAGAATGTCAACACTAATAATTTAGAATCACATATATCTACTTTTACAAATGTGTTGCCCAAAAAACAAATAAAGAAAAAGGGGAAGCAAAACAATGACACTAAAATTAGGGTTTTATCATTTTGAGCCTTACCTTTAACAATATCAAAAAGATATTGAGCCTTTTGAGAATTTTCTCCAAAGAGATCACAGAGGGATTGGAAGACTGGAACAATGTATGGGAGAGACAACGAGAGCGCTCAGAGAGAACGTCGTCGTTGTTGTTGTTGGGTTTTTTTTTTTTTTAACTTACCTATTGTGTCAGTATCCGGTATCCCATTAAAGTTAAAAGAAAGGCCAGGATTAAAACAACACCAAATTTGCAGTTAGAGATTGGGGTGGGTATCGAACCCATTAAAATGGTAGGGGTACAGTAGAGTGACCCTAAAAACGACAAGATTAAATTGAAGAAGGAGAAGATGTTAAAAACTCAATTTACAGCATCCAATAATATTGTGTCACATTATATTTTTAAAAATAAAAGAATAAAAACTAATATGCACAATCAGAATTTAGTTAAAAATGTATTACTAAAAAATGAAATAAAGACATTTACAAAACAAAGAAGAAGAAGCAGATATATGAAAATCCGATCGCCCCCAGTGACAAACGTTATTTGAAAGGCAGGAAAAATGGAAAGGGAAAAAGGTGATCGATCTTCATTCCTCAATTTCTAACGATTTTTATTCAGTTGTGTTTCACATTTTTCTGATCAAAGAGAGGACTTCAGTTTTGTATATATATAGGATAATAGGTGAGAGGTTGCAATTTACATTTTGATATTTGTATCAAAAAATAAAAATCTAGAAGAACTAGCACTTAGAGAGAGAGAGAGAATGATGATTATTAGGAATTCAGTTTTGTAAATATAGTTGATACGCTGGACTAGAATGTGATATTTGTTTCAATAAATAAAATTTTAGACTGGGGATCAGGGGATGTATGAGCCCAGAATGGAGTTTTACTTTAGATGATTTGGGGGCATTTTTGTAAATTCATTTTCTTCATGTAGGGGACCAATAATTTTTTGCCATGTCTCCAATTTTATGTTTTAATTCTTCTTTAAAAAAAAAAAAAAAAAAAAAAGAATAATGCTAAGTATGGGAGGAAAATTAGTCTCGAACCCTAATCAAGTATTATCCTCTTAGGAATTAGCGGCACAGGTCGCAGGCCTAATCCTCAAGGTTTTGCTCAATCCTACCCTTCCTTAGGCCAAGTGCTTATAAGGCAAGGGTATGAGGCGTCTCTCCCCGATGTGGGATTAAGCAAAACCTTGAGGATTAGGCCTATGCCCCGTACCGCTAATTCTGAAGAGAACAATACCTGATTGGGGTTCAAAACTAAGTTTCCTCTCACAAAAAGGCTCATTTTTGTGAGAGGAACGAATCTTTCACCAATTAGGTATTGTTCGCTTTGGGGATGGGCCGAGGAGCCGATGTCACCCTCACGAATTTGTTCAATCCCACATCAGGGAGAGACGCCTCCCACCCTTGCCTTATAAGCAATTGGCCTAAGGAAGGGTGTACCATAGTGTGTGTGATCATACACACTATGGTACACCCTTCATATATTAAGCAAAACCTTGAGGATTAGGCCTACGCCCTGTGCCACTAATTCCAAAGAAAACAATATTTGATTGGAGATCGAGACTAAGTTTCCTCCCATACTAAGGATATTGCAACCTTTATAACAAAAAGTTTACAAACTAATGTGTTACCAATCACTAAAATACATTTCAAACATTCATCTATTTAGTGATTAAAATCCACTAATCATGTACATCATCACATCAATTTGTAAGTTTTATGTAAAACAAAAATTTTAGTACTTTTAGCATTTTCTTTTTTTGAATAGTCCATGTCAAATTTTTAATACTAAGTATAGGGCCAGCTAATGGTCCTAAAGTTTCCCATTTATTCTTCGCAGATCTGTTTTGCAGAGCTATGGAGGATGAATGTAATAAGATTTTGGAGATATTGGAGGTGTATGAAAGAGGGTCTGGCCAAAAGATAAACAGAGAAAAAACGAATATCTTTTTCAGTTCAAACACTCCTTTGTCATTGCAGGATCAGATTCAGCATCACCTAGGTGTCCCGACAATCCGTCAGTATGAGAAGTATTTAGGGTTACCGGCTTTAGTATGCCAAGCAAAAAAAACAAAGCTTTATATTCCTAAAAGAGAGGGTGTGGAAGAAATTGTAGAGGTGGAAAGAGAAGTTATTATCTCAAGCGAGAAGGGAAATCCTCATCAAGGCTGTTACTCAAGCTATCCCAACCTACACCATAAGTTGTTTTAAACTTCCCAAGGGGTTGGTTAGGGAGCTAGAAAGCCTTATTCGGAAATTTTGGTGGGGTTATAGTGGTGATTCAAGAAAGGTGCATTGGGTATGTTGGGAAAAGTTTTGTGAAGCGAAGGAGGTGGGTGGCATGGGCTTCAAAGAAATTGAAATGTTCAATGATGCACTCTTAGCAAAACAGGTTTGGAGGATGATAAATAATCCAGGGTCGCTTTGCTTTCAAGTGTTTAAAGCTAGAATTTTTCCAAACTGCTCCATATTGGAAGCGAAAGATTCCATAGCTGGGTCCTATGCTTGGAAAACCATTCTTAGTGCAAGAGATGTTATCCGGAAAGGTATGGTATGGAGAATTGGGAATGGCCAATCAGTGCGTGTTAAGGAAGACAAATGGCTGCCTAAAAGAGAGAGTAGTTCCATCATTTCCCCCCTACCTACTGTACTGCCTGAGACAAGGGTTAGTTCCCTCATTGAAACTGATCAAAGAGAGTGGAAAACAAAGGCGATTCAAGAGTTGTTTCTGCCTAGTGAGGCGTCGGTAATTCTGGGAATTCCGCTGAGTTTGAGGAACACAGAGGACCGGGTTATCTGGGCCTACACTCCTTCAGGGGTTTATTCCACAAGTAGCGCCTATAAGCTGCTATCTGGTAGAGACTCGCCTGGCAGCTCTTACCGTGAGCCACAAAGACGTTTTTGGAAGGCATTATGGGAGCTGCGAGTACCTCACAAAATAAAACACTTTGTGTGGAGGGCATGCCACAATGCTCTCCCCACAAAGTGTAACATGTTCCGGCGGAATATCATAAATTCGGAGGTGTGTGAGTTGTGTAATGAAGGCCATGAGGATGTGTTACACACTTTGTGGAAGTGTCGGGTGGTGGAAGGTGTATGGAGCTGTCACAGTTGGGCCCAACAAGCTGTGAACCCCCCCCCCCCCCCGCCCCCCCTTCTAAATTTTTGCGATTTATTTGATCGTTTCTTGCAGGTTACGGATGACTTCAGGAAGGAAATCTTTGCAGTAGCGGCTTGGTGTCTATGGAATCAAAGGAATGCCCTTCACTTTGGGCGTCAAGTGCAACCTATTGCCAACATTAGCTCGCTGGCTAGTAATCTGTTACAAGAGTTCCTGGCGGTCCAGGAAGATGAAGCTCAGCCAATGCATTCGCCTGTTATCCAACACCAGTGGAGACCTTCAGAGCACGACCACTTCAAAGTAAACTTCGACGCTGCTGTTTTCAAGCCTCTTAACTTGGCTGGTATTGGGGTTGTCATCTGAGATTGGCGTGGAGAAGTAACGACAGCTCTGTCTATGCCAATTGCTCTAGCCTCGACAGTTGCGGATTTGGAAGCTCTTGCGTGTCGCCGTGCTATGATGTTTGCTGCTGAAAAGGACCTGCAAAATGTTATCTTCGAAGGAGACTCAGCTTCAGTGATCAATGCTATCTCCCAAGAAAGCCCGGTGCTGAATTCGTATTGAGATACAGTGGACGACATCCGTTCCTTAGTTTCTGTTTTTCAGTCATTTAAATTTTTCTTTGTTCATCGGTCTTGTAATGTGGTTGCCGATGTGCTAGCTAAGAAAGCCAAATGTTTAGTGGGGTCTCAGGAATGGCCGGGTGACCTACCTGCATATATTTCCCAGCTAGTTGGCTTTGATGTCCCTTGAACCATTTTATTTAATCCAATAAAGTCCCAGTCTGATTGGCTGGTTTCTCAAAAAAAAAAAAAAAAGTATAGGGCCACCTAAAAATTTCGCTAGACACATGATAAAAATTAACAAGGCTAGAAAGAAAGAAGGAAAGGGTAACATTTTGTCATTTTCTAATTATATAAAAAAATATTCATGAAAACCTTATAAGCGAAAAAAATATATATATATCCTAAAAAATAACTGTGCACTTAATTTAGTTGATAATTAAATATTTCTGAATTTACTAAATTTGTATGTTCATATTTTTAATTATGTTAATTTTAACGATCAACATTTCCTAACTCCTTTTAATGGCATGTTATATATATACTAGCCTCTCTCTCTCTCTCTCTCTCTCTCTCTCAATATATATATTTATTTATTTATTTATTAATGTAAATAGTTCCTCTTTTAATATCTGAGATAAAAATTCTACTCTAACATAATCAAAGTGTACGTGTATGAGTTCTCTTCTAAAGACATGAACTCCTCCATACCCCACATTAGGGATGGCAATTCATGTTCGCGTGTCGATTCGTGTCATGTCATCTCATGAGTATTCAACGATAAAGATCAACACTAACCCGACATGTTTATTATATGGGTCAAAATTCCTCAACTCTAACATGACCCATTTATTAAACGGGTCAATCATGTCAACTTGTTTATCAGATTTTATCAAAAAAAAATTATGAAAAAACAAATATATAAATATTTTTAATATAAAATTCATAACTAACAAGTAATTGCATCACAAATAATCATTCAAAACTAAAGCATATCACAATATCACAAATAATCAATCACAATATATAAAAGAAAATAAATCACAATAACTGATAAGTTTATATACCTAAAGTTTGAAGGGTATATTGGTAAAATGTCATTTAATTAAACGGGTCAGATGGGTCAAATAGGTTTTATATGTTCAACACTAACCCAACCTGTTTATTAAACAGGTCAACTGTGTCAACCCGAATATGACACGAACCCGTTAAGCCTATATCAAGTGATTTTATTGAAGACGTGAAGATTGCACAAAGAAATAAGTGAGAAAAGCTGAAAGAGTAAATATTTTTATATAAATTATTTTTGGTTCAATTTGGTTTTTTTTTTTTTTTTAAAGAGTTTTAACCTATGACATTTGCTTCTGATGATAATTCTTTATCATCAGATCAATACACCAATCAGTTTTTGGTGTAATAGATGGGTGTTTATGTTATATTTTTATTTTGTTTTATGAATCAATGAAATAAATTGGGAGTGTTTTAAACTTCCAATTTGTTTTTTTTTTTCCAAAAAAAAAAATTTGGATTAGACGTTTCCTATGAGTAGAAATAACCAAAAGGGGCAGATCTTTGTAACGATAATAATTATTATTATTAGTAGTTTTTTTTTTTAAATTTGTTTAGAAATTCTAATATCTTAAACCCCACCCCGAGCTCAAACACACAAACCCATAGATTGGGGAGGTATCACTTTGCCCTACAAGGGCGGTGGTGAAAATTACTAGTATTAAGTGTGCGTTTGACATATATGAAATTTACTAGCTTATTTTACTATTCAGCTTATTTTTGCTACTATTTATGAACCCCACTATACTATTTCAGCTAACTTTTACCTTTATCTATAGTACTTTTAGCAAAAAAAAATTCAGTTTTAGCAAAATAAATAGATCCCAAACAAACCCTAAGTGTGCATTTGGAATTGCTTAAAAAGCCAGCTTTTTTTACTATGCAACTTATTTTTGCTACTATTCATAGGTCTCATTGCACTTTTCAGTACTATTCATGGATCCTACTGTACCATTTCAGCTACCTTTTAGTTTTATCTACAGTACTTTCAACAGAAAAATTTCAGTTTCAACTAAATAAGTTGTTCCCAAACAGACAATAAATACCGTTAGATTTGGTAGAAAATGATTACATTTAATGGTGAATATTTAAGGGCATTACCTTTAATGCATTCCATGGCGAATATTTAAGGGCATTTCGTTTCATTAGAATTTATTATTTACACATGGCAAAGACATTGGCATATAACAATAGTCCTCTGACATGTTGAATACTCTGTCCATGTGATACCAAATTACTAAAGGAAATCATCACATGTCAAGTTGAGGGTACTCCAGCCTAAACAAATTGTATATATAGTACCAGATTAAATATATTGATTAGACTCTCTTTTTCAGTTTACATTTTATGGAAGATAATAGGTTCATCTATAATTTATAATGAAAGCTTGTGACTCTAGCTAAAAGGCATTACTTGAGTTTAACTCAAAATTTTCATCCTAATACCCCAAATTATGTAGGTTTGATTCTATGAATATATGCTGTGTTGCTATGTGTTGAAAGCTTAGGTTATGTTTGATAACAGTTTTTGTTTTCTATTTTCAAAAACTTGTTTTTGAGAATATAAAGAAAAAACAATTTTCTTGTATTTTTGAAATCAAAAACATGTTTGGTTAGTTAAAATTAAAAATGATGATTTTTTAAGAAAAAAATAGAAAATACTAAAATATGTTGTTATTAGAATTTGAACTTTAATGTTAACTCATTAAATGAGATAGATTCATTAAATTAAATGCTTGTTTTTATTGACTTTTGAAAATTAGAAACTGAAAACAGCATTTTGCATGTTTTCAGTTTCCTTCACAAATTGAGTTTTGAAAACAGTTTTTGTTTTCTACCCGTTTTGAGTTGCCAAACAAGTTTTTTAGCCTTAAAAATAGAAAATTGTTTTTGAAAACAGAAAACAATGAGAAAAAACAGTTACCAAACATACCCTTATACTTTCCTTTGATTCTATGGATTTGATTCTATTTTACTTTTACTTGCCTTTTATGGAGGATCATATGTTCACATAGAGTTTATAATGAAAGCTTATGAGCCTAGATAAAAGGCATTAGTCAATTGAAGTTTAACTAAAAAATTCTCAATATAATACCCAAAGTTATGTCGATATGATTGGACTTGATTCTATGAATATGTGTTGTGTTGCCATATGTAGGGTACCACATCATCTGCATTTGTGGCTAGTGCCTTCTTTGAATTTTTACAAATGGTATTAGAGCAAATTTGGTAATACCATGTGGCTTGGGAGTACAACCACATAATTTGGGCATGGAAGGATGTCATGTATTCAAGTAAAGATATTGTGATACCCCAAATTGTATGGTTTTGATTGAATTGGATTGTATGAATATGTGTTGTGCAAGCATGTTCTGAGTCCCACATCATCTACTTACAAGGTGGATCTTAGGTATGTATGTGATTACAAGGATCCTCAGTTACAATGTACTAATCCTTTTGGGGTATAACGTAGATGTGGTCAATGCTTTTCTCAAAATGTTAAAATTGTTGGGAAAAAATCTTGAATCCCCTCAATGTCTATGCGTGAATTAAAATGAATGACTACCGAGCAATAACAATATATATGGAACAAAATTTTCGGCAAGATATCAATAGAAACATAACCATAAGAACACCAAATCTTACGTGTAAAACCCTCTGGGAAAGAGGGAACAACCACAGGGTAGGTCCAAAAATTATTCAATATGAAAATAGAAATTACAATTCTCAAATTTATGCTAAACTTGAGTCCACAATAAATTGGATATATAACAAATAAATTTTGAGTAAATACAATCTCATCACAAATTGAGTTTGATGTCAGCATATAAGCTCAGGTTTTAGCTTTTAACTTTTATATACAGCTTTTTAAAATTTCACTTTTTTTTAGATTTTCTCACTTTTACAAAAAAAATTCAAGATATAAGTATATTTTAGCACACTTTCAGAAAAAACTAAATAAAATATTCTCAACACAAGGGAACAACTTATTAAATATTTGTAGCACTTAAAAACTCGAGAAAAACTCCACCAATTTATCTTTTTTTCTTTTTCTTTTTTTTGTGTGTAACTTGAGCAAAGAAAATATCTCATTTTTTCTTTTTCACTCGCACACAATCTCACTATATTTTTACTCTCAATTTCGTACTGCACCTCTGAAGCTCTATGTGTGTTTCTCTCAAACACTCTCTGGAACTTCTCCTCCTAAGTGGCCCAAAGACCCTTTTTGCTTCAGCTCTCCCTCAGGCCGAATAGCCTTTCTTTCTCTTCTTCTCTTTAGCTTCAGCCTGTCCCACACGCTTACGCCCCTTCTCAATAAATGAAAGGGCTGACTTTGGTTGCTTAAGACCCAAGAGGGACAAGCTCGTTAAATGTGCTCATGACTTTGTGTGTGCTGGAATCCAAAGGGTGGTCACGTGCACCCAATAAAATCATACTTCAAAAAGTTATAATTTTTTTTTTTATATATAACATAAAATTCTATTTTAACATAATCTAACTATATATATATATATATATATATGTGAAATTTTTCTTTTTAAAGACTTAAACTCTGACCCTTGCTCCCCAAACTCCACAAGCACAAAAACATTTAACCATGTTTTTTAATAGAAGTAAGTTAAGAAAATTTAACTGAACTAAGCTTAGATAGGTAAAGTGTCAAATTTCAAACCACAAGTAAGAAACTTAAATTTTGGTCAAACCAAATATTGGAAAGTTGTAATTTGCCAAAAAAAAAAAAAACAAAATTGGGAATTTATTTTTTGAGACAAAGAGGGACTGGATTTGAGAGAAAAAAAAAAAAAACAAATAACCCTAAAAAATGATAGATACATGGACGTTCAAAATATTAATAAAAAAATTTATGAAATTGGCTTTATTATTTATAGTGACCTGAAAATCTAAAGATGAGAGTAATGGTATAATAAAACTATTATCCATGGTCATTCCTATATTTATCCAACAAACAAAATTTAAACCATGGTAAATTTCAACCAAAAAAAAAAGTTTATTAGAAGTTGTTTTTATTTAAAACAATAATTTTAAACTGTGAAGAAGTTGATATAAGCAACAAAAAAAAAAAAAAAGGAAAAAAAAAAAGAAATTATTTTAAATCAAATACCATAAAAATCAAGTTGTTAATGTTAATTACAAATTTTTTTTTCCTGTCATACCGTAAAAATCAAGATGTTAATGTTATCAGCTTTTTTTCTTTGTTATCCAAAAATTTGATATTTATCCCCAAAAAAAAATTAAAACAAAATATATTAAAAAAAAAGTAGATAACAAATTTATTATCAATTCTTCCCCGTGTTTATATTCTCCCAATGAAAGTGGTTTTTTTTTTTTATATAAATATTTTCTTTTATGTGTTTTGTGATAATTAAAAAATAAGAAAGTTGCTTTTTTTCTTTTTATTTTTTTATAATAGACTATACGTAAAAAAAAAAAAAAGGATTAGATGGATTAAATGAAGAATTTTGATTAAGAATTTAGATTATAATACACTACAACTAAAAAATAAGGATTAGATAAAGAATTTGGATTGTTTAAAATCAAATACCATAAAAATCAAGTTGTTAACATTATTTGCTTTTTTTTTTTAATTATCCAAAAATTTGATATTTATCCACAAAAAAAAAATTAAAGCAAAATATATTTGTAAAAAAAAAGTAGATAACAAATTTATTATCAATTCCTCCAGTTATCCTTCCAACGAAAGTGGTTATGTGTGTGTGTATAAATGTTTTCTTTTTACATTTAGTATATAGTAATTGATAAGAAAGTTGCTTCTTTTTTTTAAAATTTTATAATACGCTACACGTAAAATATAAGGATTAGATGGATTAGATGAAGAATTTGGATTGTAATCAAATTAAAATTTTTATCAACTTAGAAATTATAGGAAAATAAAAATTATATATATATATTTTTTAAATCTAAAAATTTTAAAAAATTTCTGCAATTTGGCGAACATTTGGCACAATCACGGCTTCTAAACCCAACTTTTATTATATTGATAGATTGATTGATTATAGACATAGATAGATAATAGTTTTTTTTTTTTTTTTTTTACAGATTTTCTAGGTATTAAAAAGGGCACACAAGTTTTATTTATTTATTTATTTATTTTTATTTTCTTTTAAAGAAAGGCTCTCTGGTTGTTTGGTGTGAAATTTGGAGGCTGCTATACATTTGATTTGATATTTTTTGGGTAAATTATGAATTTGGTCCTTCACATTTACTCTAAATTTCAATTTAGTTTTTAACATTTCAAATGTATTAATTTAGTCCCTAACTTTTTAGTATTCTATGATCAAAATAATCCTTGCTATTAACTAACACATGACACATGTACTACCACATTAAAAAACTATTTTTATGTTGACGTAGCTAACAACCAGAATAAAAAAACTATTTTTATGCCACATCAAATGACACATGTACTATCTTGTGGAATAAAAATTATCATGATTAATTCCTATTTTTATCCCACTTGAAATTTCACCTTTTAGTTTCCAACAAAACCAATAACTTAGACTTCACTCATTTAATTAGTTCTCTAATTCTTTTTATTTTTCCACATAACAACGTATAACAAAAAGACCATAACAAAATTCCAATTTTGTTTATCATTCCCTCACTTATCCACCTTTATTCTCTGAGAAACCAAACAAAAACTTCAATGTTTCTATTTACGCAAAGTGAAGAAGCCTCAGATCTTCTTTAAACCAGTCAAAAACTAAAACATACCTAGAACCTTCTCTGCCATTTTCACTTGTGCTTTATTAATTTATTTTTGTTATTATTTTTTCTGTGCTTCAAAATCTCTGTGTCTTTGAGTCTTTGCTATGCTTTGGGCTTGGAGGGGACTATGTTGGTCTACGCAAGTGCTTTCGATATGACATCCCAGAAGCCAGCAAATCCCAGTTTTAGTTTCAGTTGGAATTTACATTTTGATCCAATTTTGTTTGGATCATTTTGATTGGAGCTTCACAAGCTGCGTGTTGTATTGCATTGATCTCGTTTTGAATTCTCATGAAATCGATTTGCTTTGGTGCGTGCTTGAAATTCTGGTTTTGATCACTAATTTGTATAACGAAGACCCATTTTTTATAATAATTAGATGGATTTATGTTGAAGAGACGAAGATGAGTTGGGGATTTTAGGGGTTTTGGTGGTCATGTCTCAGTTTTAATTTGGTTTTTTTTTTTTTAATTTAAAAAAAAAAAAAAAAAAAAACCAATGTGGCGGTAGAGTTGGCAGATGATGTGACATAAAAAATAATTTTTTATTATTAAGTTTGACACATCAATTTTTTCATCCAAGAAATAACAGCTAGGGGTGTCCAACTCAACCGGTGGCTCGACCCACCCGGTAAATCCGACTGGACCCGGACCAACCACCGGCCGACCCGATTACTCCGGTGGTCGGCGACGGGTTTTCTTTTCCAGAATCCGATCTAGGCGGTTCGGTCTCAGATCTTCTCCCCAAAACCTAAAGAAACCCGAACCGACCAAGCTATATAGCATTTTCCGGCGAGATTTCAGCTAGATCCATGAAATCTCCACCAAATTTGGCGAGATCTTGTCGTTTACGCTCAAATCCAGCTACAATCTAATGGGTTTTGCTCAAATAAGGCTCAGATTCGTTGAAAATATGATGCATTTTGCTCAAATTTGGCAAAACTCCGATGATATTTACTCAAATCCGGTGACGATTTGGTGTATTTTTGCTCAAATCTCATGATTTTTGCAAAAATCATGTGACGATTTGATGTTTTTTTGCTTAGATCTAGTCATTTTTGCACAAATCCGGCGAAGATCCAGTGAAAAATACAGATCGCCGTCAAAATGTAATCTCCGATAGCATCATCGTTAGCTTCGACCGATCCGACCGCTGATCAAACAACTCCGATCCAACCTGACCCGTTGGTTTTTACGCTTGGCAACAGGTTTACTCACTAGAAACCCGATGTGATCGGGTCGGTTCCGGGTTGGGCACAAACCCGACCAGGACCGACCCGTGGACACCCCTAATAACAGTAATGACTAAATTAAAACAACATTGAAAATGTTAGGGACCAAATTGAGATATGGTATAAAAGATAGGACCAATTTTGTACTTTATCCTATTTTTTTCAGTAGTCCCAAGTTTTTCATTTTTTATTTTAAAATATTTCTATACTTACTTATTAGTCTAATTTTTTTGTAATTTTAACATTCAATAAGGGGAATATTAGAGAAATGGGTCAACAATTAAGCCTCTCTTCTTCAATTAGGGGGGGGGGGGGAGAGAGAGAGAGAGAGAGAGAGAGAGATAACTGGGGTGGTGGGAGGGGAGGAGGAGAAGAATGAAATGGAAAGAAAGTAAACAAATGGCTCTAACATATGTGATATTAGACAAGCAAAATTAATTACAAAGTTGCTAATATTGGACTTTAACATGAAAAAACATTCATCTATGGTTGTGTCTCAAAGTTTACTATTGTATTTATGATTAAAAATATGTTATACATAGTATTTGAAGAAATTTATCTTTTAAAAAAAAAATTTGAGAAGAATTCATATGATGTTGGGAATTTAATAGAAATTGAAAACAACTTTTTTTTCAAAGTTTGTAAGAATTATAGTTACAAGTATGTACATAATTTTGATTTAGAGATAGCAATTGAAAGAGGAAAAGAGCTCCATTTCAAACCTAGAATTTGTATATTCAACTTTACTTCATCCTATAAGGTGGGACCCACCTTGTTGGAAGGTGAAGTTAAAAAATAAAAAATAATAAAAATAACATTTGAAGTAACAGTTACCCAGAATTATTATTGTTTTTATATGTTTATAAATATGTTTAAATATTTTTGAAAAATATCTAGGATTTGTATGTCTACGAATATGTTTAGGGATTTTTGTGCAAAATATTTGTATTATCTCACATATTAACCTTTTTGTTTAACTTAGTAAACTTTTTTTTTCATTTTAAAAAACTTTGATAAAAATTAAAATGGGTAAAGTTGGAGAAGAGTATTCAAAAACGATTCTTATCTAGATATAGCTTTTTCCCCTTATAAGATTAAAAAATAGACTTTAATTGTTTTGTTTAAAAAATTCCCATTAATTGTTGGGTTTTTCTTTAAACAATACTATTTTTTCAACTACGTTTACGCAAAAATTCTCTTAAAAAAAGTAGGTTCTTTAAGTGATTAGTTATTAGTATAATTCAAAATTTATCTCGCGTCACCCATACATATTGCTTGATAATGATTCCAATTTTAGGGTTTATTTGATAGGGGTGAAATAGGGAGGATAAAAAATAAATGAAAAAAAAAAAAAGGTTTTTGGGGTAATTTAGTTGGAGGTGAAAAGTTAGAAGGATTTTGGTGGGGTCTAGGTATTTTCTCACCGAACCCCGCAAAATGTTCAATCTCTAATTTGGAAAAAAAACACGTGGCAAAACTTAGTTGAGTTTGTTACAATTTGCCCCAATTTTCTAACGTTGATAAACATCATCTCTCTCTTTCATTTTTTTTTTCTTTTGTTTTTATCCCCTTCTTTTCATCCTTTTGTGCTTGTTCTTTTCTAGTTTTCCTGTTCTATCTCTTCTTTTCTTTTCTTTTTAATTCCTTTTTGTTGTGTCTTTTATTTTTACGTGTAACCTTTTTTTTCCTTTTTTTTTTCTTTGCTTGTTCAGTATTCATCACATCTCTGTGCTCTCTTTTTTACCATTGTTTTATAATAAAATGTAATAAATATAATAATAGAGAGAAAAAAATATAGTAGATTTAATGTTTTAATTTTTATAAAATGTGATTTTATTAATTTTAATTGATAAATAAGTAATATTTTATTATAAAGAAAGGTATTGCTTATAATATTGATATAAGGACATAAGAGTAAATTTAGACAAACCATATTTTTTATCCTCTCATTTCCCTCCACTTTTCCACCCTCTCCCCAACCAAACACAAATAAGGGAAACTAAAATTTCTTCTATCTTTTCTCCGTTTTCCATCCGCCCACTTTTTAAACTGCCCAACCAAATGGACCCTTAATGTTTTCGAAAAAAACTCTTATAATAATTCATGGTTTTAAACATTTGGCAGTAATATTAATTACATACTAACTCCCTTCAGCTCATAGCCTTATAAGAGAGGGATACTACCAGTGGCGGAGCCAGAATTTCAATTCACAGGGGGCAAGATTTATTATTATACTATGTATTCTTCAGAATTTCAATTAACTACAAATATATATTTTATATCAAAACAAAAATAACTAATTTATACTGTAGTTAATAGGGGCGGAGCTAGGGGGGGGGGGGTGAGGGGGGTCAAGTACCCCCCCCCTAACTCCTCTTTAAAAAGTTTATGAGTACTGGCACGTAGAAGTCAGTAGAACTCCCATCTTAAATGCTTTGCTAGTTTGCCTGTTCTGGTTTAAGAAAAAAGGCATAAAACGGCCTCTAAAATAGTTTTGATGCCAAATAGAAAGGAGAACAGTTTCACAACATTGAGAGATTTACGGTACTATTTAACCAACTACATCACTTTTGTTTAAAACATAAACTTTTGTCATTTTCATAAATAAAAAATTCAAAAAAATTCAAAATTTTTTTTATCATTTCCCAGATTTTAGCGTGTCAATATTCACGGAATTTTGATTGTTTATCCTTTTTTTTTTTTTTAATTTCATTGAATTTCAATTGGTGGTGGGGGTTTTATATTTTATGCAATATATATATATATATA
Organism: Quercus parvula; assembly: GCA_030820535.1. Lineage (NCBI taxonomy): Eukaryota > Viridiplantae > Streptophyta > Magnoliopsida > Fagales > Fagaceae > Quercus > Quercus parvula. Next base: position 52,596,063 of record JAUAME010000002.1, read on the forward strand.
TATATTTTAAAGCTTAACTAATTAATGCCCTTGTACCTACTCAAATTCAAACTCTGGGTCTAGGTTTCTAGTATAAAGTATAAACCCAATTTAAATACTTTGAAGAATTAATATAAAGCAAAAAGACAGAATTCTATATATATTTTTAAAGCAATCAAGACAATATACGTATATTGTATACAACTTTAAAGGTATTAACACTTTTACATTGATTATTTTTTCAATTTACTACAAGGAACTAAATTAGATATCTAAATTTATGTATTTAGATTAATATATCTTGCTTTGACTGTTACTTAGTGGCGGAGCCAAGGGGGGGCGAGAGGGGGCATCTGCCCCCCTTGACTCCTCCCAAAAAATCTCTTAGGTACTGCTATTCCAACCTAATATGGTTTTTTTTTTTTTTTTTTTTTTAAACTCCCTTTAGAGAAACAAACCCTGACACCAACTTGACAAAGGAAAAACAATCTCCCTCACGTATCAAAGGATTCAAAGCATGTGGCTTTTCACCCACTTCATTATTCTTTTAAAGTAGCTTATATCTTGTGACAAGATTCTTGTCTCATGTTTTCACCCATTTCACTGGTGTATTGTTTTGTTTTGCTTTTTTTTTTTTTTTTTTTTAATTCACTATTCTTATAACTTTTCTTGTTAAGTAATGCTAGAAATATTACAAATTTTACTACATTAATCTTATAAGATGATGTATTACTATCACAAAAAATCAATTATATTTATTTATTATTTTGTCTAGTGGTACTAATCATGTTCTTACCACATCAATTTGTTAGCTTTTTGTAATAAAACTTGTGGAAATTTTAGTATTTTTTTGTCTCAATTTTTTTAAAACTGAGATTCTATACCTTGGCCTTTTCAATGTTTTAAACTCCATTTTTATTATAAACCCAAATTTTTTCACAATTGTTTAATTATTTTTTATTATTATCAATTAATATTTTTTAAATTAATTTCGTTTTTAATATCAACTTTTAATCTTGCCCCACCTAGATTGAAATCCTGGCTCCGCCACTAAGGGTGACTATGGGTGATAGTGTTTGGGATAGACTATGTTGGGGATATTACACAAAGTAATAATGGAAGAACAAGATTAATAGAAAAGATAAAAGAAAGTAGATAACTAGAGTCATAAGCTTTCACTATAAATTCTATGTGAACATATGATCTTCCATAAAAGGCAAGTATAAGTGAAATAGAATCAAATCCATAGAATCAAAGAAAAGTATAAGCTATAAAATTTATAAAAAAAATAGAAAAAAAAATTATTCAATTGTTGATTCTGCATCACAAGGAGCTATAATGGTTCATTATTTGCATTTGAATAAGAGTTATAATGGCTCATTAGTTGCATTTGAAGAAGAGATAACCATAAATTTATGGTTAAAAATAGAGAAACAATTGGAGAAGCCAAAAAAAAAAAAAGGAATGAGGAGATGATGTTTCAACTACTATAATGCCTTTTGGCTAGAGTCACAAGCTTTTATTACAAATTCTATGTGAACATATGATCTACCATATAAAGGCAAGATTAAGTGAAAAAAAATGGAAAATTATACTTTACCAGCCTAAACTTTACCACTTATTACACTTTGCACCCTAAATTTTTTGAATGCACATTTTTCACCCTAAATTTTAATCATTGTTATACTTTGCATCCTGACCTTAAATTTGTTATTAACTTGGATGGAAAAACATGGAATCACGTGAAAATACCTAATTGTCTATTTTCTCAATTCCTTTAAAGCAAAGGAGAAATTACACTTACCACCCTATACTATACTCCCAATTACATTTTGCATCCTAAACTTTGGATTTCTGTCCAAGTTAACAACAAACTTGATTTCGGGGTGCAAAGTGTAATTTATGATATAGTTTAGGATGGTAAAATGTAATTTCCCTAAAAAAGAAAATATAATTGGTTTTTGATGAAGTTGTAAGCGAGGATGGTCCAATAGTCTCAAAATTATGTGTCGAATACAATTCATATTAGAGTAAATTTGGGTTGAAGTCATTCTAGTATTTTACGAAAAGACAACATATGTGGTTAAAATTATGTGAATGTGATTGCTAAGAAGGATGTGTTTATATATGGACAGAAAAATTTATAGAAAAAAATTGATTCCTGCAAATTATGATATCCTAAGGCTAAGTAAGTGGTTCCTAGGGTTTCATGATATCCATGAGATCCTAGATTCAAAACTTTTTGCAGGCATCTTGAGGTTATCATTAAGGGATTCCTTCATGTAATAAAACTAGTGTGTGTGGAACAGGAGAAATTGCATACACCCAAGGAAATAATCAAATATTTGAAAATGTCTAGATACCCTCGTTTGTAATATTAAAAAAAAAAAATGATTGGACATCTAAATTGAGGACGGAAGTGAATAAATCAAATCCACCGTGTCAAAATTTATGACTTAAAGGATGGTGGTAAATGCCTTGATGGAAAAATTTTATATACTACAACATTTCCCTACATAAAATTATATTTAATAGGACAATTGTTTAGATTTTGAATTTTGACTGAGCAAGCCAAATCAAATGTGGCTTCTTTTAAAGAGTAGTATCACCCTTTCCCTAATTCAACAATATATAGCTGTCAAAACCCAGTTCTGTCTCACTAAACCCAAACCTAGAAACCCACGACCACCCAAACAACCACAAGCACCACATATTCACAATCATTCCACATCATGGCTGAAACCCCGGTTCAGCCCCTGGAAAAGCTCCGTGCTTCGGTGAGTTTTTGTTACAAATCATGGATTAGCAATTGCTGTCAATGGTTGTTGTCCATGCAAGGAAGAGACATGGTGTCAATCATCTGGACGGTGCATGCGGCGGGCATGGCCATGGACTCAGTGCCTCCGACGAGCTCGCACAATGTGATGCAGTGCATGGGCTTGGTTGGCAGAGTCGGACTTTTGGGCTACTTGGTTTCTGAAATTGAAAGCGGGTTTTGATTTTGGCGAGGAAGAGGATGTTGGCAGCGGTGTGGTGGAGCTTGGAGAGGTGAGGAAAAAAGGAGAAGGGGTGGAGGTTTGAGAAACGGTGGCTGCTTGGTCTTGTTTTTTATTCAGCAACAAAAATATTTGATAGGATTAAGGATGAGTAAACACCGTTTAGACTGACGTGTATAAATTAATCACGTGTAGTGATTTAATTGGAGAAGTTAATTAAAGAACTACACCTAAGAAATTGTACTTAAATTTTGTCATTTATAAAGAGCATTATAATTCGATGGTATTGCCAAGTTCTCTCAATCGGAGAACTTGGATTTAAATCTTCCAACCCCACATTTAATTTAGCAAGCGGAAAACAAAAGGGTTACACATTTTATAAAAATCTGTTGTAGCTGATCCTGCCAACTGATCTGCATCCACTTTGTTGGAGTGGTGCACGTATATACTCAGGGTCTGGATCTAGGGCTGAATAAAAATTGTTTATATAGTAGGTTCTGAGCAACTCGCACAACTTCCTGTGGGCTCTTCGGTCCATATTTCCCAAATTATACAGAAGAAAAACTCATTCTGTAATGTGTGTGGGTTGAAAATTATCCAGTACCTTGCAAAAGGGAAAATAAATGATTATTAAGTAGCAGCAGTGAGCATTTGAGCCCTCTTGAAGAGTTGAAGATAATAAATTACAGGTACTAAAACAGAGAGTACTAGAAACAATGAAAATTAATTAAGACCACCGCATATCCTTGGTGCGATGGTCATTCCACAAGTTTAGGTGCTTATGGAGTGTGGAGGGTGAGAGCTGGGGTTCAAGTCTCCAAGAGGGAGCTTCACACACATATACACTTAGATTAGGCTATAGTAGAAATTCTATCTTGTATATAAAAAAAATTAATTAATTAAGACTACCAAAAACAAAACCCAAAAAAAAAAAAAAAACAAAAAAACAAAAACAAAAAAAAACAAACAAACAAATGCTACTAAAACCTACAAGTACTATGTCACGCGTTTGTATGCCAATTCTTCATTTATATTACCACAACTTTTATCACACTATTTTTTTCAACTATCTTATGTGGCAAATTGCCTGTTACTTTCCCATGGGTTTCTATTTTTCCTCCACCAATCATAATCTATCACATCAAAGTTGTGGCACAAAAGGTTGTTAGAGATAATATCAAGGGCTTGTTGTGAAAGAAGGCCTAACATTAGAGATTGATAATAGCCTGTTAGCTTAGTGAGTGAGAGAGTAATTAGTACATAACCATACACTTAAACCTATTTGGAGGAGAAGGCATTGCAAGCCATTAACAAGAATTTCAATTTTATGTACCCTTTATTCTTGATCTTAAACTCTTGCCCCATATAAGCAGGATATTTGCCAACACTCTGGTATAAATCATGCATACGAATTGCAAAATAATGTTGAAGGCTTGCTAATTAGAAGAAGAGAAGGCCCAGCATGAGAAAGAAGAGCCTGTCAGATTAGCCAAGGAGAATGCCTACGAACCACAGATAGTTTCTAGACTCAATACTTGAAACCTCTAGGAGGAGCAGGCAATTCATCCCTGGCTACCAAACAGGACTAACTTATCCTCATGTTAGATCTCTCTTCCTAATATTCCATAAACCCAATGGTTCTTGCAAATACTACATCTTAGAGTCTCTATTTATAGGAAATGAATGAATCAAATTGGGATCCTTACATAATTTTGTCCCTCTGACTAAATTTCCTAGTCCTTATCTTGGTCTTGCATTTATTTTTCCTTCTTCCATTTGTCAACTGCATCAATCAGTTGACCATAATGGAATATATTCTATACAAAGACGGAAAGCTAAAGAAGCGTTCAACCTGGCACTTTGGTTGGGCAACTTGCACCAAGTCATTTTGGTTGCACCTTTTGTACTTCAAAGGAAATATGGTTGTCACAGTTTAAAGATTTGCCTGCTTCGTTTGGTATAATTAATATTGCGCTGCATGTTATTGTATACTAGTCACAGATTCAAGCAATGTGTAGGAATATATAGATATTATGTAATGAAGTGTAATATATTAAAAACTAAAATTACTTCAAGTATTGTCTTCTTCTTTTTTATAAGAGATTTCTACAAGTATTTTTTTAATCTTTACAAATATGTAAGTGTATTATTTTTGGTGTGTTTGATTAATATTTTTTTAAGTTGAACCATATTCTTCTAACTTCTATTATAGTTGGTTATATTTGTCTAATATAAAATTAAACTTTATAAGTTTCAAATTTATTATTCAAATTTCTCAAACTCTTAAGGAATAAGGGGATTATCATGATAATCAAAACTTATCACAAAACTATAATATTATCTTAACCAAAATTAAAATGAAACCATAAGAAAAAAAGATACAATTTATAATGATTTATGACTCAAACAATTGGTAGGCACATTTGAATTCGTAGCCATGTATATTTTATTTTTATATTAACTCATATTCCTATTTCCAAAAATGAATAAATAAATAAATAAAAGTAAGTATTAACCCAAATCAAAATTCAGTCAAAGCTATAAGAGGGATTTGTGATAGAAAATTTATTAAAAAAAACAAAACAAAACGAAAACACATATTAAAAAAAAAAACCATTAATCTAAATTAGGAGAGAGAGAGAGAGAGAGAGAGAGAGAGAGAGAGAGAGAGAGAGAGAGAGAGAGAGTACGCATAGTTTTTGTGTGAAAAAAAAAGGATTGAGTAGAAAAAAATGATATCAAATTTATACAAAATAAGATAGAGAGAATAAAAAATCAAAATAAAATAAAGAGGAAATGATAAAGGAAATTTAACAATAAAGTAAAGAATAGTAAAGAGATAAAGAGACAATGAAAGAAGAGAAATATTGGAAGAAGTGTAACATTGAATGTCGACTAATAGAGAGAAGAAGAGTTTTTTTTTTTTTTTAATATATTTTTTTTAAGGATATGGAGAAGAAAAGTTTAAAAAGGAAATAAATAAATATTGAAAATAAGTGGATAATGTGACATAATGATAGAGTGGAAAATTTATTTCATATATATATATATATATATTGTGAAATAAGTTATAGTGGTAGTGGACTCAAGTCAGCTTGTCTCAGCTTACTTCTAGAAGAAATGGAATGAATTTTTTTAACAAAATTAAATGGTAAATGTTTTCATACCCCAAAATATCTTAGTCAGATTTGTTGTTCTATTTTTTTTTTTTTTTTTTAGAATGTTGAGATTTGTTTGCGGAAGTTTTGTCACAATTATATTGTCTGCATACAGGAATATAGAATACATCTAGTTCAAATATGATATAGTTGACCTCACCATTCTCAAATAAAGCAACTGAAAAAATTCTTCATTAAAGAGAATTTTTTTTATGCTTAGAGCACTTTAATCCCTTTCCAATGAAGGGATTGAGGATTGAAAACCCTTTCTAAAAGAAATAACTATTCACACCAACACACCATAAAACTCATAAAATTGATGCAATTTTTTAAGTCCACATACCTTAAAAAAAATTCAATCTTTAAGCACCAATCAGTCATAATTGAAAGAATAAAGCCAATTCTATTGGCATAGAAAAACAAAATCATATTATTGATTTAGTTCACAAAAACTTTATTCCAATAAAACAACACAAACCCACAAACACGTGCTCCTTCAAAAGAACAAATAGAATCAAATTCAAAAATCATGGAGTAGATTAAGGAATCCTCCCCACCCACCCCGTACCCTCAAGAATGTCAACACTAATAATTTAGAATCGCATATATCTACTTTTACAAATGTGTTGCCCAAAAAACAAATAAAGAAAAAGGGGAAGCAAAACAATGACACTAAAATTAGGGTTTTATCATTTTGAGCCTTACCTTTAACAATATCAAAAAGATTTCGAGCCTTTTGAGAATCTTCACTAGAGAGACCATAGAGGGATTGGAAGACTAGACAATGTGAGGGAGAACGCGGAAACAATGAGAGCGCTCAAAGAGAACTTTGTTTTTTTTTTTTATTATTCACTTACCTATTGTGTCAGTATCTGGTATCCCATTAAAGTTAAAAGAAAGGCCAGGATTAAAACATCACCAAATTTGCGGTTAGAGATTGGGTACCGTGCCCACTAAAATAGTAAGGATACGGTAGAATGACCCCTAAAAATCAACAAGATTAAATTGAATAAGGAGATGTTAAAGACTCAATTTACGGCATCCAATAATACTATGTCACGTTAGATTTTTAAAAATAAAATAATAAAAATTATTATGCACAATCGCACAATCACACATTTGTTAAAAATGTATTACTAAATAATGAAATAAAGACATTTACAAAACAAAGAAGAAGCAAGATAGATGAAAATCCGGTCGCCCCCAATGACAAACGTTATTTGAAAGGCAGGAAAAAGGTGATCGATCTTCATTCCTCATTTTCTCACGATTTTTATTCGGTTGTGTTTCACATTTTTCTGATCAAAGAGAGGACTTCAGTTTTGCATATATATAGGATAATAGGTGAGAGGTTGTAGTTTGCATTTTGATATTTTGTATCAAAAAATATAAATCTAGAAGAACTAGCACTTAGAGAGAGAGAGAGAGAGAGAGAAAATGATGATTGTTAGGAATTTAGTTTTGGAAATATAGTTGATAGGCTGGATTGGAATGTGATATTTGTTTCAATAAATAAAATTTTAGACTGGGGATCAGAGGATGTATGAGCCCAGAATGGAGTTTATTTTAGATGATTTGGGGGCGCTTTTGCAAATTCATTTTCTTCGTGCAGGGGACCAATAATTTTTTGCCATGTCTCCAATTTTGTGTTTTAATTCTTTTCTATTTTTTTAAAGAGTAATGCTAAGAATACTGCAACTTTTATAATAAAAAGTTTACAAATTAACATGTTACCAATCACATACATCATCACATCAGTTTATAAGTTATACATTAAAAAAAAAAAAAATTAAGTACTTTTAGCATTTTCTTTTTTTGAATAGTCCATGTCAAATTTTTAATACTATGTATAGAGCCACTTAAAAATTTCGCTAGACACATGATAAAAATTAACAAGGGTAACATTTTGTCATTTTCTAACCCAAAAAAAAAAACTTCATGAAAACCTTATAAGTGAAAAAATATATATATTTATCCTAAAAAATAACTATGCACTTAATTTACTTGATAATTAAATATTTTTGAATTTAGTATCTTCATATTTTTAATCATGTTAATCTTAACAATCTACATTTCCCAACTCTTTTAATGGCATGTTTTATATATGTCAGTTGGGTTCAAGTTACATCTAGTGTACTTGTTATTAAATAAAAATTTTGAAAATCCAACTAGTAAATCACATGTTCTATATGTTCTTAACATGCATGTCAATTTTCATATCAATCGGATATTATTTATCATTTAATCCATAAACTTATATTTTATGCATTATTTTAAACTACAAAAACTTAAATTTTAACAACTGATTGATAACATAACTATTAATCTTTGATCACCTTGAAATTTTGCAAGCATAGAGAGTATGCGAAAATAATGTAATCTAATAGTGGATTTGTCAATATTCACATCCAATTAAAAAATATTAAATGGTGCAATATAACTTAAAGTTACACCAAGTGTAACTTAAACCCAACTCTATATATATATATATATATATATATATATATATATATACATATATATATATATATATTAGACTAGACTTTTAAGGCTTCTCTCTCTCTCTCTCTCTCTCTCTCTCTCTCTCTGTGTGTGTGTGTGTGTGTGTGTGTGTGTGTGTGTGTGTGTGTGTGTGTGTGTGTGTGTGTGTGTTAATGTAAATAGATTCTCTTTTTATATCTAAGACAAAAATCTCACTCTAGCCTAATTTAAGTGTACATGTGTGAGTTCCCTCATAGAGACTTAAACTCCTCCACACCTCAACGTGTACTTATGGAGTGACCATTACACTAAGAGTGTACAGTGGTAATATCAATAGTTTCTATATTTCCCAATTTGGGTCTGATGCATTTTCCAGTCACAAAATTACCTAGGAGTGTGATAACAATTTAATTTGATAGACATAGTCTTAGCCTTGGTCCCCCTTTTTTTTTTTATAAATCTTATTTTAGTAGCTTTTCCAGTGTTCTTGTCATAGTTTTAAAAATCAGACCTAATTGGCCAGTTCAATTGAGAATTGAACCTTAATCTAGTATGAGAAAAATTGAGAAATGGGATTCTATAATATCATGAAATATGTCTTGTTACTATATCAAGTGATTTTATTGAAGACGTGAAGACTACACAAAAAAATAAGTGAGAACAGCTGAAAGAGTAAATATTTTTATATAAACTATTTTTGGTTCAATTTGGTTTTTTTTTTTTTTTTTTTTTGAGAGTTTTAACCTATGGCATTCGCTTCTGATATAGTTTTTTATCATCAAACCAAAACACCAATCGGTTTTTGGTGTAGGCAAAGATTGAACCCCAAATCACTTATTCAATTTGTTGGTTGTAATAGATGGGTGTTTATGTTGTATTTTTATTTTGTTTTGTGAGTCTATGAAATAAATTGGGGGTGTTTTAAACTTCCAATTTGTTTTGTTTAAAAAAAAAAAAAGGATTAGACGTTTCCTATGAGTAGAAATAGCCAAAAATGTACAGATCTTTGTAACCATAATTATTAGTTTTTTTTTTTTTTTAATTTGGTTAGAAATTCTAATATCCTAAACCCACCTCGAGCTCAAACACGCAAACCGATGGATTGGGGAGGTATCACTTTGCCCTGCAAGGGCGGTGGTGAAAATTACTAGTATTAAATACGGTTAGATTTGGTAGAAAATGATTACATTTAATGGTGAATACTTAAGGGCATTACCTTTAATACATTCCATGGTGAATATTTAATGGCATTTTGTTTCATTAGAATTTATTATTTAAAAAATGCCAACGGATGTCCTTAAAGCAAAAGTTAATAATCTATTTAAAGAAAATTTTTATGAAAAAAAAAATTAATGTTTTGATAGTTTTTTCCATTTCTCATAAAAGTGGTGTTAAAATTTTTTTTAAATTGATTGTTAACCATTGTCCTAAGGACACCCATTAGCATGACCCTTTATTTAATCATAAATAATTATGATTTTAAGAATTTCATATAAAGTTACCCTAAAAATTATAAACAAGCTCAATTCAAGTATTTGATAATCATATAACAACTCAAATTGATCTGCAACCTATAGTAAAAAAATTAAAAATTAAAATTTTAAAAAAAAATGAGGATTTAAGGAAATAACCCACATGCCAAAACAAAGATGAGGAGAGAAAGAAAAGCGACCAAGGAAAGGAGAAATGATAATTATTTTTTAAGGAGAAAATCCCAAAAAAAAAAAAAACTATAATACTTCTGATAAATAAAACCCTATACTTCTGTTTGTATTAGCTTAAAATCCACATTTTTTGTGGGTTCCAATTGTTGAGGGAAGAAATTGATGCATCTGAATGAAATGTTGGGAAACCAAACCAAAATTCAACTATGGGCTCTTAAGATAACACCCATAGGCTTTCGGTGTGATGACAAGTCTATCCAAACAAGAAGAAACAAGAACTGCACTTAACAAAACAGTAACAAATGCCTAATAAAAAATACATTACAATACTTAATTGGTATATTAGTGATCCTGTTTTGATAGTCCAAGGGAAAATGAATTCTCCAGCGGTAAGGGTGAAGTTGTACTTAAGTCCAAAAGGTAAATTGTCCAACAGTAAGGGTGGAATTACACGATCCAATCATCAATAATTAGATAGATTTAGGCAAATTTTAGGTCCTTATGTGTCTCATTCAAGAGGAATTTATTGTGCTTTCAGTCATTGTTACATCAATGTGAGGAAAAAGTTCAATAGTTACAATACATCATACCCTTCAACAGTAAAATAAAAAGTAAAAATTAAAGGCTCCATAGGAAGAAAAAATGAGGATTAATTGGCATGGTGTGAAGGGAGAGAAGAATCCCTAGCTCAATGCAGCAAATTTTTAAGCTAAGACTTTAGTGAGTGTAAATTTGTAAGGCATGAACAAGATGAATGTGGGCTGCTTTTGAGTTAGTGAGGTGGGGTTGATGCTGAAACTGAAGTTTTTTATGGGTAATGGGATGTTTGTGGTTAGTTGGAAGACACTTATGAGCTGTGGTAGTGTAAAGGGAGGAGAGGAAATATCTGGGACTAGATGGGTTTAAGTTAAAGGTGATGGATGAAAAGGAGAGCTCTATTACTTGTAAAGATGTCCAACGAATTTCAGAAGTTTCAGAGAAATCGCTGAGTTAATTCTTTGGTTAGCTTGCCTGTGCTTTTATAATGGAGTTTTCAAAGAAGCATTTATTGACAAAGCTCCAAAAAAAACGTGTGACCATTCAGAGGTGATGAATCAGAGTCAATCTTCCTTGGGATTCTTGCTAAGAAGTAGGAAAATCCATTTTAGGGGGTTGCTTTGCTTTTTTGGGTAATGATGGGATTTTAGAGCTTTTTTGCATTAAATGCCAGGGTTCTTAGGGCTGAGCTTGATTGTTGTGATTTGAGGCGTGTATCATGAGTGAATCCTAATGCTGCAAATTGAGATTTGGTCCCCCAAGAAGTGAGATTCAACACCCCAAGTCAGGTGTTAAACTCTAAGTCCACTTCTGGGGGTTCCACTGAAGATCTTTTTATACCCTCCAAACCACATGTTTCAAATTTTCCCCCTTTAGGATTCATGGGCTTGGCACATGAATCACGTTTTAGACATTTTTAGCATTTTTTAACATCAATTTGTCGAAGTTTGAACAATTTGGTTTCAGCTCCCCTTCCGCTGGAGGTGCAGTTTTTGGGAAAGACAATGGAGTTCCATTATTCTTTAGGCTTCAGCTGATGTGACAGCCCTTGGGCACTATTCACGTTAGGTGGGGGTGACAGAAAATTGAGAGGACAGCCTTTAGTCCATTCTCAAAGGCTTGGTTCCCTTGTATGAGTCCCTAGTTTGCTCTTTTTAGTTATGACTGAATAAGGGTTATTCTCCTTTGCCTTCTACTGGTGTTTTCTTGCTCACATGGGTTGAGTTGTGTGCGCATATTGCCATGAGTTTTTATTCCTCATGGACTTTTATTAGTAAACACATTTTTTTTTGGGTTTCTTCATAAATACTTGCAATGGGCCTTTCTTGCTTTGGTAACATGATATCTTTTTCTTTGCCAAGCTTTGATAGTCTTGGGCTCTTTTCTTTTTTGATAAAGTAGTGTTAATAAAAATTGGGCTTTAATGTTGCCAATGAGAATTGGGTTTTGAATGAATCACAATGGGTTTGAATCATGGGCTTCAATTAAGGATTTGAATTCCATTTATAAAATTGTTTTTCCATAGGCTTGAATCATGGGCTTTTCAAATATTGCTAAGCATAAGTATTTTTGGGCTTTGAATAGAATAAGGTGTGTGTATTTGAAAGTAAATAGGTGATACTTAAATAAAATTAGGTGTTAAAAAAAAAGTATCTTAACACCAGTTAACTCAACTGGTAAAGTTTCTGATAATTGTATAAGAAATCTGGAGTTCAATTCCTGCTTACACCAAAAATTAATTGGTGTCTTGATCTGATAATAAAGAGCTATCATCAGGAGCGGATGACATAGGTTGAAACTCTCTCAAAAAAAATCCACATTTTTTTATTTTATTATTATTAAGATAATCAAACCAAAACTCATTTGGAAAATCATTACTGCTCTCTCTTCCCAAAACACACAGCGCCATTTTTGTGTGTATTTGTGTCAAATTTTTTGTTGTTTACGACAAAGTTTAATGAAGTGGGTCACTAAACAAGATGTGAGGTTTAAATAGCACAATAAAAAGTATAGGAATTAATTTGATATAGGTATAAAATAATAAATCTATGGAGTTTTTTTTTTTTTTTGGGGGATTTTTCCTTTCTTTTCTTAGTATATGGCATGCAAGGGAAAAAAATCCTCTTTTTTTTTTCTTTTTTTTTTCCCTATATTATTTATCTTCAATCTAAAAAATGAATTTATCCCACCCTTCCTTTCCTTTTAATTTTTTTTTCCTCTTTTTATTTATTTCTCTGCATCTTTTTTTTAAATCACATATTATATAATCAAGAAAAAAAAAAACAAAACAAAACATTGTATACCATTCCATCCCATATTTCCTGTGTAGTTCTTAATTCTAACAATATGGGCAAAAATATATATAAATATAAAAGTCTACCAACAAGGGATAAAAAAAGATGTAAAAAACAAGAGGTAAAGTATTATAACAAGCATAGATCCCTTTTCTTTTCAAATTTGGCATAGATTCAGTTTTCCAATTTTATTTTTCTTTTAACCATCATCCCATTCTTTTTATCTCTCGTTATTTCTCTCTCTCTGTCTGTCTTTTTCTCATATCAAATATAATCAAGAACCAAAAAGAATGGGGGGAAAGAAGAAGAAGAAGAAAGGAAATAATGTGAAGCTCAAATATAATTATGAAAAGAGTGTTTAAATTATAGAACGAATTCCATTCCCTTTCATATATGTATTGGGTAACTCATAAGTCTAACAGTAAGATAAATAAATTGAAATAATGTAAACGACAACCTAATCTGTAAACGGCAAGTAGAACAGTTTCATTGTAACATCCACCGTGGTGTGCACAACCACCCCACCTCTTTATCTAAAGCCAGTCTCACTCATACCATTGACTCACACTTTGTTCCAAAATGGTTTTCATAGTAATTTTAACAGAATCAGTTGTTGGGGTACTGGAATTGAAAGCAGACTAAATATCCATTGCCAGTTAAGCTATTTTTTACACAATCCGCTCCAACTCTCTTGCATAACTGAGTGTCTGGTTAATCAAATGCAGAGAGGGTATTTCTTTGCAAGGTGCAGATTCTTTTGCCTTCTGGAAATAGACAATCTTATTCTTGATCTCCCACTCCGAATGCTCCTGCATTCAAGCAGAAGATTATAAGGAACATAAATGGAAAAGTAATGGTATATTTAGTTGGTGGTGGGTAGGGTGCCATTCTATTATGGTGAAAATCATAAATGATAGAACATATAATAGTCCTTTTTATAGTTAAACCAAATTTCAGAAAACTAGAGCCACCAAGCATTGGAGGCATATCTGCCACTTAGATATCCCAGATCCAACTGAAGCCCTTTAACTAGCTAGGGCCTCATTCACTATTCATCCCAAGCCATTGGCAACTCCTTAATATTCCACTTTGGGTTGCAGCATTCCCCATCTTTAAACAAGGGGCTGGTGGCAAGAGTTTGGATATGGCTTTCCACAGAACTCAAGCCTCAAGGTTTTCAGCAAGAACAAGATAATTGTAGGACCATGAGATCAATTATTTTGCTCCCAATTTGGTCAGAAATTTGGAATTGTTAATATATAAAAGAGAGGGAAATAAACATTTGACAATAATGAGTACCTCCTTGATATATTCCAACAATTCTCGTTCAGAAGAGAACAACAAAATTTCCCGCACATCATTGATTGAAAGATAATCATATGCCTTCTCACTGCATCCAGCTATTTCATCTCTAAAAGTGGCAGAAGAGAAATCAATTAATAAGAACACCAAATTAAACATGTTTTTAGAGAGTAAATATGAACATATAAATTAAAAACTGATGGAATAGGATGAAAAGGCTTAATACTTCCACTAATCACATCAGCCAAGGAGTCAAAAGAGTTAAATTTAAGTAATACTTTAGAGCTAAATACTCCATAATAAATTATTCACTTGCTCTTACATTTTGTTATCAGTTATCACATATCACTTCAAATTCATTTTTACCCATTAAAGTATTCCCAAAGATAGCCAATTGACCAACTACCTGACTGTCTTTGCCAGAAGATCCATGAAGTAGACATAAGTCTCATGCGGCACCGTCTGTCGAGCACTCAACACACGGTTGTAAGCCCCTTCCATAAAGGACTGCTCTAACTCCACTGCATGCTTAATGCAAGGATTCTCCAAAGCAGTAGGGGAAAGAAGTTCTAGTTCTGTATGGAATTCTGCAATTCGGTTCTGAACAAGGAGTCTCAACAGGTTGAGCCCTAAGATTGGATACTCCTGAGGGGATGGTGGAAGAAGGTTGCTGCTCCAAAAGAAATGTAAATTCATTAGCATATCCTCAAAAAAATATATGAAACTACCAAAATAGTCAGAAAGACTAAACAGAAGAAAAAATTCAGCAACAAGAATGTTTGATCCAGATACTTTTTTATTGCCTCATGTTTAATTCTATCTTCTAGTAACCTCACATTGAAAGGCAAAACTTAGGTACAATTCCCTAAGTGTTGTACTTTCCCAATTAAATTCAAACACATGGTTACATTGATAAATGAAGCACAGACTATGTTATCTATTCCAAGTACAATTAAATTTCATGCATCATAGGAACTATACCTAAGTTTTACCCTTGTTTAACGTATAGGAAGATCTGATTGGTTGGAGATAGACATCAATATTTAATTAAAAGAACATGGCACTTAAATATATAAATTTTTCTTTTAATCAAGGATATGGCTTGGCTCCACAAGCGTAGAATGGGTGCCATACTCCTTTTTTTCCCAAAAACAAATCAAAACTTAATAAATAACTGAAGGCAACACAATGTTACCCAGCATCCGTATAATATGGCTTCAACTGAAAGAAATCCCTCTCAAATGCATCTTGATCCTCTGTCTTCACACTGAGAACAACAGCATGCTCATATATATCCCCTGAAAGTTCTCAGACGCAATATATCATGAGGAAATAGCTTAGGAACAAAGAATTAAAAGCAACTACATTAACTATACACAACCTTCAATCTAATACATTCAGATACAAGATGATTCGAGGTTTAAATTAACAGTGAACAGAATGCTTCAATAATACGGTGTCTTGACATGGCAGAAAAACAATGGAACTTATTCTCACTTAAATCATTTACACAAATGTGTATTTCATGTTCGTTACATTATGTTTCCACACATCAAAACACACTTGAGGGTCTATTTCACATATCAAACTTGAATATTTTATATATTAGATACATCTATGGTTTCTCTATCTCTAAATTTGATTATTGTTCTCTTTTTCATCATTGTTAATATTACCTGTTCTAATTCCTCTTCTAAACTTATAAAAAAAAATGGTTAATATTACCTGTTCTAGATGATAGGTAAATCAAATCAGCTATGGCAAGAATGTGAAAGAGGTTCACAACTCGCATTTTCAACCCCACTGACTACACTGGTGACTAAAAGATTTCCCATTATTGGAGTATTCTTCATTTCTTATAAGGACAAAGTTTGGCTACAAACAAACAATAGGAAGATGAAATGCGTCCCTGTCATGTGCATTGCATATGACTCACTTAAAATGATTGTATACAATCACTCACTTAAAATGATTGTATACAATCACTTAAGTGTTGTTTATTAAGTGAACACTGAACACACATCTTCTTATTGTTGGTTGTGGCCTAAGGGCTACAACCAAATTTGTAGCCAAACTTTGTCCGTCTTATAATGAATTAAGAGCTACTAATTCATGCCTACTCTAGGATATCAAGATAATGACCACATAAACATGAATTCTAATACTTTTTAAACTATAACATATACTCAAACCCATTGCGGACCAAATTTTTTCATGCAACACCAAAAATTGAAGTGGAAACATATTTTAATGATTGAGTGACTAGAAACGCTTGTATCGCCAAAATCTAAAGGTAAGTGAAAACAACTGCAACACCAATAACAAAAGAATCATAAAATATTTTTTGAGCCTAGAACGTTACTTGCTAAGTTTAATTCACGGATAGCATTGGGTGTGTCTTCGAACAATGGTGGCAGGCTTCTGAATTGTGTCAGTGAGACCTGAAAATACAGAGAACAGCAATATGACTCAAACTTATGGCCTTCAGCTCAATGCATTCGCTCATCATAATTCACATCCAAAACAGCTTTCCACAGGCTCAAAACTAAGGCCTAGTAGCACTCCCATCTAGCACTCTACCAACAACACAAAATCCCACACATAACCCAAGTTGCCACAGCAGTAATTATGATTTCACAATTCACAATTCACAACACAATTACTCAATGCCTAAAACTCCACTCTAGAAAACATAAATCCATATAAAATCCCATATACTCAATTCACTAATCCATGGTTAAATATAAACACACACACAAACTCAGACACAACACCAATTCATACAATATCAAAGCAAAGTGCCAAAAGATATTTCCTCCCTAAAGCAAAAAACCCATACTAAATCACAAAACACCAAATCTTCGGATTAACAATTTTGTACACAGATTTAACAAAAACCCATTATCAAACACTATCCTTTATACCCAAAACACACACAAAAATCCGTAATGTATAGAATAAAAAAATAAAATATAGAATTAATGGGAAATTAAACCTTGAGTTGTGAGAGGAAAGTGGTGCAGGTATCGAAGTCACTCCTTAAGAAGGCGGCTTTGAAGCGCTGGAAGAGCTGAGAGACCTCTGTGAGCTTCGGATCCATTGCTGTTGTGTTGTGTTGTGTGAATGTGACTCTCTCTCTCTGTCTTCGTCTCTCTAAATTTTTTTTTTTTTATTTTATATTATTTAGGTTTGCTTGGTTCTGAAGAAGGAATTTCCTATTTACGTATGTTTTCAAACAAAAAAACAAGAGCAAAAACAATTTGGGCCCGGGTTGGGTTGTTGTTCAGCTACAATCCGGAAACTGAGGCAAAATAATGGTCCCACCCGCTTGTATTGGGCTGGGTCGTAATTCGTTAGAATTAGGGGTGTCAATGTTTGACCCAACCCGCAAACACGACACGAACCCGACACGGGTTTTTTCGGGTTAGGGTTGGGCCTTAATGGGTTTGGGTCATAAACGGGTTAACCCGAAAGCGACACGATAAGAAACGTGTCATAAGCGGGTCAACCCGCGTAACCCGCAATAAACACGTTTGACATGCCAATTTATTTGTGTCAACCTGAAATGACCCACTTATCACAACTCGTTTAACATGTATAACAAATAAATATTTATTTTATTTTAGATTTCTCAAATACCTTTTATATCCAACATATATTTTAAATTTAAAAAGAAAAGTGAGTAATTACAAAAATTTACAAGGGATATAATTGGTAATTGAAACTTCACAGACCCTAGAACTACTAATACTTTTTTTTTTTTTTTGGGCATAGAACTTGCACAAATGAAATTGGATGAGCTTGTGGAAGATGTTATGAATTTGGACATCAACAAAAAATCTATGGATGATAATCGTGGTCATAGTCAAGATTAGTCTACTGTTTGCTCAAATTCTTTCAATATTGATACTTAGCATTTGGTGAGTTCCAAGTATATTATATTTTTGTTGAACTTTGTTATTTTATTTTTGTTAAAATTTGTTATTTTGAATTTGGGTTGAAGTGTATGCACTTCTTTTGGAGTGTAAAAAAATTATTTTCTAGATGAAAGTTATATTTTTGTTGAACTATATTATTTTGAATGTGGGTTGAAGACTTGAAGTGTAAGTACTGCTTTTTGGGATGTAAAAAAAATTATTTCTAGATGGATGTTATATTTAATTTTATGCAGGTTGAAATGGGTTGTGTTACATTCGTGCCAACCCGACACGACTCGTTTATTAAGCGTGTCAAATGGGTTGGATCAGGTCAACCCGCTTAATTAACAGGTCGGGTTAGGGTTGAAGGATCATGACACGATTATTAAATGGGTCGGGTTAGGGTTGAGCCATTTAGTCGAATACCCCTACCTCGACATGACACGAACCCGACACGCTAACCGGAATTGACACCCCTAATTAGAATTCTTCTACTCACGGAACAAAATCCCTATCATGTTTTCACAAATCGAGGTATCAGGCTTGCAAAAAAAATATATAAAAAAAAAATCGAGGTATCAGGCTATCAGCCCATTTATAAAACCAAAATCAAACAAGATTATATTGGGGGCATAAATGCACTTTTATACTTATATTTTGAGCTAATTTCTATTTTGATCCTTATTTTTCTACTTTACTATTTCGCGTGTGTGTTTGGCTTCAAATTAAAAAATCAGCTTATCTTATTATTTAACTTATTTTTGTTACTATTTATGGATCTTACTGTATTATTTCAACTAACTTTTACATTTATTTACAATACTTTCAACAAAAAATTTTCAGTTTCAGCAAAATAAGCAGATCCCAGATAGAACCTCCTCAAAATGAAAAACGTGGATTATATTAGTTAGGGGTGTTCACCAAACCGTATAAACCGCACCAAAAACGCCCGCAAAATGATATAACCGCACCGCACCGCAAGTAATAGTGCACTGCACCACACCACACCGCATGGTGCAGTGCGGTTTGCGGTTTTATAATAAGAAAACCGCACAAATCGCACCGCACCACACCCTCCCTATATATTAATATATTTATTTATTTTTAATATTAAATATATTATTAATAGTTTAAGAACCCTAGTTTTCAAAAAAAAAAAAAAAAAATTTAATAACCCTAGCAAGTGTTGACTAGAAAAGCCAAGCCAAAATAAAGAAAAACTAACTCAATAATTAAAAACTTGGCCCCAAAAAAGGGAAAAATTAGTTTTTGGCTGAGTAGGAAAAGCCCAAAATTTGAAAAATATACCGACTTCAAACCGCATCTTATACATAGTATCGCACATGTGACCGTAAAAATGAGGTGCGGTACGGTTTTGGTTTTGGTTAAACTCTAAATTGCACCACACCGCACATGTGACCGCAAAAACAAGGTGCGGTGCAGTTATGATTTTAGCTAAACCGCTCCGCAAAGTGCGGTGCTAAAATTGGCCTAAAACCGCATCGCACTGCACCGCGAACACCCCTAATATTAGTCCTTACTATTAGCCCACTAACGGAAATGGCTTATGTAGCAAACTAAATGCACTGCTGACACATTAAACGCTAACGTGGCCATTAAAAAAATATTTTAAAAAATAATTTTACATTTTTTAAATACCATGTCAGAATTTTTAATTTTTTTAATTAAAAAAATCTCAAAAAAAATTTAAAAAAATTAATTAAAAACAAATATTAAAATCTAATTAAATTTTTTTTTTTTTAAAGTTCATTAGTTTTTCCGAAGAACATGCTTATATTGAGAGGTACAAAAGAAAATGAACAAATCCTCATGAATGCTAACCCATTTGTCATTATCATCCACTAAACACATCTCCATGTATTTCTGATAATGCCTCCAGTAACTTCCAAATTATGAAAATCAAGATATTTGTATTTAATGCTCTAAGTTTAATATCAGATAGCTGTTCTAAGAATCTTTTACCTTCCCAATTTTGAATTTCCGAAGAACATGACTGGTCATGTTCATCTTATAAAATTTTTTTTGGCTTTTCATTATTTTTTCGGGGAGAACATAAGAACCCAAATCCAAAACACGAACAATGTACCTCTCTCTCTTATGTTCAGTCCTTGTTTTCTTATCTTTTCTTTGTCTTCCTCATACTTTTTATAATCAAACTGTTGCAAGTAAGAAGGGATGCACTCAAGATAACAGCAAGCATAGAAACAAAATTGAAGAAGTGAGCACTGATTAAGCAACTAACACACAGACTGATTGAGCTAGTGTAGAGCTACTAGACTTGATTGAGGCAGTCCCTTACCGTGAACACTTCATCGATACCTCTGAAGAAGCTATGCCACGTGGATAGAAGAAGCAGTTACAAGTTCTAGTCAACTTACACGTGGTCAAATAGTTAGGATCATTTGTAACAGTTTTTTCCTATAATTCCAGAGTTAGTTACTTTCCTTACTTGCTTAGATTATATATATATAGGAGTAGTTATCTATTTCTCAATTCATTGCATTCATTTTTCCTCAATCAATAAGATCATAATTTCTATTTAGAGAGAGGGTTCTAGAATTTTACTTGGTATCAAAGCTCAGAGAAGCACAACAATGGCGTCCATTGAGTCAACCAATCCATCTGATCCAACTCACATTTAACCTTCACAATCTGCTTTGAACTCAAGCAATGATTCTACTACTCCTAATCCTCCTAATCCCTATTTTCTTAATTCAAGTGAAAATCCAGGCAACATTTTGGTTACAAAACCACTGCTTGGAATGAAGAACTACCAATCCTAGTCCATAACAATGATTCTAGCTCTTACTGTGAAGAAGAAGATTGGTTTTGTTAATGGAAAGATCACAAAACTAGATTTGGATTCGCCCTTATATGAAGATTGGGAGAGCTGTAACACCATGGTGCTTTCTTGGATGATCAATTCAATGCATGTGGATGTGTCCAATAGCATCATGTACTGTAAAACAATTAGGGAGATGTGGATTAAATTGCAAAATCTCTTCTCACAAGGCAATGGTCCCAAGATTTACAATTTACAGAGAGAAATTTCTCATATTTCTTATAATCAGATGCCAATGATAGAGTATTACACCAAATTCAAGAGGCTTTGGGATCAATTGCTCAATTATGAACCACTTCCAAAGTGTTCTTGTGGTGCTATGAAGTTGCTGAGTGTTTCATACAACAAGGCCTATGTCATGAGGTTTCTGATAAGAGTAAATGAGAATTTTGAGACTCTTCGCAGTCAAATTCTTATGTATGATCCATTTCCTTCAATGAGCAAAGTTTACTCTCTAGTTCTTCAAGAAGAATCACATAAAAGCTTTGGTCATGGAGGTTCTAGTTCAACTCAAGCTGATGTAATAGCAATGTATGCTAATTTAAAGAGCAACTTTGGAAACACTACTTGGAATAAAGGGAATGGAAAGAAAGAGAGGCCATTTTGCATTCACTACAATATACCTGGACATACCATTGAGAAGTGTTATAAGCTACATGGATATCCACCAAGATATAAGCCAAAAGTAAAGGGCAATGCCACTGCAAGTCAGGTTTCTTCAAATCTCAGCAATGGAGCAGAGAATCCCTCAATTGCAAGCAGTTTGTGTCCTATCTCTAAGGCACAATGTGAGCAGTTATTGACTTATCTTACTACTGGATTTGGAGTTGGTGATGCACACTATGCAACTACTGTGAGGGCTTCCAGTGTTGTTGGTGTGGAAGGAGATCTTGGTGGTGCTCTTGATGTGGTTTCTTCACAACCACAAACCAACCTCTCATCTTACTATAATCTCATGTTAGGTACTTCTTCGAAGATAACTTACATTCCAAATCTAACACATTCTATCTTTTCTGCAAAAATAATCAATAGAGAGGCTTTTAGGGAATCTGATTGGGTCATAGATACAGGAGCTACAGATCATATCGTACATTCTGTCCCTTATTTCACTTCCATCACTACCACTCTAACCACACATGTCAATCTCCCCAATGGAGAAATTGCTTTTGTCACACACATAGGGACTGTTAGGATTTTAGAAAGTCTTATACTCTATAATATTCTGTGTTCCTTCATTTACTTTCAATCTTATTTCTATCAGTCAATTGGCAAAATCTATCCTTTGTTGTCTCATATTTTTAGGAAATCTATGCTTTATCCAGGACCTTGCTCTCTGGAGCACGATTGGTCTTGGTAAGGAGATCAATGGTCTTCACTTGCTAAAAAAGGGAGATTCAGCTTCAACCTCAAGTTGTTTTTCTAGTTTTATTTCTGTTTCTATTAATAAAACTCAGCCATACATATGGCATGCTAGGTTAAGGCATTTATCAAATGCAAAACTAGCTTTGATGAATAAGAACAATGTATCTCTTATCAACTCTAATGAAAAGTTTCATTGTGATATCCGTCCTCTTGCAAAACAAAAAAGGTTGCCCTTCAATACAAGTTCACATATTTCCAATGAATGTTTTGATTTAATTTATTGTGATTTGTGGGGGCTTTTTTCTGTTTCCACCATTGATGGTTTTAGGTTTTTTCTAACTATTGTAGATGATTGTTCAAAGTGTACTTAGGTATATCCGTTGAATCACAAATCCCAAACACAATTCTACTTAGAACAATTTTGTACAATGGTTGAAACACAATTTACAAGAAAGGTGAAATGCATTAGGACAGATAATGGTACTGAGTTTATAATGAAAAGTTTTTTTGCACAAAAGGGCATCTTGCATCAATTGAGTTGTGTTGAAACTCCACAACAAAATGCTATTATGGAGAGAAAACATCAACACATCTTAAATGTTGCAAGAGCACTCAAATTTCAATCTAATCTGCCCTTGCATCTCTGGGGTTATTGTATACTCACTGCTATGCACTTGATAAACAGAATTCCAACTTCAATTCTGAATCATAAAACTCCTTATGAAGTTCTTTTTGGTCATCTTCCTTCTTATTCTCACTTAAAGGTTTTTGGGTGCCTTTAGTATGCCTCAACTCTTTCTCATAATAGAACTAAATTTGATCCAAGAGCAAAGAAATGTGTTTTTCTTGGATATCCTATTGGAGTTCAAGGGTATAAGGTTCTTGATTTGTCAACTAATGTTGTTTTTAATTCTAGAGATATTGTTTTTCATGAAACAATGTTTCCCTATGTCAGTGGTGCATCTGATTTTACTAATCCTTTTACTATTGTTTCTGAGGTTGTTGCTCACTCTCTTGATAATAACATTGCAAACTCAAATAGTTAGGATCATCTGTAATAGTTTTTTCCTTTAATTCCGAAGTTAGTTACTTTCCTTACTTGCTTAGATTGTATATATTGGAGTAGTTATCTATTTCTCAATTCATTGTATTCATTTTTCCTTAATCAATAAGATCAGAATTTCTATTTAGAGAGAGGGTTCTAGAATTTTACATAAACACATCAAAACTCATATCAATAACAGTCAAACAGATAACGCTTTATTAACCATTTCCTTGACAACCAAACATAACACCACCACCTGCAAACCCAGAAAACCCAACCAACACCACCAATGGACCCAACCAATCCAGGCCTAGAAAACCCAAATCTACCCACCACCTACAACCTAGAAAGCCCAACCAACACCACCAATGAACCTAACCGATCCAGACCCAGAAACCTAGATCTACCCACCACCTGCGACCTAAAAAAACCTAACCAACACCATTGATTTGACCCAGCCACCGCGATCTCCACCTCCATTGATTTGGCACAACCATCAAACCCAACCAACCCAACCCTCTCTCTCCACCTTCATCGTCGATCTCTACTGATATGAGCCATTCTCTCCACTTCCATTGCCAATCTCCACTAAGACTACTTGCACCACCGATCTAAGCCCCTCTATCCAACTCCACCACCAATCTAAGCTCCTCATCTACCTCCACCACCTCCACTATAGTTCTGCAACCACCACCTCCACCACCACCGATCTAAGCCCTTTTCTCTCTCTCTCTAACCAAAATCAAACCCATAGGAAAATGTGAGAGAGAGAGAGAGAGAGAGAGAGAGAGAGCTAAAAATGAAATGAAAACTAAATTCATGGATCTAAAAAGAAAGAAGTAAAAGAAGAGAAAGATATAAACACAAACACACACCAGAGAGTGAGGGAAAGATATTAAGTTTTATTTTTTATTTTTTTGGGTTTATTTTAAAAGAAAGAAGAAAAACAATGGAAAAATGATTTTTTTTTAAGGAGTTATTTTAAATTTTTTTTTAAATTAAAATGCTGCATGGCATTTAAAAGATATAAAATTATTTTTTAATATATTTTCTTAATAATCACGTTAGCATTTAAAGTGCCAGCAGTGCACTCAGTTTGCCACATAAGTAATTTCCGTTAGTGAGCTAACCATAAGGACCAAAATAATTCGTGTTTTTCATTCTGAGGACTAAAAACAATAAAATAGATAAGTATGGACCAAAAAAGAAATGAGATCAAAATGTAGGGACCAAAGTACATTTACGCCTATATTGAGACGCAACATAACTTGAAACATTACGCTGACCAAATACAAAAATTATGTCATCTCATATTTTGTGTTCCACTTTATACTTAACCAAATATGGTAAATTATGTATTTGATTTTTTCCTATTTTGAATTTTGCTTATTTTTTTTAAAAAAAAAATGATAAGTTATGATTGGGAGAACATAAAACATCACAAACAATTTATAGAATTATAGCTGGCTTATATCCAACTTAAATAAACTAGTGGTTGACTAGTATTGGAAATCTAGAGGATTTGAATCCATCACCTAATACATTTATGGAATTTTAGTGTGCGTTTGGCTCCAAATTAAAAAGTCAGCTTATTTTACTATTCAGTTTATTTTTACTATTATTCATAGGCTCATTGCACTTTTTAGTACTATTCATAGGTCCTACCGTATTATTTCAGCTAATTTTTACCTTTATTTATAGTACTTTCAGCAAAAAGTTTTCAATTTCAACAAAATAAACGGATCTCAAACAGAACTTTAGCAAAAAAAAAAAAAACATTTATGAGAGATTTGGCAATGTTCATTCATTTTCATTTGTTTTACCATATATATATATATGTGGGACCTACTGCGTCTTCCTCTTAAGCAAACAAAAACCATTTCCCTACAAATCTCAAAACCAAAATCGATCCAACAATGCGCCAATTAATCCTAAAGAATCAAATCTTGTCAACGACGTTGAGGTCTTGTTGGATTGCAAAGTTTGAGTTAATTTTTAATAGATTTATTCGGCCTTCTTCTGGGGCAGCTTTTGATGTTGGTGAGGTTATGGTGGTGGTCTTTGTCAGTGCCGATGGTGGAGGTTGATGGTGATAACGGTGGTGGCCTTGGTGGGGAAAGGAAGCATTTGTTATTTTTGTTGCTATTTTTTTTTTTTTAGGTAGGAGAAAGTATATGCATAAATTTAGGGATTAATGCACACATGGCATAATTTTATTAATGGTACATAGAGTTGTGCAGAGAAAATGATATAAAAGATTTTGATTCATACCCAATACCCATCATTTTAGTAGTTTTTTTTTGTAAAATTTTATAATTAGGCATTTAAGACTCCAAGTATTGTGTTTTTTTTTTTTTTTGTTTTTTTTGCACATATATTATCAATTAAAGGATTTTCAATAAAATACTTGAATAATCTTTGGAAAGGAAATGGTTGGTAAAATTAAAAGGTGAATGACAATTTAAGAATTAATGGTCATAAATATGAATAAAAACATGAACATAAATATCATATTAAAAAAATGCATTTACTTCCTTCAAAATTTTTATTATGACCACCATATTGATGTGTACAAATAATCTTTTAACATGTGACGTTTTTTTTTTTTTTTCCATATAATGTAAAGAAGTTGTCACATGTCATTATAGTATGCTAAAAAAAACACATGATATTATAGTGTATATTCACCAATTTTAGGATCCAATTTTTATATTATATTATAAATAAATAGTGAAATGATTTTCCTAGTTTCCACACGTCTGATAGGAACCCAAGCATGCGTCCCTATGAATTATTTATAACGTCCAATTAAATTAAAGAGAGGCATCTGTCACCGACATAGCAGTCAGATTGGACCAATCTAATTCTCTGTTCAATGACTGCATGCTATAAAGCCCAAAATGACTTTGTTTACAAAAAAATATAAATGACAAAAGACATTATGCCAAGCCAATATAAGCCTTTATTATTATAAAAAATAGAATCGCACATCTACGACCGACAGTACAAAACACAAACAAATAGAGGAGATTTTATGTTTTAAAATTACAAGATACCAATTATTAAATGTTGAAGTCGCTTCTTGGTGATATACCAAGAACAACCACCTTCAAGCTTGTTACCCATAAATGCAGAATTCCTTGTAAAAGTACACCTTCCAAAGCCACTGACCACCCATGAATGTGAATAAAAGTTCCAGAAATGGTTTATCAATGATCATTTTTTCTTCTTTGTTAGATGTAAAAGTGGGCTGCACAAATTGGACTTCTTTTCTTTATGAGCTAGGCAAGGTGGGTTGGAGCTTGTATTTGTACCGTTGTAGTACTTATATAGGCTTGAGGGAGAGTGACAAACTAAGTCTCCTTAATTTCTCAATATCTCATCAGATTTCCTTCTTAGATTCAGATACCATTATTGGCTAAAGGCTCATTAATATTCTAAGACGCCTTTCCCACGCTAGGAAAAATTCATGGAATGTATATGCATTTTTCAGTATTCCAATCAATTTTCCATAACTACTAATTTTCGAATTAAGTTTCCAAGTTTGAGGGAAAATTTTATCCGAGTCACTTGTTAAACTAAGCTGGGTCTTAATTATGATAATGATGGTTAGTATTTCAAATTTGGGTTTGGCCTATCTTCGGTACTTTTTTAATTAGAATCTCTTTTTGTTTTAATGAGAAACTGTCACATCACCCACTAACTAAATAAAATGTAGAGATTAAAACTCATTATCACTTGCTATTGTGTATTTAAAACAAAAGAACACTTCTAGTTAAAAATGCATTGGAGGGTAAGCCAAACCCTTCAAATTTCAATTAATATTTCTACGCAATGACCAACAATGTAAGTGCCTTTCCTTATTTAGGGAGATTTTTTGCCCATTTTATTCCATTTATTTCATATTGGGCAAATTCATACTAACCAGGACACGTGATTTAAGAAAAAGAAAAAATTGGAAGAGAAATAAGATTTTATTGAATAATAATCATGGAATGTCAAAATTTCAAACTGTTGTATAAAGTCTAGAACCCATGCAGTAGTCATGCTATCCAAGCCAACACATTATCATTATCCACTGTTTTAGCATGTTTAGCCAAACTATGAGATTCTTTATATCTATAGTCTATAGTCTATAGCCTTCCCTCTTCACATGGTACTTGCCATCACATGAAACTCGATCCTTAGCACGATTCTCGCATCCTCTATTGTTTGATTCAAGCTAACTAATAGCACACATTACAGGAAGGGAATGGCCCTCCATAAGGGTTTTTTTTTTTTTTTTTAATTATTATTATTTTTTTAACTTAAAATAATCTTTTCCAACTTATTATATAAAAATTTATAAAACTATTTATGTTTTATTATTTAAATAAGTCATATGGCCCATTAAAAAATCATGTAATTAAAAGTATATATGAATAGACTTTTCAACTTGGACCGAATCACTTTTTAGACTTGCAATCTAAAATTTTGTTATAAGGGAAAAAGTAAAAATTTAGACTTTAATTTTAGAAATATTTTCTATTTTACCTCTTTGTTTTAAACCTATGTTTCCCTAAACCCTATACACTAAAACTCAAACCATTAGCCCTAAACCGTAACCCTTGAACAATCAGGAACTACAATTTTCTTAACTTATTTTACTGACATGATGATATACATTGCTTACAAAATAAGATACTAGGAGGGCTTTCTTTCGTAATTTTTCCTTCTACTTCCCTTATTTTTACTATTTGATCCTAGAATCAGACCTTAAACTCTCAATCTTTTTTAAAGGCATGTTGGACAATGAGTTTTTTTGTTTTTTGGAAGGGATGATCATGACTTAATTTGTTTAGGTTATATGTAAGATCAAAATTTTGAATTAGCAAAGTATTTCATGAAAATAAAAAATATTTATAAAGTAATAGTCTAAATCTTTATATATATACTAGCCTCATCACTTCGCACGTGCAATGAGACTTTTTTTTTTTTTTTTTGACTTTAATATAATTTTTCAATTTGAATTTATCTATTGTTAGTGAGGTTATACCGGAAGAAATTTTTATAAAACTAAAATTTATAATTTGAAATGGAGTAAACTGTTGGGTTTAGTATGTGCTAATTTTTAGGAAAAAAAAATGTATTAAACGTATATGAGATATGTTTAGATAGAGAGTGTGCTAATTTTTAGAAAAAAAAAAGTTGCTCTGGTAGTTTATTTTATTTTATTTTATTTTTAATTTTGTTGAATTACAATTTTAACCATATTTTTTATTTTTTAAGAATAAAGATTATCTAATTAGATTATAAGTATTTTTGGCATTTTTTGAAGTCATAATTAACTTTCTGAATCCTCTTAATATATATATATATATATATATATATATATATATATATATATTTATGTATATGTATAAATAATATTATACCATCCAATAATTGGTGTAACTCTAAATCAAGGGTGGACCTAAGATTTCAAGCTAAGGAGACTGAAGTATAAGAAACAAAAAACCAAATGGGTATCCATATAGTATTAACAAACTATCAACCAAGATAAATACACAAAATCATTATTTCTTAATACATTAAGATGCAATCATCTATCAACAACGACAAAAAACCACAAAATAATATTGTTTCTTAAGAGCATCAGCTATTGCAAAAAAATTTATTTTCTCAAACCAAGAATGACTTTTGCTACTTTAATATAACATTTGAAATGTCTTATACAGTAGTGTTTTTGGTATTTGGTGTTCTAAATATTTAATATTTAGCATTTAAACACTTGATGCTACTATTCTAATATTGGCTGACTAGGATTTTTTTATTTTAAAATTTCATTTTTGTTAAGTTTTGGAGTTGAGTAGTTGCTAGTTGGGTTAGACTAATTAAAAAGGAGGGGGTCTAAGTTTTGGTAAGAGGGATTCGAAACTCTAGAAATAAAAATATATAACCAATAAAATATATATATATATATATATATATATTTTTTTTTTGGGTGAGGGGGGGGGGGGACTCAATTTTTTTTTCTTTTTTTTTTATGTGGGCCCAGGGGGGTGGGGGTGGGGGGCGCTTGGCCCCCTTGGTTCACCCCTGCTCTAAAACTTTATAAAGTAATTGTTCAAATTACACCTAATGTAATTCTAAGTAATATCACACCATCCAATAACTTGCTATTGAATTCATATTTTAAAAACTTAACCTTTGAATTACATGTTTTATATGTTCTTAACATGTATATCAATATTCATGTCAATTAGTTGTTATTTACTATTCAATCCATAAACTCATCTTTTATGCATTGTTTTAAACTACAAAAACTTGAATTTAAACAATTGATTGATAACATGACTATTAATATTTAATCATCTTCAAATTTTGCAAGTATGGAGAATGCACGAAGATAATATAATTCAATGGTTAATTTGTTAAAATTTACATTCAATTAAAAAATATTGAGTAGTGTAACATTACTTAACATTGCATTCAATGTTACATCACTTAATATTTTTTAATTAGATGCGAATTTTGACAAATCCACTGTTACATTACATTATTTTTCATATATTCTCCATGCTTGCAAAATTTCAAGGTGATCAAAAATTAATAGTTATTTCATCAATCAATTGTTTAAATTCAAGTTTTTGTAGTTTAAAATAATGCATAAAAGATGAGTTTATGAATTGAATGATAAATAACATCCAATTGATATGAAAATTGGCATGAATGTTAGGAACATATAGAACATGTAATCCAACGATGAAATTTTTAAAATATGAATTCAATAACAAGTCATTGGATGGTGTAATATTGCTTAGAGTTACACCAGATATAACCATAGGCAATGCTAGCCATAACTCAGGGGTTCAAATGAACCCATTGACTTGGCAAAAAACATTATATAATATATAATATATAAAATATCTATTTTGTTTTGAGCCTCTAAAATTAAATTTTGAACACTTTGACCCTAATTTTTTTTAAGCAGAACTAAAATAACCTCAAATATAAACATGCCCAATATCTTGGCATTTTTAAGCAAACAAAAACAAAAGTCCAACAAGCCAATTTAATCTAAAATCTTGAAAATAAAAATTAGTTGCTGAATTGAAGTGCTTTTAATTTGTTATTTGTTGAGTGGGGGACTGGGGGCGTGTGATAGGTTAAGAGTAATTGAGTGAAGATAAAAGCAAATGTTAATGGAACAAAAAATTTCTGAGTATCTATGTGGGAACAAGTTATCTAATTTTTTTCTTAACAATAATAATTAATATGTTTATTATATTATGAAACTATATGCCAAATGAACTAATAGTTTATATTTTATTTTCTTGCAATAAAGAAATATTATAGACCACAAGATTCATTTTCTATCTAAGCTTTATCTTCTTATTGACCCCCTAAAAAAAAATTCATGAAGCCACCACCGGGTATAACTTGAAAGCAACCCTATATATATAAAAAGCACTTTACAAATCCTTACTCTCTACAAAAAAAAAGGGTTTAGGGTTTAGGATTTAAGATTAAGTGTTTTTTGAGATTTAGGCCTTGTTTGGTTTGTCACTCACTCATATCTCAACACTCGTAACTCAAATCTCCTCACTCAAACTCATATCCTAATATCTCACAACTCTAACTCAATAAAGCCCATAATTCACTCTCACGCTCGTTTGGTTGAAGATTTTCACACCTATCTCAAATTCAAAAACCCACCTTTCTGTCACTCACTAGGTCCCATATAGCATTGATTGCACTGCAAAAGCACTGCAACGGCAATAGAGACACTATTGTGGGACCCGTGTTTGCTGGAAATTTACAAAACTGTCACTGCTAACTCAAAACTCATAACTTGAAAACAGCATCACTGTGTTTCCAAAATTGCTCACCCATCACTTAAAATTATGAGATATCATCATTGATTTAATGGTTTGGAAATTCATCCAAACAAGCATGCTACCCATGGGCTCCACCGATTTTGGGTTATGAGTTAACAAAACTGGGATTTGTTAACTCAGTTCAGGGAAATCCAAACAAGGCCTTAGGGTCTAAGTTCTAGGGGTTTAAATTCCCATCCCTACTCTCTACAACAACAACAACAACAAAAAAAAAAAAAAAAAAAAAAAGGGGGGGGAAATGAAAAAAAAAAGAAGGGGAAAATTTTGTCTTTTTTAATGCAATTAGTGTCCGTATAGGAAAGTGCACCTATTTGACAACCTTCTATATCTCAAGGATGTAGTGGTGTCAAGCAAGATACAATTGCTTTAATTATTCAAACATTCAGGATATTACACCTTTAACTTTGCAATTAGCTAGGTCCGACTTACTAAAATCTTGCACCCATACTGTGTATAAAGAAGCAAACGATTTTTCATCTGTAAATTTTTTTTCCCCCAAATCTATTCCATTTCAAGGAAAATGTCAAATGAGTCAGACCATGTTTAGAATCTTTAGATACGTCACTATTTTAAGACATATTTCAAGGAAAAGGTTCTTTTACACCTGTTTCTCAGGAAAAAAAAAGGGTTCTTTTAAACCCAACGCTACTACTACATTACTACTAGAATTACACCTCTAACTCCAGGCATTTTTGTGCATGAGAAAGCTACTCTATCAATATTAAATTTAGGCTTAAATATGCCTTTGGTCTCTTAAATCTATTTCATAAATGATTTTAGTATGTGAAATTTAAAATCATAATATTTATATAAAGGATTTGGATTGTGTCTAGCGCTCAGAGCTCTAGACACGAAACATGTCTTTAAAAATCTGTGTCACTTCCGCATCTTTTTTTTTTTTTAAATGTAAAACATGATAACTTTATTAAGGTGAAGAGAAATATATACCATCTTGAATCACAAGAGACTCAATAATGGATGGATTTTCCTCTATCAAGTTACAAAATTGTTAATTCCTTTGGCATATTTTGCTAGAGTATGAGCTGCTTTGTTGCCTCTTCGTAGTACATGGAGAAAAAGAGTGGATCTGAAGGAGTGCAACTTGTGTCGGATGCTGACAATGAGGTTCGCGATAGCTATTGGGAAAATGATGGTTCCATTGAGTGCGTTAAAAACTATGCGTGAATCAGTCTCAAAGATAACGTCCCTAATCCCAATATCCCATGCAAAAGAGACAGCTTCATCCATTGCTTTCTGTTAGAAATACTGGAAGATTGTATTGTATTTCTTGAATGAAAGAATATACATTAGTGCCTTATATAGGAGGCATAAGTGTGCGGTACAAGTAAAGTGTAGTACAAGTATAAGTGTGCTATACAAGTAAAGCAGTTGGGCCTAAAGCCCATAACAAAACACAATATACATTAACAGCCCCCCTCAAACTCAAGGTGGATGTGAGACCAGCTTGAGGTTGTCAACCAAATCACGAGTGCGACCCTTAGGAAGTGACTTGGTGAAGATATCTGCAAGTTGATCTTTGGAGGAGACGGAGAAAAACTTGAGAGCACCATGTACAAGATGATATCGGATAAAATGATAATCAATCTCGATGTGTTTAGTCCGTTCATGGAAGACATCATTGTGAGCAATATGAATGGCACTCTGGTTATCACAATAAAGGGGAGTGGCAGAGGATGTAGACACACCTAAATCCGTAAGAAGCCATCGTAGCCAAAGGAGCTCAGATGTGGTATCAGCAAGGGCACGATATTCTGCTTCAGTACTGGAGCGGGCCACAAAAGTTTGTTTCTTACTTCGCCAAGAAATTAAAGAAGAACCAAGGAGAAAGCAATAACCTGTAGTGGACCTGCGGTCAGTGGGATCCCCTGCCCAATCAGCATCAGAGAATGCACGGAGTACAAGAGGAGACTGAGCTGAGTAGAAAAGGCCATGGAAGAGAGTGCCCTTCAGGTATCGAAGAATGCGCAGAACAGCAGCATAGTGAGTAGATCGTGGAGCAGACAGATACTGGCTCACCTGATGAACAGCATAGGAGATGTCTGGACGAGTGACTGTGAGATAAACTAGGCTGCCAACCAATCGTCTGTAAAGAGAAGGATTAGACAATGGTTTCCCTCCTGTGGGAGTCAGATGCGCATTAAGCTCAACTGGAGTGTCAACAGTCTTGCTATCAGTGAGTCTAGCTCGAGACAATAGTTCAGAAGCATACTTGGCTTGAGTAATATAAAGTCCATCTGTAGAATGAGTGATTTCAAGACCCAAGAAGTAGCTGAGATGTCCAAGATCTTTCATCTCAAACTGCTGATTGAGAAAAACCTTGAGTTCTTGAATGCCATTAAGGTCATCACCAGTTATGATCATATCATCCACATACAGGAGAAGTAAAATAGTGCCTTTGTCAGTGCGACGAAGAAATAAGGCAGAATCATAATGACTGGCCATGTAACCCAAGCGAGAGATGGTAGAACTGAATTTGGCAAACCAAGCTCGTGGAGCTTGTTTAAGGCCATAAAGTGCACGTCGAAGGTGACAAACCTTGTTTGATTCAACAGAGAGACCAGGAGGAGGTTGCATGTAAACTTCTTCACTTAAATTGCCATTAAGGAATGCATTTTTGACATCCATCTGAAAAAGACCCCATTTTCTGGCAGCAGCAACAGCCAAGAGGGCACGAACAGATGAGATACGAGCAACCGGAGCAAAAGTCTCTTCATAATCAATCCCATACTCCTGTGTGAAACCTTTTGCAACAAGACGAGCTTTGTAGCGCTCAATGGACCCATCAGAGCGAGTCTTAATCTTATAGATCCACTTACAACCAACCACAGATTTCCCAGGGGGGAGAGTCACCAAGTCCCAAGTATGGTTTTTAGATAATGCATCAAGCTCCTCTCTCATTGCAATCTGCCATAAAGGGTCAGTGGAAGCCTCACGATAAGTGTGAGGCTCGTGCAGTGTAGCAAGGGTAGTGTAACAATGATAGTCAAGTAAATGTGTAGGAATGGATCTTACCCGAGTTGAGTGACGAGGTGGAATGTCTTGTGCATGATCGTCAGGCGGAGCAGGAGCAGGGGACCCAAGCTCAGGGTTGGGTAGCTCGTCTTCAACCTGTTCATCTTCCACCTGTTCATTAAATGGTGAACTAGGAAAGGGATCAAAGTTATCTGGTGGTTGGACAGAGAAGTCTACAGGGGAATCAGGAGCAACTACAGTAGGATCAGGAGCAACTACAAGAGGATCAGGAGCAATTGCAGGAGGATCAGGAGCAATTACAGGAGGATCAAGAGCAATTACAGAAGGAATATGTGCCTCATCTGGAAAAAGATCTAAGACAGAGGATGAAGATAGGGAGGCACGGAAGTGAGAGAGTTCGACAAAGGAGCGATGTTCCCAAAATACAACATTGCGGGAGACACGAAGTCGATGAGAGACAGGATCATAACACCGATACCCCTTTTGAGTTTCGCCATAGCCAAGAAAACAACAAAGCCTTGACCGAGGCTCAAGTTTGTTATGCTCATGTGGCTGAAGAAGAACGAAACAAGCAGAACCAAAGGAGCGAAGATGGCGATAATCTGGAGGTGACCCATAAAGGCGCTCATATGGAGTTTAATTGTGGATAACAGGACTTGGAATGCGATTAATAGCATGAACAGCATGAAGAGCAGCTTCGCCCCAAAAAGAAGCAGGAACTTTGGCAGAGAGAAGGAGAGCACGAACAGTGTCAAGAATATGACGAAGTTTTCGTTCGGCTCTACCATTTTGCTGAGAGGTACCTGGACAAGTTAGATGATGAACAGTGCCATAGGAATGCAAAACAGCTTGGAAAGCATATTGAGTGTACTCAAGAGCATTATCAGATCGAAAAATTTTGATACGTTTGGAAAATTGAGTTTCAACCATTTTTGCAAAATTAGAATATACTTCCAATAATTCAGAACGATGTTTCATATGAAAAATCCAGCTATAGCGGGAATAATCATCAACAAAGACAACAAAATATCGAGATCCACCAATACTAGAGATCGGGGAAGGCCCCCAAACATCAGAATGAATAAGGTCAAAGATATCAGTGGATATTGATTCACTAGAATTGAAAGGCAAAGCTAGTTGTTTTCCTAACTGACATGAGACACAATCAAAATTTTCTGTAGACACT
The DNA here is from genome assembly GCA_030820535.1 of Quercus parvula. Classification (NCBI taxonomy): domain Eukaryota; kingdom Viridiplantae; phylum Streptophyta; class Magnoliopsida; order Fagales; family Fagaceae; genus Quercus; species Quercus parvula. The sequence goes on from JAUAME010000002.1 coordinate 52,631,721, forward strand.
GATCCTAACAAACCTCTAGAAGCCAATTGTTGTACCCGAGAGGAAGATGCATGACCAAGACGAGCATACCAAAGTGCAAGGGAAGGAATTGAAGAGACTGCAGCAGCTGCAGCAACAGAAACAGGAGCAACAAGTGGAAGACGAAGGTTATCCACGGGAAACATACGCCCAACTCTGGGATCGGTCCCAAGTTCCTGTCCCGTCCTTGGATCCTGCACAATACACCCAGAATAATCAAATATAATGCGATAACCCAACTCAGCTAATTGTCCCACAGAAAATAAATTGTAAGAAAGATCAGGAACATTAAAGATCCCAGGAACCGAAAGGTTGGAAGTCGAAACAGAACCGATATTATGACCAGACATTGTGGAACCATTTGCTGTGCGAATATTAAGAGGGTGTGGTGCAGGTTTGAGTTCAGAAAATAAAGACGAGTGAGGTGTCATGTGATTGCAACAAGCGGAATCCATAAGCCAAGAGGAGGGAGACATACCAGATAAAGCTGAGAGAGAAGAGGAGTAAGATGCATTACCAACCATACGAATGACATTGGCGATGATATTTTTAAGGTCATCTGTGGACATGGTGAAAGTGCATTCTGAAGACTTAGACTGTGCAGAGATATGAGCCATTGGTTGGACACTCTCAGTGTTAGCAACAGTAGCAGCAGAAATTGTAACAGCTGATTTGTTGCGACGATAGCAAGTCTCAATACTGTGGCCAAAACGTTTGCAAAAATTGCAAAAACGTTTGCTGGATTGTCGATGACAATTATTGCAACAAGAAGAAGACCTGTCCTTATTCTTCATTTAGAAGCAAAAAATGCAAAAATAGACTGCAAAAATGAAATCTACGCGAAAAACTGGATAAGGAGCACCTGGACTGCAAAAAGTCAACTCTGGCAAAAAGTCAACGGTCAGCAAAGTCAACGGTCAACGGTCAACGCTCAGCAGATGACGTGGCAGTGATGTCAGCAATGACGTGGCAGTGATGACGTCACTAGGGCTGACGTCAGCAAGAGGTACCTGGCGCGTGACAGCGCGTGACGGCGCGTGGAGGATCCTGGCGGCGCGTGGAAGCACGTGGAGCGCGTGAGATCCTGTGCAGAATTTTCTGGCGGCGCGTGAGAGCGCGTGACAGCTCCGATGATGACAGGGCTTTCACCGACGAGTAGATCGTTTCAAGACGATCTCAGTGATATCACCAGAAATTTGATCGGAGCAATAGTCACGGCGGAATGACGTGTGCAGTGATCTGTGCGGTGTTAGACTCCTCAACGACAGCGGCTGCAGGTCCGGAACCCAAAGGCAACGATGGAAGACGTCGGAGGTTCAACGGCGAGAGGCTACAGCGTCTGTTGTGATGGCGGAAGCGATGTTGAGAGTGGAGTAACACCAATAAAGACAAGACTGCTAAGAAAAAGTCAGAGCAGTGGCTCTGATACCATGTTAGAAATACTGGAAGATTGTATTGTATTTCTTGAATGAAAGAATATACATCAGTGCCTTATATAGGAGGCATAAGTGTGCGGTACAAGTAAAGTGTAGTACAAGTATAAGTGTGCTATACAAGTAAAGCAGTTGGGCCTAAAGCCCATAACAAAACACAATATACATTAACACTTTCCCCTATGCTTCCAACGAACCCAGCGATAAGGGGAGGTGTTTGCTCATGGCAGCAAGCACCGATCCTTCATGGTCCCGAATTAAAGCACCCACCCCCACAGAGTTGAGCTGGTTGAAGATAGCGGCGTCCACATTGATCTTGTACCACGGTGGGGATGGTGGGACCCAGCGAGAGTCCATGGCATCCTTGTGCTGTAGTGGGCGATGATGTGCAAGCTGGAACTTGCTGAGCATGCCACGAGCTTTGTGGAGAATCTGACTTCCCATTTGTCTTGGCTGGCCCATACGTACTTTATTTCTATTAAACCACATGCACCACGTGATGGTGACAATGAGTTCAAGGAGATCATTTCCAACATGCTTCTTGTAGATGAGGTACCATAGCCAATTCACAAAATCATGAAAGCGGACCCCATGCGTATCAAAAGAAATGCCTGAGATATCCCAAAGTTCAACAGCTTTTGTGCACTCCCAGAACAAGTGGGCAGTAGTCTTTGAGGCCAAACCACAAGCTTTACAGGTGGACTCATCAAGCACCCGTCGGTGACAGAGATTCTCTTTTGTGGGGAGGATATTGTGGCACGCTCACCAAGCGAAGGTCTTGATTTTATTTGGAGCATGCAAATTCCAAATTTTTTTCTAGAATGCGCTCTGATCACGGCTAGTGGAGGGGGACCCGGTGGTGTTCTGTGAGTGCAGAGATAGGGCGAGCTTATAGGCACTGTTGACGGTGAAAGTTCCTTTAGGCGTGTAAGCCCAGACCTGCCGATCTCTATTCCGATTTTTGTTGATGGGAATGCTCAGGATTTTGTTGGCATCTTGTGGGAGGAAGGCTGCATTGATCAAGCCGTGTTTCCATTCACCCACCGTGTCATCTATAAGAGCGCTGACAATGGCGCTTTCAGGTAGGAAGATGCACGGTGGAGAAGTGATCTTAAAGGTGGTCGGATGAGGCAGCCACCTATCATTCCAAACGTTGATGGACACTCCGTCTCCAACCTGCCATCTACAGCCTTGCTTAACAACATTCTGTGCTGCCATAATGCTATGCCATGCATACGATGGTTTTGGACCTAGTTCAGCATGGAGAAAGTTGCTATTTGGAAAGTAGCGTGCTTTGAAGACACGAAGCAGGAGGGAATGCGTGTTTGTTTGCAAACGCCAACTTGTTTGGCCAAAAGTGCCAAGTTAAAGGTCGATAGATCACGGAAAAGAGAGAAGTTTTCTCCCTGTTTAGTTGCTGTCCTTAAGCAAGTTCATAGGTTTCCAGGATACGTGCAAAGTGGTTGCATTCTTCTAGGGTTGCTTGACAAAAGATGATACTATCATCGGCGAAGAAGAGGTGTGAGATACATGGGCCTTGTGGGCAGGCAGCGACACCTTTAAGAACACCAAATGCTAGTGGCTTTGCGAAGTAGAGCTGAAAATCCTTCTGCACAAAACAAGAACAAAAAGGGAGATATGGGGTCCCCTTGCCGCAATCCCCTAGTAGGGGTGATGTGGCCTCGGGGTTTGCTGTTAATTTTTATAGAGTAGGGGTGGGTTTGGATTGCACGTTTGGCGTTTGGCGTTTGCGTTTTTTTTTTTTTTTTTTTTTTTTTTTTTTTTTTTGCACGCGTTTGTGAGACTACGGCTATTGTTAATGTACTGTTTAATGAACAGTAGCCGCAAAGTTTGACTTTTCTATTTTTTTAGCCAATTAGTGCACATCGTGTACTGTTCATGGACCCACAAATTTCACTTTTCAGCAACTTTTTCATTAAAAATGGGTCCCACGATACTATTTACACATTTAAAAATTATTTTACTACAGTATTTTTCAATTTTCAGTTTCAGTTTTCAGTTTTCAGCTATATCCAAACGGACCCTAGGTAACAGATGTAACACATTGCATCATGAGGTTAACCTATCTACTATGAAAGCCCATTTTATGCATAATTTTTTCCAAAAAATCCCCACTTAACCCTATCAAAAGCCTTACTTAAATCAAGCTTTAAAGCCATTTCCCCAACCCGGCCAGTTCTTTTTTGGTTTAGGTGATGCATTGTTTCAAAGGCAACCAAGACATTGTCAATGTTGAGACGGTTAGACATAAAGGCACTTTGGTTTTCCACAATGATTTGGGGGAGGAAGCGTTTTAGTCGGTTTGCAAGGACTTTGGAGGCAAGTCTAGAGACGACATTGGTTAAACTGATGGGTCGGTATTGAGTTATCTTGGTGGGATTTTTTTATCTTTGGGATGAGGGTGATGTGTGTCTCATTAAATTTAGGAGGGATGGTGCCAAAATTTAAAAAGTCAAGAACAGCAGTTGTAACACACTCACCAGATAAAAACCAAAAATGCTGGTAGAAAAGAGGGGGCATACCATCAGGGCCATGTGATTTCTTTGGATGCATTTGTTTTAAAGCTCTATGGACCTCATCTGCTTAAAAAAACCTAGGTTAAGGAACTGTTCATATCAGTAGTGACTACTGATTGGACAGTATCAATAGTAGCTAAGATATTAGTGGGCCCATTTGTAGTGAAAATGCTGGAGAAGTAGTCCAGGATAATGCCTTCCATAATTTGGACATCTTCTTGCCAAACCCCGTTGGAGTCACAGATGCCTCTAATATAGTTTTGGTCCCTTTGGTTTAAGGCTTTTTGGTGGAAGAAGTTGGTATTACGGTCGCCATCAGTGATCCACTTAGCTCTTGACCATTGGTGCCACATTATGTTTTCAGCGTCCAACCAGCAGTTTAGAGCGGAATGAACTTCTTGAATCTCCACTGCGTTCTGGGTAACATTTAACTCAAGGGATTATAGCTTCTTTTCAAGCCTAGAAATTTGTCTTCCCACATGGTCGAATTCTTGCTTGTTCTAGGTTGTCAACCTATCACGACAACTATCAAGGCAATTCATGATTTGTGCACCGTTAGGTTTGAGGAGGCCATCTTGCCATGCTTCTTGGACGACCTCAATACAGCGAAGGTCACGCAGCCATATGGCCTCAAAACAGAATAGCCGGCTAGGAGGACGTGGTTTGGTGGAGGAGGGAAGGAAGTAAACAGAGAGTAGGGAGTGATCTGAAAAGGACATTAGGATATGATGAATAATAGTGCCAAGGAAGAGAGAACACCAAGCAGTAGTAACTAGTGCGCTGTCTAACCTAATATAAGTGCGGCCATTCGTATGATGATTTCTAGACCAGGTAAAATGAGACCCAATATAGCCTAGGTCGAGTGGCAATGGTGGATAACTGTACAAAAGCGATCCATCTGTCTGGCTGGTCTTAAAGCACTACCTAGTTTCTTTGAGCGTTTAACAATTTCATTGTAGTCTCCAACACAGAGCCAAGGAAGAGTGTTGGAACGACCCAAGGATGGAACGGCCCAGGGATTCAAGTAGGGTTCGAGTTTCTTCACGTTTGCTTGTGTCAGGTTGTCCATAGAAGCCAGTAAGCCTCCATGTCAGACCTATAGTTTCACACACAACATAGGCATCAATAAACCAATGAGAAAAGTTTTTTACATATACCTTTGCACCAAGTTTCCAAAGGAGTGCTAGACTGCCACTTGAGCCTTCAGAGGAGACTGCAATACCTTGGTTATAAGTTCAGCTTTGTTTCTTAGCATTCAACTGATCGGTGGTGAGTTTGGTCTCCATGAGGAAGACATAGATGGGAGCTTCTTTATTCCATGCTCGTTTAAGAGCGTTAACTGTCCGGGGGTTCCTAAGCCCCTGGCAGTTCCAACTGAGGATACTCATTGTGTCTGGTGGTGCTACGTAGTAGTCACCGCCGATCCTAGGTTGTCTGTAAAAAGTTTGCTAAGAGCTTTCATCTCTACATCCAAGCGTAGTTTCTTGTCAAGAGATGTGTTGTCCAAAGTTGTTATTTTAGAGGAGTTTTTACGTTTGAGGTCTTTTGTAGGTAAATCATGGTTTTGTGACGGTAGTGTAGTAGTTGGTGGGGTTAATGGGACAAGTCTTTTCCACGTTTTTGGTTTTGGGTCATTTTTTGGTGCTGAGGTGGAGGAGAGTGAAGTTTCTGTGGTTATCTTGGGGTCTGACATATTGGGATGGTTGAGGGAATGTTTATGGGAGGTGTGTACATGTGCATGGAATGCTTTATGCGGTGTTAATGATGGGAGTGAATGTGAATATGTGACGTTATCATTGTGCATAACATCTGGGGATGTGTTGCGTGGATTTCGTGTAGGTGAGCATTTCAACGCTTGGTCAATCTTCGAAATATGAGCACTAAAGAGATTTGGATTTGACAGGATGTCCGTTAAATTTGGGGTGTCATTATGAGTTATCGGGATTGGTGTAGTTTCCTTTTCTAGCGTTGGAGTTGACTTGTGAGGTGGTGGCGGTGGAGAGGGTAGGGAATTCTGTGGTGGTGGAATGGGTGTAACAACCATGGAGGTGGGTTGTATTGGTGGTAGTAGTGGAGATGGTGGGGATTTTTGTGGTGGCATAGAGGGTGGTGCATTTTGTGGCGGTGGACAGGGTGGGGTGTGTAGTGGGAATGGTGTTGGGCGGGGAGCACGAGGAGGTATGGTGGATGGTGGGGTTTTGTTAGACACGACCTGTGGCTATTGGATGTTTGTCATGGTGGCATGTAGCCAGGGCTCGTATTGCTGGTTATCTGTGTGTAATGTACCTACCTTGTCAGTCAAAAGCTGGCAGTCTCGCTCATCATTATTCAGCAAGCCACACTAGTAGCAATAGATGGGCAATCTTTCATATTGGAGGGAGATCCATTGTGGGTCCCGGTCATCTACATTCACGAAACGTCCTTGACAAAGGGGCTTAGATATGTCAATGTTTACCCGTACTCGAACATATCGGCCTCAACACTCACCAGTGGAGGAGGCATCAACTTGTTTAAGTGTTCTAAGTGTGGTCCCAATGGCTTCTGCCTTTGCCTAATTCATGCATCGAAGTGGAAGGTCATGGATTTGTATCCAGAAAGAAGCCTTGGTGAAGGTGGCGTCGTCCACTGATTCTTCCTCCTTGGGTTTGTAGAGCCCGATTAGATATTTGTCGAAGGACCAAGGTCCCTGTGCAAGGATCTTCGGCGGATCGGCTTCATTCTCAAAGAGTATCAGCACTGTGTTTGCTCCAAAGTCGTGGACCTCAAAATTTTGGACGGAGCGCCACATACTTAGAATTGTGCCTGATAAGGCTTCTATGTTGACTCTGCGCTTGGTGAAGAGCTTTGCCACTAGTGTTCTGCTGTTATTCTCTATCTCTGAGGTGAGGTTTACAAGTTTCTGTTCAGTGGAGTTTAGGGACAAGCAGGCCCATCTTCCAGTGATATCATCCATGGTCAAGCGCTAGAGGGGGAGAAGGGAAGGGAGAAGAAAGGGAGGGAGTTACTAGAAAATTTTCCACCAAAGTGGGGAAAGAGGGGCAACCACCAAAGTGGGTGCTAGAGTTTCATCACCGAGGGCTCACAAGGGAGACAACGTGAGAAAATTAATAGGGCTCTCACTTCCGTATCTCGTTAGTGAACACAAGCATTAGAGGGAAGTTTTACCCCACCTAAAAATTGGCATGTCATCACTTTTTTATTTTTATTGTTTGATAGTTAAAATGGGAAATGAGAGATTTGAACATTGGTCATTTTTGTTGAAAAAGCCGAGAAGAGTTAGTTGAGTTACAAGACTCTTGGCGACATGTCATGACTTTATTAAACACATTACGGATTAAAAATGACTACTTTACATTTTTAGAAATTATTAGAATTGGTGGTTGAAGCACACGATTGGATATAACCCATGGGCCATGCCATTCAAGTGCGAAGGGCATTCGTTTATATAAGAATAGTTTTTAGGTAGACAATAAATGACATTAACAAGATCAAGACTCGTTGCATTTAAAGGAATAAGTGACTGCACAAATTGGGAGTTTAAATCTTTATCTGGGATCCTTAATTACATTCTAGAGCAATCAATTAAATGGATTGATAACCGGAACACAAAATCCTCAATTTATACATAAAACCCAAATCCCTAATATGCAATATCTCTAATAATTTGTTAGAATCATTATTTTGATCAATTAGTGGTTTAAAGATTCAAAATGACCATCGCGCACCCTTGGTGCGGTGGTCACTTCACAAGCATAAGTGCTTGTAGAGTGTGGAGGGCAAGAGCCTGAGTTCAAGTCTCTAGGAGGGAGTTTCACACATATATACACTTAGATTAGGTTAGAGTAGAATTTCTATCTTGTATAAAAAAAAAAGGATTCAAAATGGATTCTCAATTTTATGATTTCTTGATCAATTGAATGAAAACATAAATAGAATATAAAAATTCCTAATTATGACTTGAACCTAACCCAAAATTTTGAACTTTTCTAATTCCAATCAAAATGATATGATATAAGCAAAATTGATCTCAAATCTAGATATTGTCTGTTTGAGAAAAGCTTATTTAGTTTTTTGCTAAATTTTTTTTTGTTGAAAGTGTGCTAAATGATACTTGTACCTTGGAAAATTTTTAAAAAGTGAAAAAATGTAGAAAAAAGGTATATAAAAACTAAAAAAAGCGAAAAGCTAAAAGTTAAAAGCTGGCGATGTGAAGTATTCAAATTGAGTTAAGAATATGAACTTTTATGATATTTTTGTCAACTTGGCAAAACATGGATGATGGAAACAAAAAGTAGGGCAGGGGAAGGCTAGGTTGAGGGCAAGAGAGACCAACCAATTCATGCCAATTCTGTTTCTTAAAGGGAGGAAAAAAAAAAAAAACTCTTGTCAATTCTTGATCATGTGGTCAATAAAGACTTTGACCTATCAAAACTTTGTTGGATTCAAGCTCTGAAGGCCCGAGATATTTCCACCACAAATCTTTGAAGATCAAGAACATTCACAGAACATGAAGAACGCAAAGAACAAGAAATCTCTAACAAGAACACAATTAAAGATTCATTGCAATTTCGTTCTAATGACCTTTAAATCCACTTCCCAATCCAAATGGAGGACATTTTGTGTTCAAGTCAAGAATACATCAACGCAATATTTAAATTGAAGACTTTTACACGGAGATCGAATTAGAGAATTATTATATAATATTATAATCTAAATACATAAAATTGTCTCTACAAATTCGTCAATACAAATATACATTTGGGAAACAAATTCAATTGTTTGATTTCCAAACTTGAGATTTTATGTGTGTTTTTTGGATGAATGAGATTTTGTGTTTACACTCGCATTAATGAACTTATTTTTAAGATTGCAACTGAATAATTGATTTATAGATTGCACCGAAAAAAAAAATTTGTTAAGGGGTTTTAGATGAATAGATTTTTTTTTACTAATTAATGAAAAAAAATGACTATACAACCACATTTATAACTTATGTACTGGTGGCTCCTTGATATACCCCTCCTATCTTGGAAGAAATTGGCCTTTGACCTTTTTAAAAAAACAATCCAGTATTTTACCATATTTTCCAAACTAATTAGGGAAATAGCCCTCTTTTGAAACTCAATTTTCTCAAAATCGAGTTAAGCCTTATAGTGACGTTTTTAAGGAGCCTATAGTGACGTTTTAAGGACATATAGTGGCGTTTTGTAACTTAATCTCCATAAAGTCAAGTTATAGGTAAAAAAAGAGAAAAAAATTTGCATGTAACTCGACTTTATGGAAATCAAGTTACAACACACCACTATAAGTCCTTAAAATGTTACTATAGGCTCCTTAAAACGTCACTATAAACTCCTTAAAACGCCACTATAGGGTTTCAGAATTTTTTTTTCTTTTTATAACTCGATTTTGAGAAAATCGAGTTTCAAAAGAGGGGCATTTCCCTAATTAGTTTAAGAAAGAAGGCAAAATGCTATTAATTGTGTTCACAATGAAGGATTCCACTGAAGAAGACAGGACCAAGTGAACAAAGAAGAACAAAGAAGTCCATAGAAGAAGAAAGGACTAGGTGAACAAAGGAAATCGAGTTTTAAATACTTGATTTCTAGGTGAATTTTTTTCCACATCAGATTGCCATCACACACAACTCGAGTTTTAGAAACTCGAATTTCGCCTCTGAACTCGAGTTTTAGAGTCTCGAGATATTAGTTTGCTACATAGTTTTACAAACATGACAACTAACTAAATTATTTTAAAAATAATGTTAAATGCAAAAAAAAAAAAAAAAAAATCGTCCATTCTTTATAATTCTTGTTTCCCAACAAGGAGAACTTCAAAATGTTTCAATCAACAAAGTTTGTGGTTGTGGGTACTAGGAATTGGTTGGAATTGTACGGACTGAGGATTTTGGAAAAAAAATCCTGATTAAAGCCGTGAAGCTCTATGACAAATTGAGATCATGCTTTTGATTAGGGATTTTGTTACAAAATTTCCCTGTAGACATATTTGATTTTTATTTTTATTATTTATTTATTTTTTAAGTTTATGCCAGTAGACTTATCTGATTTTTTTTTTTTTTTTTTTTTTTTTTTTTTTTTTTTTTTTTTTTTTTTTTTAAGCTGATGCTGATATGGTAGTACATTTGACTGTATATGTAGCATAAAAATAATATTTTATTTTAACTGTTAGCTACGTTAGTGTTTTTTATCCATCATTTAATAGCAGAAACTATTTTAACATGATACTAAAATATTAAGGACTAAATTGATACATTTGAAACATTAGAGACCAAACTGACTTGTAGCGCAAAGGTAGGGATCATATAGGTAGTTTACCCTAATTAATACCCAAAATTACAAGACATATAATTTCTTTTAAAAAAATTATAAGAGAATACATGTGGGATTTGAGCTTTTGGTTTTGGACTCAATTATTGTGCAAATTGAAATGGGTTTTTGGGGATATCTTTTTTTTTTTTTTTTTTAGAAATATTTTTGGGATATCAAAACTTACAAACTGGAAATGTCTCCACCTTAAACCTAGACTGCTAGACACTATAAGATTTTAAAACAAAACATGCCAAAATCTAAGATTATAAAACCCAGGTTGTCTCCTTTCATTACAATTTCTCCAGACTGACATAAACTAATATCATACAAAATATATATATATATATATATATATATATATATATATATATATATATATATATATATTTAACGACAAAAGAAATTATGCCAAGCCAATATAACCCTTTATTATTACAAAACATAGAATCTCACATCTACGAGAACAAAAGTACAAAACACAAACAAATAGAGGAGATTTTATGTTTTAAAAGTACAAAATTGGGATTATTAAATGTTGAAGTCAATTCTTGGTGATATACTAAGAACAACCACCTCAAGCTTGTTACCCATGGATGCAGAACTCCTTGTAAAAGTACACCTTCCAAAGCCACTGACCACCCATGAATGAGAATAAGATTTTCAGGAATGGTTTATCAATAATCAATTTTTTTTTCCTGCTTGTAGGATGTAAAGTGTGGCTGCACAAATTGGACTTCTTTATGAGCTACACAATTTGGTGGGTTGGAGTGGAGTATTTGTACTTTGTATTACTTATATAGGCTTGAGGGAGATCGAGTGACAAACTAAGTCTCCTTAATTTCTCAATATCACATCAGATTTCCTTTTTACATTCAGATACCATAATTGGCTAGAGGCTCATTAATATTCTAAGACGCCTTTCCCACGCTAGGAAAAATTCATGGAATGTATATGCATTTTTCAATATTCCAATCAATTTTCCATAACTTCTAATTTTCCAATTAAATTTCCAATTTTGAGGGAAAATTTTATCCGAGTCACTTGCTAATATTTCTACGCAATGACCAACAACGACGTGAGTTCCTTTCCTTATTAGGGAGATTTCTTGCCCATTTTATTCCATTTATTTCATATTGGGAAAATTCATACTAACCAGGACACGTGATTTAAGAAAAAGAAAAAAATGGAAGAGAAATAAGATTTTACTGAAGAATAATCATGTAATGTCAAAATTTCAAACTGTTGTAGAAAGTCTAGAACCCACACAGTCATGCTATCGAAGCCAACACATTATAATTATCCACTGTTTTAACATGTTTAGCCAAACTATGAGATTCTTTATATCTATACTATAGCCTTCCCTCTTCACATGGTACTTGCCATCACCTGAAACTCCTTAGCACGATTCTCGCATCCTCTATTGTTTGATTCAAGCTAACTAATAGCACACATTACAGGAGGGAATGGCCCTCCATAAGGGTTTTTTTTTTTTTTGTTTTTTGTTTTTTAAACTTAAAAGAACTTCTTCAAACTTATTATGTATTAATTTATAAGACTATTTATGTTTATTATTTAAAATAAGTTATATGATCCATTAAAAAGGTCATGTAATTAAAAGTATATATGAATAAACTTTTCAACTCGTATTGAATCACTTTTTAGACTTGCAATCTAAAATTCTGTTATATGGGAAAAAGTAAAAATTTAGACTTTAATTTTAATTAGAAATATTTTCTATTTTACCTCTTTGTTTTAAACCTATGTTTCCCTAAACCCTATACACTAAAACTCAAACCATTAGCCCTAAACAGTAACCCTTGAACAATCAGGAACTACAATTTTTTTAACTTATTTTACTGACATGATATATATTGCTTACATAAATAAAGATACTACGAGGGCGCGCTTTCTTTCGTAATTTTTCCTTCTACTTTCCTTATTTTTACTATTTGATCCTAGAATCAGACCTTAAATTCTCAATCTTTTACTGTAAACTGTAAACTGCTTTTAAAAAAAGAAATGTGTGGCTCCTATATTAATTAGCTTAGTATAATTTCTCTACATACATACATACATACATATACATATATATATATATATATATATAGAGAGAGAGAGAGAGAGAGAGAGAGAGAGAGATTTAGGGTTTTATTTTATTTTATTTTTTGATGGGATTTAATTAGGGTTTTATTTTAAAAGGCATGTTGGACGATGAGTTTTTTTTTTTGGGAAGGGATGATCATGACTTAATTTGTTAAGGTTATATGTAAGATCAAAATTTTGAATTAGCAAAGTATTTCATGAAAATAAAAATATTTATAAAGTAATAGTCTAAATCTTTATATATACTATCACACGCGTTCCACATGTGCAATGAGACTCTTTTTTTATTTTGAGTTTAATATAATTTCTTAATTTGAATTTATCTATTGTTAGTAAGGTTATACAGTAAGAAATTTTTATAAAACTAAAATTTATGATTTGAAATGGAGTAAACTACTGAATTTAGTGTGTGCTAATTTTTAGGAAAAAAATGTATCAAATATATATGAGATATGTTTAGATAGAGAGTGTGCTAATTTTTAGAAAAAAAGTTTCTTTAGTAGTTTTATTTTTATTTTATTTTATTGAATTACAATTTTAACCCTATTTTTTATTTTTTAAGAATAAAGATTATCTAATTAGATTATAAGTATTTTTGACATTTTTTTGAAGTCATAACTAACTTTCTGAATCATCTTAATAATAATAATAATAATAATAATATTACACCATCTAATAACTGGTGTAACTCTAAATCAAGGGTAGACCTAGGATTTCAAGCTAGGGAGGCCGAAGTACAAGAAACAAAAAACCAAATAGGTATCCTATAGTATTAACAAACTATCAACCAAGATAATATATACAAAATCATTATTTTTTAATACAATAAGATATAATCATCTACCAACAACAACAAAAAAACACAAAATAATATTGTTTCTTATGAGCATCAGTTATTGCAAAAAAAATTTATTTTCACAAACCAAAAATGACTTTTGCTACTTTAATATAGCATTTGAAATGTCTCGTACAATAGTGTTTTTGGTATTTATGTTCTAAATACTTAATATTTAGCATTTATTAGAACACTTGATGCTACTACTCTAATACTAGTTGACTAGGATTTTTTATTTTAAAATTTCGTTTTTGTTAAGTTTTTGAGTTGCGTAGTTGCTAGTTGGGCTAAACTAATTAAAAAGGAGGGTGTCTAAGTTTTGGGAACAAGGAGACGCAACTCTAGAAATAAAAATATATAACCAACAAAAAAATATCTTTTTTTTTCTTTGGGTGGGGGCACCAAATTATTTATTTATTTATGTGGGCCGGGGGGGGGGCCCTTGGTCCATCCATGCTCTAAAACTTTATAAATTAATTGTTCGAGTTACATCTGATGTAATTCTAAGCAATATTACACAATTTAATAACTTGCTATTGAATTCATATTTTAAAAACTGTACCGTTGGATTACATGTTTTATATGTTCTTAACATGTATATTAATATTCATGTCAATTAGTTGTTATTTACCATTCAATCCATAAACTCATCTTTTATGCATTGTTTTAAACTATAAAAACTTGAATTTATACAATTGATTGATAACATGACTATTAATATTTAATCATCTTCAAATTTTGCAAGTATGGAGAATGCACAAAGATATTATAATCCAATGGTTAATTTGTTAAAATTCACATTCAATTAAAAAATATTGAGTGGTGTAACATTTCTTAACATCGCATTCAATGTTACACCACTCAATATTTTTTAATTGGATGCAAATTTTAACAAATGCACTGTTTGATTACATTATTTTCATATGTTCTCCATGCTTACAAAATTTCAAGGTGATAAAAAATTAATAGTTTTGTCATCAATCAATTGTTTAAATTCAAATTTTTGTAGTTTAAAATAATGCATAAAAAATGAGTTTATGAATCGAATGGTAAATAGCATCCAATTGACATGAAAATTGGTATGAATGTTAAGAACATATATAACATGTAATCCAATAGTAAAATTTTAAAATATGAATTCAATAACAAATCATTAGATGGTGTAATATTGCTTAGAGTTACACCAGGTATAACCATGGGCGGCGCTAGCCATAACCCAGGGGGTTCAACTGAACCCCCTGACTTGGCAAAAAATATTATATAATATATAATATATATAATATTTATTTTGTTTTGATCTTCTAAAATTAAAATTTGAAAACTTTGACCCTGATTTCATTTTAAGCAGAACTAAAATAACCTTAAATATAATCCTTTTACCAATATCTTGGCATTTTTAAGCAAAAAAAAAAAAAAAAAAAAAAAGCCCAACAAGCCAATTTAATCTAAAACCTTGAAAATAAAAATTAGTTGCTGAATCTGAAGTGCTTTTAATTTGTTATTTTTTGAGTGGGAGACTTAGGGCGTGGGACAAGTTAAGAGTGATTGAGTGAAGATAAAAGCAAATGTTAATGCAACAAAAATTTTTTTGAGTATCTATTTGGAAATAGTTTATCTAATTTTTTTTTCTTAACAATAATAATTAATATGTTTATTATATTATGAAACTATATGCCAAATGAACCAATAGTTTATATTTTATTTTCTTGCAATAAAGAAATATCATAGACCACAAGATTCATTTTCTATCTAAGATTTATCTTCTTATTGACCCCCTAAAAAAAATTCTTGAAGTTGCTATTGGGTATAACTTGAACCCAATCTTATATATATAAGAAGCACTGTACAGATCTTTCCTCTCTACAAAGAAAAGGGTTTAGGGTTTAGGATTAAGTGTTTTTTGAGATTTAGGGTCTAAGGTCTAGGGGTTGAAATCCCATCCTTACTCTCTACAAAGAAACTCTCTACAAAGAAAAATAGGGAAATGAAAATAAAAAGAAGGGGAAAATTTTGTCTTTTTTAATGCAATTAGTGTCTGTATAGGAAAGTGCACCTATTTGACAACCTTCTATATCTCAAGGATGTAGTGGCGTCAAGCAAGATACAATTGCTTTAATTATTCAAACAATCAGGATATTACACCTTTAACTTTGCAATTAGCTAGGTCCGACTTATTAAAAATCTTGCACCCATACTGTGTATAAAGAAGCAAACGATTTTTAATCTGTAAATTTTTTTCCCCAAAGCTATTCCATTTCAAGGAAAATGTCAAATGAGTCAGACTATGTTTAGATACGTCAGTATTTTAAGGGAAAAAATTGGTCTTTGCCCTTTTTAAAAAAACAATCCAGCATTTTGCCCTCTTTCCCAAATTAATTAGGGAAATGCCCATATTTTGAAACTTGATTTTCTCAAAATCGAGTTAAGCCCTATAGCGGCATTTTTAAGGAGGCTATAGTGACGTTTTAAGGACCTATAGTGGCGTTTTGTAACTCGATCTCCATGAAGCCGATTTATAGGTTAACAGAAAGAAAAAAATTGCATGTAACTCGACTTCATAGAGATCGAGTAAAAAAATGCCACTATAAGTCTTTAAAACGTTACTATAGGCTTCTTAAAACGCCACTATAAGACTCTAGAATTTTTTTTTTTTTTTTATAACTCGATTTTGAGAAAATCGAGTTTCAAAAGAGGGGCATTTGCCTATTTTCCCTGTATTTTAAGACATATTTCAAGGAAAAGGTTCTTTTACACCCAACGCTACTACTACATTACTACTTGAATTACACCTCTAACTCCAAGCGTTTTTGTGCACTAGAAAGCTATTCTATCGATATTAAATTTAGGATTAAATATGCCTTTGGTCTCTTAAATCTATTTCATAAATGATTTTAGTATGTGAAATTTAAAATCATAATATTTATCTAAAGGGTTTGGATTGCATCTAGTGCTCAAAGCACTAGACACGAAACATGTCTTTAAAAATCTGTCACTTCCGTATCTCGTTAATGAACACAAGCATTGGATGGAAGTTTTACCCCAATTGACATGTCATCACTTTTTTATTTTTATTGTTCGATAGTTAAAATGGGAAATGAGAGATTTGAATTTTGGACATTTTTTTTGAAAAATGCCAAGAAAAGTTAGTTGAGTTACAAGACTTTTGGCAACATGTCATCACTTTATTAAACACATTAAGGATTAAAAATTACTACTTTACATTTTTAGAAATTATTATGGTACGTTTGGTACGCTGTAATAGCTCATGTAATAGAATAATTATTCATGTGTAATATCAATTCGGTCATTTGGTTGCATCTTTATTACATGGATTAGTTATTACATTGGAATAACTATTCTTTAAATTGAAGAATAACTATTCATCTTTAAAATGGATGTAATACCTATTCCTTATTGTATATAATAGGTTTTAAAATTAATATATTTCCAAAAATATAAAGTTTCCTTATACATCATCTTTTACAAGTTTTACATATGTAACAACTAAACTTATGAATAATAATAGCTATTCCATTATAATGTCTTATATTCCCAGTAATAAAGATTACTATTCCTAATGTAATCTACATTCAATGTACTAAACGTTAGAATTGGTGGTTGAAGCACGCGATTGGATATGACCCATGCCATTCAAGTACGAAGGGCATTCGTTTATATAAGAATAACTTTTAGGTAGACAATAAATGACATTAACGGGATCAAGACACGTTGCATCTAAAGGAATAAGTGACCGCACAAATTGGGAGTTTAAATCCTTATCTGGGATCCTTAATTTCATTCTAGAGCAATCAATTAAATGGATTCTCAGAAAAAAAAAAAAAAGGACTGATAACCGGAACACAAAATCCTCAATTTATACATAAAACCCAAATCCCTAATATGCAATATCTCTAATAATTTGTTAGAATCATTGTTTTGATTAATTAGTGCTTTAAAGATTCAAAATGACCACCGTGCACCCTTGGTGCGGTGATTACTTCACAAAAATAAGTGCTTGTAGAGTGTGGGGGGCAAATGCCTAGGTTCAAGTCTCTAGAAGGAAATTTCATACACATATACACTTAAATTTGGTTAGAGTAGAATTTCTATCTCGTATAAAAAAAATATTCAAAATGGATTCTCAATTTTATGATTTATTGATCAATTGAATGAAAACATAAATAGAACATAAAAATTCCTAATTATGACCTAAACCTAACCCCAACTTTTGAACTTCTCTAATTCCAAGCAAAATGATATGATATAAGCAAAATTGATCTAAAATCTAGACATTGTTTGTTTGAGAAAAACTTATTTAGTTTTTTGTTTAAATTTTTTTGCTAAAAGTGTATTAAAGGATACATGTACCTTGAAAATTTTTGAAAAAGTGAAAATATATAGAAAAAAGTGAGGATTTAAAAAACTGTATATAAAAACTAAAAAAAGCTAAAAGCGGGCGATGTGAAGTATTCAAATTGAGTTAAGAATATGAACTTTTTAGATATTTTTGTCAAGTTGGCAAAACATGGATGATGGAAACAAAAAGTAGGGCAGAGGAAGGCTAGGTTGAGGGCAAGAGAGACCAACCAACTCATGCCAATTCTCTTTCTTAAAGAGGGGGGGGGGGGGGGGGGGGGGAACTCTTGTCAATTCTTGATCATGTGGTCAATAAAGACTTGGTTTGTGGTGTTTCGGTTGCTAAAGAAACTATTTTAAAAGTAAAAATTTGTATTTCTTCATCCGTTATTTGGGGATGACACATTGACACTCTTGACTTGAGACATATTGGTTTTAGGTTTTTCTACTAGCATGAAGGATTATGTCTCTAAAGTGCATAGATTTAGGTTGTGAATATATTAGGGAATATATTATTTTAGATTTGAAAATCTAAACTAAAATTTTATTTTAGTTTTCAGGTTTATTTAAACTTATATATATAAAGAACTAAAGAAGTGGTATCCCAATTCTTGGTCAGTTGTGTTCATGAAACATTTTAAATTGAAAATGATATCTTCAAGTTTACTCATACGGTGAAATGGGGTTTTTCTTTTCAAAGTACTTCAGTTTGACTCAAAAGAGGTTCAGCGGGTAAAAAAACAAGTTACACCTTTAGGAAATGAAAAATAAAGGATAGTAAAACTTAAAAATAGTTTAAACGTGTCGGAACGCAAGTAACACCACACATCTTTTTGGTTGCTACATACAGCCCCACCATCCCCCCCTTTCTTCATCCAACCAAATTACCTTTTCCTTCTTCCGCATTCCATCATCGTTCATTCATTCATTCCCCAACTATGAACAAACTCATGATTTCTCACCACTTCTTCCTACTCTTCTTCTTCTTCTCATAGGAATTTCATCAAACACTTTGTTTACACTCTTATCTTCTTCACCACACTCACTTCAATTCAATGGCCACCACTTCTCTCTCACTACTCCAACAACCTTCTCTCTTCCCGCCTTCCTCTTCTTCATCTTCCTCTTCTTCTTTCTTCGGTGGGACCCACCTCCGGTCCCACAAGAACTTTGTCTCTCTTTCTTGTTCATCTTCTTCTTTTTCTTCTTCGAAATTCGATACAAGTAGAGTCTCTTCGGGTCGGTTTAGGACAGTGGTTCATGCTTCTGGGGACTACTATACCACTCTTGGGGTCCCCAAGTCTGCTAGTAGCAAAGAAATCAAGGCAGCTTATCGAAAGTTAGCTCGCCAGGTAGGTACTCAATTCTAATTCGGCTTTCTTCATTTTCCATTTTTCTTTATAACATATTGTTTATTTTCAGTTTATTATGTTTGGTTGCCAAGAAGAACATGAAATTAGAGTTGGGTTTCTGAATTATCATAGAAAAGAATTAAAATATGAGTCTCTGGGGTTTTCTCTTTGTTCATTATTTATTGTTTTCTCTGCAACCAAACAGGACTTATAGACTTTTGTGTCTATGTAATGTGTTTATTTTTTGAAAACCTTGGTGGGTTTTTGATAATTTTGTAAATTGTGAAACTATAGAATGTTTGTGCTTCAAGATTTTAGGAGTTGCCTAGTATAGTCCCTGTGTACTGGAATATTCCTTTTTTTTTTTTTTTTTTTGCCCTTTTAATAAAATGCTTAGTTACTTCTTAAAAAGGATAATGCCAGTGATTGTTTTTGGGGTAATTGGTGATTTTCCTATGTTGGCTAAGAAATTTGGTTCCTGATATTTGTTTTGTACCAGAGACTGTCCTGTGCTCACATTTATTGATCCAGTCTGCCAGCAATAACATAAATGATATACTGTTCTTATCCTTGATAAGTAGTTTAGTGTGTGGGAAGGTGAATGCCGCTGTTGTATGTGCTCTGTACTGATCAAATTTTCAAATTGCTTTGTTTTGTTAATAAATGTGTTGCAAATCAGATGTGTGTTCTTTTGATTCTTGTTGAGCGGATTTATTTGCTTATCTTAAATTTAATTCTTTCTCTAACTTCTTTTTTTCTAGTTATGAGCACTTAAAACAATACATTTGATAAGCCCTCAACACCAGAGGATATTTGAATATTTTTTTGTACATAATTCTTGATCCAATTCCTTTCAATCCTGACTTTTACCATTTGTTTTTTTTTTCCAAGTACCACCCTGATGTCAATAAGCAACCCGGAGCAACGGAAAAGTTTAAAGAGATTAGTGCTGCATATGAGGTATGAATGAGAACAAAAAAGTTGACACTTATTTATTTTTGATTTCATCTTTACTAAAGCAATATATTTGTTGCATCTTTGAAGCTAGTGATGAACTTTGCAGTTCCAATCTAGGCAGTTTTGTCCATCCATAGGTAGCTTTAGTCAGTAATAAATTTCTATGGACCATCCTTCATTATTATGCTTCTTGCAATTTCTACCGGAACAGATAAGATGTAAAGATGAACTAGGTGCACCCATTAGTGTTTATATCTGATACGTGGAATGGAATCTTTGGTTAGGCTTTGGTGACTTATCAGAAGACATATAGTGTTTGACCTTGTAAGCTTTATGATGGTTTTGAGAAGTCTTACGTTGAGATCAGATCCGGTTTCTAGAATTTTGTGTGCTTTTCCTGTGTGCAGGAAGTATTTCCTCTTATTTAATAAGATCTTATTAATTACAAAAAGAAAACAAAAAATCAAATTTGTTGTCTTGCATTCATTGTACAAAAATACTGTTACAGATGGGGTTTTTGTAACATTTTATTGATTTGTGGATGTATTAAACCTTACTGTATTTCTGTAAAGGGCTCTCTTGTATGCTCCTAGTTTACATTAGTTTTTTCCTACTAAAGAAACTTCTTACTTGAGTTTAAAATATGAGATATTTGGGTTAAAATATGAGAGAGACTTTAGTCCCTCACCTTAGCACCTATTTATGTTAGGGTTTATGGTATAATTACTAGAATGTAAAATAACATGCTAATATATAAAGATAACAAGAATGACTCTAAACAACTTGCATAAAAAATAAGTGAAATAACTCTAATTAGCAAATTGCTTCCTTATGTTAATAAATTAGTCCCTCACCTTAGCTCATAATGTAAAATAACATGCTAATATAAATTGGAAAAAAAGTCTAGGTTAGGGAACTTTATAGTGCCTAGTTTCTTAATTTTAATAAAATTTAATTTTATCAGCTTTCCTTAAGGTGGCTTTTGGTTTGGGTCATCTTTTAAAATTCCTAAGAATCATTTCCTAAAAGGATTCCTAGGTATTCCCTTGTTTGGTTGTAAGTAGCTCAAGGAATTCAAATGTCCACAGGCATCCCAATACCCACAAAATCTCACATTTAGGAGAATAGATATTTCCTCCAAACAGGCCAGTGACCACATTCCTAAGGTTGAGGAAAGTTATAAATATATTTTTTTTAATAATTGAAAATATTAGCCTTACTTTATTAAAAAAACCTAACCTCAATTAGATAGGTAAATGATTATGAAAGTATTCAAATTTTTATAAGCCAAGAAGTATTAAACTTATTTCCTCTGAAAAAATCAATCTAACCACACATCTAATCAATCTTCATTTACAAAAACAGGGCATAAAGAGTTTATTTTTGTTAATGCAAGGTGTTATGCATTGGAATCAGTTTTGGGAATGGTTTATGCTATATCCTAACCTTTTCTTTCTTCATTTTTATTTTGGGGAAAAGCTAATCAGTTTGGCAATGGTTATGCAATTTAATGTGTTTATTCTACACTTTAAATTTCTTTATTTGGATTCATGTGATGCATTTATTATCTTTTTTATGGCCCTTATTATATATATATATATTTTAAAAAGATAACATTATTGGTATTTTCAATAAAAATTATAACGTATAAAGATATTTCAAGCTTATTTTATGCACAGGTATTCTGGGGGAAACAAAATGCAATCCTTTAGAATTCCTAAGAATTAGTCAAACTTAAAAATCTCATAATTGCATAAATCTTGTCAAACTAAACATGGGCATCATTATGTTCCTAGGCAATCACATTACTAGGAATTTGGATGCCAAAGGGTATATTTCTATGACCATAGCCTTGCCTCTATCCATAATCTCACCAGTATTGCATCCAATGCATTTCTGGCTGTGTCTTGCCTCTTCAATGCTTTCATCTGAAGCATCCATAAGTTTTTCATTGTTTACTGTCATTTGAGTCATGGACATGTAAAACAATGTTTTGTGGACTTGTTATTTGAGTTTTCAATTTCTGCCTATGACAGCTGTTATCTGACTACTGCAATTTTTTTTTCAATAAAAAAATTTCAATATATTTATGATATTGTCTTTTGAATTCTGAAGTACAATACTGTCAGGTGCTATCAGATGATAAAAAGAGGGCTTTGTATGATCAATATGGTGAAGCTGGAGTTAAGAGCACAGTGGGCGGACCATCAAATGCTTACACGGTACTGCATATATTGTACTTTCATTTTATAATTTTATGTTGCAAATAATGAATTAGGAAGATGGCGTACTCTTGAAACATTGACAAGCAAGCATATCATTGACATTGTTGGGTAATATGCAGTACGCACCCTCATTTTTTCATTTTCCATAATTTGAAATTTTGAAGGGGGATGGTGGGTTGATGGATGTCTTACCATGTTTCCAAAGCTTTAACTATAGAAGAGTGTTGCTTACACATCCTGTCTTTATGACATATCTCCTCATTCAATATTACTTGTAAAAAAAAAAAAAAATCTTGTTAGCTTATAGGAAATGAATTTGCTTTAAAGGTTTCATTGTTGTGATGTCTCATATTTTCTCTTGAAAGTTTGTTTTTCCTATTGAAACCCAAGAAAACAAGTTTGAATTGTTTTTCCAATTTTATATTCTGATAATAAATTTGTATAACAACTTATTACAGATTTTAACTGTCCTTTGTTTTTTTTTCTTTTTTTTTTTGCAGACCAATCCTTTTGATTTATTTGAAACATTTTTTGGTCCAAGCATGGGTGGATTTAGTGGTATGGACCCAGCTGGATTCAGAACACGCCGTCGTAGTACCGTCACTAAGGGTGAAGATATACGGTGAGTAAAAGTTTGAATTTTGTTTGAAAGATTCAAGTTGGTCTTTGATTACCATTCTTACTAGCTCAACAATAATGTTACTTAGTTGCTTGAGAAATAATATGCAAAAGCATTGTTAGTCTCCTCTGATGTAGCCTGGCTATTTTTAGGTCTCAAATCTGTGTTTATTTATTGGACTGAAGCTTCTTAAGCCACTAGCTTGAGAAATATAACTAATTTACTGACTGGTTCTGTTGCCAATAAACTAACGATTATACGATAGTTGGATTTAAGACCTTTTTATTTTATTTTTTTTATAAAGGAAAAAAAGCTGGGTAAATTAGGTAATTTACTTACAAAACCAAGGGTACCCCCCGCCTCACTTCTCAACTTGATGAACTCTTAGAGGGAGAACACCTTATTTTCATTGTTTTATTTTGTTAAAAAAAATAATTTAGACAAAAGTAAAATTGTACCATGAAAAAGATGAGGCTTTAAAAAGCTGTACTTGCTCTTTTAAGATGAAGAAAAGCTAAATCAAGCAGGCACTATTTCATATAATGGGTAGGACCTTCCTATCTAGAAAACAGTGACAGCAGGTAGATGTGCTTGAGAAGATCTTTCTCAATTTTAATGTGTATAAGTATCAAATAATTTATTTTCTATCATTGATTGATGGCTTGTAAGAAAGTTTGGGATAGAAAATTTCAAGAGCATATTAAGGTCCTTAATAAGCCCTACGTGACAACCTTCCACTAAATATTTATGAATGAAGATATCAGATATCTATAGCGCCTCAATGCTACTAAATAGACTATGCTTGATTTAAGATGCTGATTCATATAAAATCATTTCTTACTATAGCCTGTAATATTCATCTAACGTTTTATGGTTAATTGTCTTCTATGTTATGAAATGTACCATTTCCTCTTGTTCTATAGTTGTAATGTCACATTATGAAAATTTACTCTTTTACAGTTTATTGAAGACTTTGATTTGACCTACGGTTCAATTGTATTTCAGTTATGATATCATCTTAGAATTTGCTGAGGCTATTTTTGGTTCGGAAAAAGAATTTGAGCTTTCCCATCTGGAAACATGTGAGGTTTGTACTGGTACTGGAGCAAAGATAGGCTCCAAGAAGAGGATATGCTCAACTTGTGGTGGGAGGGGTCAAGTAATGAGAACTGAGCAAACACCTTTTGGCATGTTTTCACAGGTATCTAAGCACTCTTTGTTTCTGACTGCAGGTTTTTTTTTTGGGTTGCTTCCTGATCTTCTAATTTCTGTAGTGACATAAATATTGTAAATCACCCATTAATTCACATGAGAACTAAAGGCTTGGTGGCTAGTTACATGGGAGGATCAGGTGGTGCGTTGCAATGGAATTTGATGCCCTCTTTTCAATTTTATATAATGTCCCAGAATGCAGTACATAGAGGATGTAGTGTTGGAAATTAAGTACGAATTAATTTTTTTTTTTGGATACGTAATCAAAGATTTATTACAAAAAAAAGACATCATGTTCATGATGGTGATCACTCTGAACTTAAAATGGATACAAGTAACTCAAGAAGAGATATGAACAGAAAGAAGAAAATCAGAAATGGAAAAATTAAGTATGAATCATATCTTTGAAGTGAAAAGAATTATGGTGTTTTGTATTTTAGAGTAAGTTTTCTTGGAGAAGAATTTTCTGTGCAGGGATTCCTATTTAAGTGCTTCTTTTCTTTCTGTGGCGTACTGCTTTAAGCAATTGTTTTAGAGCAAATAATTTACTGGTTTAGAGACTAGAAAGTTTGTTATTAGTTGGTGCTCAGTGTGAAAAGGGATAGAGAATATGTCGATCAACATCTTTGTACAGCTTGATTTTTCACTCTTTTGGTGGTGGTTATTTCCTCTCTTCACTGTTGATTGAATGATGCTGGGAACTGTCGTAGACTTGTCTGTTCCTTAGGATTGGACAGTTTGGACTATTGGTAGTGGGGAGGGTTTAGTTTTTTTTGGAAATCAATTCCTTTATGTTAAATGAGGAGAATTTGGTTGGATAGAAACAGTAGGTCTTTTGAGGGAAAGAAGAATCTTTATATGACTCACCAAGAGCCTTTTTGCTTTACTGCCACCTCCTGGTGTTTCCCGCATAGATGCATAGGGACTAAATCCCTCCTCCCCATTCCCCATTGCAACTATTGAATTATCAATAGAAAGTATCTTTGGATGACTCAAAAGAGGGAATCCTAATGGCTTATTTTACTAGGTTTTGATGTAATTGTCAGGCTCTTGGTTCTAAATTTCTTGGGTTATTTGTATTTTCCATACAATTTCTCATGCTTTTACATGTTATTTCTTTAATGGGTTGGCCTGTTTCTGCACATTATTATTATTATGGATCCAGAACAGATTAGCTGGAAAGCACGGACATAGCATTTGGGTTGCCATGTTTGTGTCCAACATGTATGGGACACAAAACATGCGTTGGACATGGCTGCACACATGTCCCAGCCGTTTTTTATTTTTTATTATTTAAAATTTTTGAAAAATGACAGGCATGTCGGAGACACATGTGCCCAAAAAAAAAAGACAGCTGAAACACATTGTACCTTCACACCAATCTCCTCCCACTTCTTTTTCTCACGTCGCTCCAGCAGCCCAGATTCTTGGATCTATTTATCTTTTACAATTTTCCCCCTCTTTTCCTTTTTCCTTTTTTTTTCCGCCTCACACGTGAAGAGCTTATTTCTCTCCACCCACCCACGTGAACAAAAGATGTAAATACTAAATAGGTGCTTTTCAAATATTTGTCTTTTATGATTAAAGTCACACCACCCATCAAGCTATGTAGTTAAACTTGCAACTTTTTACAATTCTTTTTTCGTTATTTTGGTAGTCAGTAGACACTTTTTTTTGGTAAGTGATAAGAGTAATATCAATCAAGATGAAAAAAAAAAAAAAAGATAAAGAAAATACAAGGTGTTCATGATGTTGAACACAAGAAAAAACGAGAAACAACATCAAAGAAAATAGAACTCAAGGGACAATTCTAAGAGAAGAAAGCAACTTTATGATAGAAGAACAACCCGAAGAACCCCAACAATCAAAAAGAGTTTGCTGGCATAAAACTTGTAACTGAACCAGTAATTTCTCAGAGTTCGTTTAGGAATAGTTTATTTAGCTGAAACTGAAAACTTTTTGCTGAAAGTACTATAAATAAAGTTAAAAGGTAACTAAAATAGTACAGTAAGACCCATGAATAGTACCAAAAAGTGTAATGAGACCCATGAATAGTAGCAAAAATAAGTTGAACAGTAAAAAAAGTTGGTTTCTTAAGCCAGTGCCAAACACAACCTCAGTAGCCTCAAAAGATTGCCGATATCTTTCCGTCCAGACAATCCACATCAAACAACCAGGAACCATATTCCAAATGTTTGAATTAAATTTTCCCAGCTAGTGGCTCCAACAAAATATCAAACTTTTCTCAGAGCCTGGTATGACCCATTGGATCCCAAATACTTGAAGCATATGCACTCACAGCGAGTGAGCTATAGGATAATGGAGGAGGAGATGATCCATAGATTCCTCATTATAACAGCGAATACTAGACTGATTCACCAAAGAGAGACCCCTAAAGCATGAGACTCCAAGGTAAAGATTTGACAATGAACTGTTGTCCACAAAAAGAAAGCCACCCTTTTTGGAACCTTAACTTTCCAGATACCCTTCCAAGGAAAAATGGAATTCAAAGCATCCCGAATCTTGGTAGACAGTAGACACATGTATAAATTATTAGTGGCTAGGCATTAAATATGCTTCTAAAAGAATTTTTAACAATTATTTTTAAAAAATTAATATTTTTGTTCTAAAAAACAAATTTTATAAGCTTTGAACTATATATATAATTAATTAATTAATTAATATATGTATCCCCACTGTACCTGTGTCCTAATTTTTCAAAAATTTATGTGTCATACCTGTATCCATGCCTGTATCCGTGTCCATGCTTCCTAGTGAGATTAGTTAGGGTTGGCCACATGTATTCTTTTCCACAAGAACCTAATTGCAATGCTGAAGTTTATGAGATCTTGTATCATTCTAAGGACCATAAAAAAAAACACATGGGGTGGCTAGTTGACTTCATATTTCATCTGTTGCATTTTCTACAAACTTGCTTTATGGTTTATTGATACATATATAGAGGAGATGTTTATTGACACTTTCACAATTCACTGCTTTCCTTTCCTTCTACACTGAACTTACTTATCTTTCTGTTACTATTATTATTATATTTCATTGAAAAAAAAAAAAAAAAAAAAAACTCTCTTTGTTAGCTTCTAGAAACAAGAACTGATTTGTATTGCTAAAGTTTATAAGATCTTGTATCATTCAAAACTCAAAAGACCAAAAAAATACACTGCGTGTTTTGTCAACTTCATCTTTCATCAGTTTCTTGTTTTGCATACTTTCTTTATGGTTTATTATTACTCTTTCATAATTTGCTACTTACCTTTCCTTCTACACTGAACTTACTTATGTTTCCATTAACACTAGGTTTCTGTATGTCCAAATTGTGGTGGGGAGGGTGAAGTTATTTCTGAATACTGTCGGAAATGCTCGGGTGAAGGACGTATACGTGTTAAGAAAAATATCAAAGTTAAAGTTCCTCCCGGAGTTAGTGTGGGCAGTATCCTCAGAGTCGCTGGAGAAGGTGATGCCGGACCAAGAGGGTATGTGGTTGAATTTTGATTTTAGCATTTGTAATCCTCATTGGGAAAGATTCTTTGGTAAATCATTGAAATAATCTACAATTCATTGTCTTATTACATGTGAGAGGGTAGATATTTGCCATCGATATGTCTAACAAATTTATATATGACATGACATATGAGCTATGTGTTCCCCGAAACCATTGAGTGGCCTGCTTTGCTATTCAGTTGCATCTTTCCCTTATCTACTCTCTTTTCCTCCAAAAGAAATATATACTCAGTAATGGATTTTATTGTTTCAGCAGTGGTCCTCCTGGGGATCTTTATGTATACCTTGATGTTGAAGAGATATCAGGAATTCAAAGAGATGGCATAAATCTCTCCTCAACAGTATCTATCAGTTATCTAGATGCCATATTGGGGGCGCTTGTTAAGGTAAAGTAGTATGAGCCCAAAAGTATTGCTTTTATTTTGATGAAGCAATTATTTTGAAGTCATATCCACACAAGGGAGGTAGTCTGAGTAGTGAGCTTTTCTTAAGAACATGTAATGAAATTACAATAAAGGTTGAAGTCAATAATTTTTTTTTTTTTTTTGAACTGGGATGGGATCTAGCATTCTGTCTGCTGGGCTGATCCTCTGTCCTTATGACTGAATTATCTGGGGATCCTGCCTAGTAAAACATAGAGTCTGACTATGAAATATGAAGTAAAAGAAGCTATTTAGCCTTGATATCTATAACACCTGTTTATTCTAAAATGTCAATTAGTTGTTGTTAAAACTACTAATAAGCTCATTCACACAAAAGAGATCAGTGGCACAAAGCCTTTCAAGTAAACCCTTCACTCTGCTCTGAATTTGTGAATAAGCATGTCCAGTCACATGGTACCCATAGCCTACCTTATTATTATTGAAACATAACTTAATGAGGAAGACTGTTTATCAAAAATGGGAAATGGGAAATGGGAAAACAAAACAAAGAAAAGAAGAGGACTGCTTATTCTGAAAAAAAAGGGATTCTATGAATTTTGCAGATTTGAGATTGTTGCTGACCAAGTTATTCTTGATTATTTTGTTAGATATTGCTTTTATTGCACCTTCTACTGTGCTGCCTTTTCCAGTGCTTCCTTAGTCAGCGACTCAGTGCTTTATATGCTCAGCACTTTCAATTTAATTAGACTGTTTGACAAATATATACCAAATATTGTATTTTACTGCTTTCTTCATCTAATGATTTTTTTGGGGGTAAATTTCACTAACTACCCTTGAGGTTTGGAGTATTACCAAGCACATCCAAAGGTTTTAAAAAGTGACCAATTTGGTCCTTGGTCACTAACACCGTCTGTGCAACATTTTATTAAACAATTTTTTTTTCTTTACTTCATCTCACCCTTCACGACGAGCTCTCCCTTCTTTCTGTCTTTCCGATCTGGAGCTCAAACTCCTCAACTCAGCTCTCACAGCCTCTCTCTTCGACTCAAAAACGACACTGTCAGAAAGCACAAAGCTCTTGATCAAGATCTCACTGTCTCTGACATGGTGGTCGAGTTTAGCCAATACAGAATTGATTTCACTCTGGGTTTTGAGCTTCCCTCCCGATAAGCTCAAAGTCTGGCACTTTGCAGAGAGAAAAACAGCGTCGTTCAGAGTGTGGGAAATGGAGTAAAGGAGGTCGAGATAGAGTGGGTTTGAATGAGAGAGTTTGGGAAGTTGGTGAAGTCTGTGAGTTGGGTTTGGAGGTCGTTTAGCTTGGTTTTGATCAAACCCTATTTGCTTTTGGAGCTTTGTGTCTGTGAGATTTGGTTTTGGAGTGTGGAGAGGAGTTGGGTCGAGAGGGTTATGGGGTCGTTTTCTGAAGCCTTCATAGCTTTTTTTGGCTAACAGAACACACACAGACAGAGAGAAGGGAGAGCTCGGCGTGAAGGGTGAGATGAAGAAAAGAAAAAAAAAAATTTGTTTAATAAAATGGTGCACAGACGGTGTTAGTTACCAAGGACCAAATTGGTCACTTTTTAAAATGTTTGGATGTGCTTGGTAATACCCCAAACCTCAGGGGTAGTTAGTGAAATTTACCCCCTTTTTTTTTGGGATAAATAATGTAAGAGCTTTGTATTAAAAAATAGCCAACTCAAGTACACTAGAAATGTACTACAGTGGCAGAAATTAAGTTTCTTCATCTAATGATTTGATTCAATCCTGCCCAAACCTTGAAGTTTTTCTAATTTCCTTGATGGTAATTGTAAAAAACCAGGGTCCCTTACTGTTTGTCTATTGTTGACCAACTTGATATGGCATAAAAATGCATCTTGCATGTATGCTGCTGAACCTTTCAGGTGCTCCTAGATGACAGCCGATTTAGTTTCTTTTTGTTACACAACACTTGGTTCATGTCCAACCAGATTTCTGCAGCATACTTATTAATATGTGTATTAGCTTAGCCCTTGATGATACCTTTTTGCCTGATTTAACCTACTATTTTCCTACCAGTGCTGCATGGAATCTCCAGCTACTATTTCAGTCAGATGAATCTTGTTCAACTGAGTTCAATATTGGTAGATATGGATAGGACAGATGAACCTAACCTTTTTTTTGATAGGTAATAAGAATATTATTAAAACAAACAAAAAAACAGATGAAAGCCAATACAAGGTGTTCATGATGGTGAACACAAGGAAAAGCAATAAACAAAACAAATAGCAAACAACGAACAGGAAAAAACTTAAAGAGCAATACTAAGAGAAGAAATAAACTGTAAGATGGTGGAGCATTCCGAGAAGCCCCAACACCTAGACCAATCAAATAAAGTATACAATGTTATTTTTTTAAAGAGTTAATTGCACTTTACCCACTTGTGGCTTGACCTGTTTTAAAAGTGTCTATCTGTGGTTTTAAAAGTGTCACTCTACCCACTTGAGGTCACCACCGTTAGACTTCCGTAACCCACCTTGCTCCTTTCACCGTTAAGAACTTAAAAAATCAAAGAAAGCAGATCTGAAAGGGGTATTTGAAAAATTATAGAAGTTGCTTATATTTTGGCTTGAGAACACTAAAGAAAAACCCTAGATTTGATATAAATTTACAAAAAAGTTACTCTAACTTTGACATCTCCAGAAGATCAAAATCCATAAAACTTATTCATTGTAAAATTTAGTGGATCTACGTAGACAAATAAATTTGATTAGAGTCCAAGTAAACAAGAAACGAAGAAGGTTGTGGATAGACTGAACCATGTACTAGTTTGTCTTCTAACCTGAAATACAGTGCCAATCTGCCGCAGTGCCTCCTCATCAGGAACTAAAGAATCTGAAAAAGCTTTTTTTTTGGTTGTTGGAAAATTGGTTCAAAACCTAATGTTTGGTTCGCAACAAACTTTTCCCAATCATCAAAAATCTAATTAATTCAACCAAATCCCTAAGCAGCACAACTCACAAAATTCATAAACTTTCCCAAGAGCTAATTTAGAGCAAGGGTTTGAAGATGAAGATGTGCTCTATATGCGTGTTGTTTGGGTCGCGATATTGGATTTCTAAGATATTTAGAGAAGGAATTTGTGGAGAGTGGCTTAGATCCATTTTCTATTACGTTTTATAACCTAAAAGTGTTTTTCTAATGGAAAGGGACGAGGTGGGTTACAGAAGTCTAACGCAGGTGACCTTTTTTGGGTAAAGTGACACTTTTTAAATTATGGTAGGCACTTTTATAATGGACCAAACCACAGGTGGGTAAAGTGTAATTAACCATTTTTTTTAAATAAGTAGGAATACTAGAACCTGAATCATGCTGTATATGTGATAGCCAGATCAGGACATTGATTTCTAATGTATATCCAACCTGAACATATGTTGGTTGCAATAGCATAAAGTGATTGCAGAGTACACACAAATTCATTAGTATTTCAAAGGCCTTTTGAATCTGTCTGATATGATGTTACATAATCTAAACTACACATCTATCTTATGGTGGATAGTCAGAATGTAACCAAATGCATCAATACCTTTGTTCTACTATTTGTTATGGCATTCTTTTGTTACTACCTTCTGTGGTTTATGGGCCATTGGAGTCTTTCTTTTTTTCCCCTCTCAATTTCTTGTTTGTATTTTTACTTATCAAAAAAATAAAAAAATTCTTGTTGGTATTTTGTTCACAGTTGATTAACTGAACTTCTAACATCTAAACAGGTAAAGACAGTTGAGGGAATTACTGAATTACAAATTCCACCAGGTACCCAACCTGGGGATGTGCTTGTCCTGGCAAAGAAAGGTGCACCAAAACTGAATAAACCATCGATCCGTGGTGACCACTTATTTACAGTTAAAGTTACTATTCCAAATCGTGTCAGGTATAGAGATATTTTGTTTCTTTTCCTAGTTGCCATTATAACTCTGAGATGATAGTATCAACCTTTCTGCGGTCTGTGCGGTCATCCCTTGTCTATTATGTATTATTTGGAATTAATTCAACTCAACTCAACTAATCCTTAACTCAAATAAAGTTAAGGAATTGGCTCTAGGGACGTTCAACTACTTGGGGATTTTAAAGTTTTTGAAAAATCATGGTTTGATACTATGTTTTTAACTTTCAAGGTGTAAATTTTATGTGTTTTTTTATGTTTTTCACTTTTTCTCTAGTCATAGAAGCAGCTTGGTCTTATGTGTTTTTGATTATAACTGTGTGTGAATTTTATGTGGATTTAATTTCTATTTATGTAATTTATTTTTTTTTCACTCCTTTTTCTTTCCAAGTTAAAATACCAATTAACTTAAGACCAAGTACTTCAAAAAATTATTCATATATGCTGAAACTAGGAGCTTAAGCTGTTTCATAGAGAAAATATAATTTCAGATTTGATATATTCTTCTTTTTCTTTCTATATATTGTTTAGGGCTTCAAATCTAAACCTCAGCTTGTGAAATCCAAGTGACGTAGGAAAGGGGGGAACAATAAACTCTAATTTAGAACACCAGGGCAAATCTGGTATAGCTTGGGTTTTGAAGAATTTGGGTTAGATTTTGGTGGGGAATAAGCTAGAAAATAATAGGGATTCCAAAGGGACAAGGATTAGTAGGGTTTCAAAATGAAAACAAATGTGAAAATCAAGATTTGGGTTGCTGAGAATAGTGATGTGAACGG
Organism: Quercus parvula; assembly: GCA_030820535.1. NCBI lineage: Eukaryota > Viridiplantae > Streptophyta > Magnoliopsida > Fagales > Fagaceae > Quercus > Quercus parvula. Next base: position 52,664,297 of record JAUAME010000002.1, read on the forward strand.
TAACCATGAATAGTAAAATTAAAGAAAATAGATAAATTCTAGGAATCACACCTAGACTTCCTAAACATCACACCTATGAGTTCCTAGGCATCACACGTTGGAGAAGGTTGCATCACACAAACCATAAAAGAAAGCTTCATAGCTCTTAAATTCTGAAAATATTCATTATTAATCAACTCAACAAAAAGTACTACAACTCTTTAAATAGAAGACTAATACCTAATCCTAGTTGAATTATCAGGATGGAAGTGTTTCTATATATCTAAAGGTGGTAGGCTTACGTTACTGAAGAGTACTCTCTCAAGTCTCCCAATGTATTTTTTATCTCTTTTTTACTATTCCTAAAGTTGTGACTGCTAGATTGGAAAGTATTCAGAAGAATTTTTTTTCTTTGGGGGTCTTCTGAGAGGAGTTTCAAATACGCTTTGGTGGCTTAGGAAAATGTGTGTTTATCCATTGAATTGGGCGGTTTGGGGATAAGAAGTGTGATGTCATTTAATCAAGCTTTATTAGAAAAATGGTTGTGGAGGTATGGTCATGAAGTTACCCATCTTTGGTGGAGAGTTATCTCCACAAAATATGGTGAGGGTCAAGGGGGGTGGAGTACTAAAGCATGTTGGAGGGCTCATGGATGTGGTCTTTGGCGAAGCATTCATGAAGGGTGGGAGAGCTTTTCTAAGCATTTGTCTTTTGTAGTGCGTGAAGGTACTCGTATCTGCTTCTGGCATGATAGATGGATTGGTGATAATACCCTAAAATTTCTCTATCCTGAGCTCTACTTGTGTTCAGTTGACAAGGATGCTTGTATTTCTGAGGTGTTGTGGCTTTCGGAGGGGGATACTGTTAGAGTTTGGGATTTAAGGTTTTATAGAGAATTTGAAGATTGGGAGCTAGCTGTATCTTATTCTCTCCTCTGAGTTTATCCAATCTCGTATTCCTTGGGGTGAAATGAGTGATACTCTTTGTTGGCGGCTCAAAGGAGATGGTAAATTTGACACTCGGTCTTTCTACCATGCGATTTGGGGAACTCAGAATTCTTTGTTTCCTTGGAAGGGTGTTTGGAAACCAAAAGTTCCTAAGTGAGTGGCTTTCTTTTTGTGGACAGTTGCTCATGGTCAAATTCTTATTATGGATAATCTCATGCTTAGGGGTCGCTCTTTGGCAAATCGGTGTTGTATGTGTCATTGTGATGGGGAGTCGGTGGACCACCTTCTTGTTCATTGTCCTGTTACATACCTTATGGACTTTTATGCTTTAGGCCTTTGGTATTCATTGGGTTATGCCAGGATTTGTGGCAGGATTGTTATTTTGTTGGCATCAATGGCTTTCATACTTCAAATATTTGGAATTTGATTAAAGGTTGCTTGATGTGGATTGCTTGGTTAGAACGAAATCATCGTTCCTTTGAGGACATTGAGAAGACTTTGGAAGAGTTAAAAGGTTTTATGCCAGCGTAGTCTTTTTGGGTGGTCTCGTTGTTGGGGTTTTAACTGATTGTTCTTCTCTCTTTGAGTTTATGCTTTCTTTTAGATTAGTTTCCTGATTTCCCTCTTATTTGTTGTTTGTTTTGTCCTTTTCTTGTTGTTCATCATCATGAACAAATTTTTTTTTTGACTTTCTATTTTCATTAATAATATTTCTTTGATTACCTATCAAAAAAAAAAAGAACTAGGACTTCTTAAAACCCTAATAAGACTTGGACTTGGACTCCTTGGGCTTTATTACTAAACCCAAACTAAATAACCAAGCTTAAAATAAAACTAAAGTAAGACCCAAGAGACTATAAGCACAGCCCATCCTAGAATATTAGGAAATTATAAAATTACCCTTGATACATAAAATCAAATAAAATATAGGAAATCTGTCTTCTCACTGCCTCTTGCATCATTCTCCCTTGGTGGGAGAAAACTCGATATCGAGTTTTGAAGTGTTGAAGTAAAAAGAATTTTGGTTAAAAAGAATTTTGGTTTCTTGAAGTGCATCCTTGACATTGAAAAAACACTTTGAATTTGAATTTCTTTTTGTTTCTTCGTTTGTGGCAGCAATGATGATAATGATACACCCACCAATTCAATTGACCCATTAAACTTTTCAGGAATGACAAAATTAGTATCTTGAAAAGTTGGTGTAGGCAATAGAACCCTATTTTGGCAAGCAACATGAACTTGGGAATAAGATGCTTCGAGTGTTATAGTCTTCACTTCTGCCTTGTAATTTTGATCTACACTTTCAATTTCAACTACTTCATCATCAGTTTCTATCTCTTTTGAGTCTTGTTGCATTAGTTCAAGCTTCCCTTGATCACTTGCATCTATCTTCAACTCAGCATCCCCTATGCTGCTAACTAGACAACTTGTACCTTTGACAAAGTCAGTAGAGTACTCATGCATAGGACATAAGGGTTTTGATAAATCTTTCCAAGAAAAGTTAGTGCAATCTTTGGAAAAATATGCTGGAATTTGAGGCACTTCTATAGGCTGGTCAGGTTTTATTTAGGTAGCTTCTGTTACTACATCATAATTTTGAGCTTCTAGATCTTTTCCTTCAATAACTTTTGGCTCTGATACCAAACTGACGTAGGATAAGGGGGAACAACAAACTTTGATTTAGAATACTAGGGCAAATCTGGTATAGCTTGGGTTTTGAAGAATTAGGGTTAGGTTTTGGTGGGGAATAAGCTAGAAAATAATAGGGATTCCAAAGGGACAAGGATTAGTAGGGTATCAGAATGAAAACAAAGGTGAAAATCAAGATTTGGACCGCTGTGAATAGTGATGTGAACAGTAATCGTGAATAGTAAAATTAAAGAAAATAGATAAATTTTAGGAATCGCACCTAGACTTCCTAAGCATCACACCTAGGGTTCCTTGGCATCACACCTCGGAGAAGGTTGCATCACACAAACCATAAAAGAAAGCTTCATGGCCCTTAAATTATGAAAACATTCATTATTAATCAATTCAATAGAAAGTACTATAACTCTTTAAATAGAGGACTAATACCTAATCCTAGTTGAACTAGGATTTCTTAAAACCCTAATAAGACTTGGACTTGGACTCCTTGGGCTTTATTACTAAACCCATACAAAATAACCAAGCTTAAAATAAAACTGAAGTAAGACCCAATAGACTATAAGCACAGCCCATCCTAGAATATTAGGAAATTATAAATTGCCCTTGATATGTAAAATCAAATAAAATATAGGAAATCTTTCTTCTTACTGCCTCCTGCACACCAAGGCAAGCTTGCTGGAAATTTTAGAATGTCATCTGTATCTCTTGGCCTTGGGTACAAGTATCTTTTGGGCTGTCCATCAATTTGTAGTTGTTTGAACCCCAACCCTCATGGTTATGTTAGACAACCAGAGTGTCTTGACTCAAATTAAGATACATGTTTAGCCCTTCATCATTATGGCTGCTAGTGCCAAGAGTAATTAAAAAAACTAGTATAATCTTTTCCAATTTCTTTTGATAAATTAGAAAAATTCCTCCTTTTCAGTTGACTGAATTTGTGCTCGTTTTCTAAATTTATATTCCACTTTTTGCCCATATTTGCAGTGCCAAGGAGCGTGAATTGCTTGAAGAACTTGCTTTCATGAAGAGCACTACCAGCAGCCGTTCACGAACTCGTCCTAAAACTCAGTCACCACGTAAGTATTTGCATTTGTAATTTGTGAGTGAATATTTTTTTGGTCCCTTTTTTTATCCAGCAGTACTCTCTCAAGTGCTAAATATATATGCTTAGCGCCTTAAGTTCAGTATTATATTTTACTTCTGCAGTTAAAAGTAGAGAATATCAGGAGGAAAATGTTGCAGAAAAAAAGGAAGAATCAGTAGACCAAAATGATGTATGGAATAAGTTAAAAGAGTTTGCTGGGTAATAATCCTCTCTCTCTCTCACACACACACGCACACACACAAAAACACACTGTTTTACACACAATTTATTTACTTAATCTTAATGAGTATTACCACTACTTGCTATGATCCTATACCGGGAATTAACTTCATCCGTTACCATCCTTGAGCTATTCTATTTTAATATTTGGGACTATGTCTGCAAATTTCATCTGTTACAATCTGGAAGCCTTTTTTTTTTTTTTTTTTTTTGTCTCTCGAAGGGTTCAGTTCCAATTTATCTTCCTCCCCACAACAAATATTTGTAGCATATATGTCATCCAATAATTGAGCCATAATTTCCAATCATGCAACGCTTGATGAATAGAGGATTCCAATAAAAGCAACAATTTCTGTTCTCTAGATAAACCGCTACCTGAACATCTCCATTCCTAGCAATGAAGAAAAGATTAGGAAATCTCTCACTGAGAGTAATCTCACCATCCTACAGATAATGTCAAAAAAAAAAAAATGTTAGAACCATCGCTTACAACATATATGACAAAGTGCAAGAAGCTGTCACATAGTCTTCTAATCTAATGTCCTTAATCTCATCAGAACAGCAGCTCTCCAAGTAGTTGATGTAAGACAAATTGGGGAATTTGTTTATGTGCAGCTCTGGTGGGTGGGTTTAGGATGACGAGAATTTGTGGATCTGGGCTTAGAACCTTTTTAGAAAATTGGTTAGGGCTTGTTTGGTAGGGTGTTTGGGTTTTTGTTTCCAAAATAATGTGAAAACTGTGATTTAAAAAGTGTAGTGTAACACATTTTTTGAGTACTCATATTACAAAAAAATGTGTTTAGTAATTTGTTTCTATGAAGTTTTTTTAAAACCAAAAACACAAAATTAGGTGTTTGGTATGAGTATGTATTTTTAAGAAAAAGTGTGTAACTTTTATGACAAACAGTAGATTAACTATTATTTATACAAAGAGAGAGAAAACTCCCTCCCATAAACCAATTTCTCCCTCTAAGCTCTCCACTCTCAAACTCTCTCCCATTCATAGCTCTTTTGCTCTCTATCTCACATCTTTCCTTCTGTCAAAATCCTAACTCCATTAGCTGCCACAAGCAGCCACCTCCGAGGTGGCTCCCCCCTATCTCTACCTGGTTCTCTCAAGCTCTGATGACCGGATCTCCATGGCTCCACCAATGAGCCACTGAGCCACAATGGTGGTGGCTTTACCCAGTGCTCTCTCTACTACTTTCTCTGTTATTTATAGCCAAGAGTTCTATTCTTTTTGGATTTGATTTCATTTTTGATTGATTAGGGTACTGGACAGTAGGCAGTAGCTGAGAGGAAGCTCTCTATCCTCCCAGTTTTTCCTAGATCTGTGCAGTGGGGGCTGGATCAGTGATGTATGAGGTGTGGAGGTTGGATCCATGCAATGGAGGTCACGTAGGTTGATATTTGGCAATGTGGTTGTGATCCTCTGCCTTTTGTGGAATTTTTGCTGTGAGAGAATGAAATTGAGAAGTGAGAGAGGTCTGTTGCTATGGGATGAGAGTCTGAGAGAAGAGATGAAGAGAGAGAAGGAAAGACCATGAATGAAAATGCCAAAAAAAAAAAAAAAATCCGTTAGGTACTGTCTCAATAAACTCAGTTTGTGTGGGTCCCACAGTTTTTACATTATTTACAACAATGCCACCCAAAACTGTTACTTGAAAACTGAAAACTACTCCTTGAGAGTTCTCTAAATAGGTGATTTAGATCACCTAAAGTGAGAACTGTTGAATACTATTATTTGAGTTCCCTTACCAAACATGTAACTTAAAAATGGAACCCATGTTTTTCAGCATTTGAATCACACAAACCAATTTTCAAGTGCTGCTACCAAATGGGCCCTTAGGGTTCAAAAGAGGAAGGATTTGATTCATGAATAAACAAATAAAACATAAAACCTAGTTAACTACCATGGAACCTTATTCTTGGGCTTTGCCTTAATGTTATACTTTCAAAGAGGATATTGCTTCTCCAATCACACTTGAAGTGTGTTTGGTTGGGGTGATTTGTGGGGGATGGAATTTGAGAGGGGAAAATAGAGGTGATTTGTGTGTTTGGTTGGGAGGGGGAGGGGGAGGGGGATGATTTTGGTGGAGCCTGGGTGTTTTCTTCCTTTGCCCACCATTTGGGGTGATATTGGAGTCTCTCCGAATTGGGGAGAAAATGGGGGAAGGAGAGGGGCTTAGATGAGAATTTACCCATCTGCCTATCTTGTCCTATTAGGCGTTGGTTCCTTCTTCTTTGGCTTACAAACTATATTTTTTTCATGTAATAGGTGCATGAGAGTAAACTTATACAAATTACATTTTCTATCCTCTCATTTTCTTTTAAACTAAACAAATAGAGTTTTCCATCTCTCCACTTTTCAATTCTCCCAACCAAACACACTAGGGAAAACTAAATCTTTTCTATCCCTTCACTTTTCCATTCTCCCATCAAGAAACCATTTTCTATCCCTCTAACCAAACAAAGCCTAAATATAACACCCTCCTCCATAATGCATTTTCTTCTATCCCATAGCGTCACAACCATTTCCTAGCAAAAGTTGATAATAAAAGCATAGCTATTTAATCCCCAATCCTCCATTGCAAATTGGAGTGCAACAAACATTCAAATCCAAGTGGAATTTGAATTCCTCTCTTATTTTACCCTAGATTTTTTTTTCCCAACCTTTTTGCCACTCCTGCAGGCAATCGGAATTAAGATAAGAAATACGTTGAAAGGCTAGAAAATGTGCTTTTAGATTAGAGTGAGTCTACCGACTCTTCCAGCCAGTCAATCTCGTGTATGCTCTCTATAATGGAATACCAAATGTGCCATGCCTTGAAGTGAGCTCCCAAAAGAAAATTATTGGAAGAGATGAGACACAGCATCTGAGATTACTTGCCAATTCATCAGCATTCATTACCTCTCCAACTGGAGGAATATGCAGCCATTTTGAGTTCTAATCCTTCAAAAACTTCAAGAAAGAAGTATCTTTCCCATCATGTCTTTCAGACTTACAGGATTTTGTGGGGTTCATTTGAGCCTCTATTTTATGCTGAAAATTGCCAGCAAAGGGCTTGAATGTGGCACAAGTATTAAGCTCTGTTTTGGGTTTACTTTTTTAGGCTACCTTAGCTTCTCTATGAGGCCCATATTTCCCCCTATTACCTCGTTTGAGTTTGCGAGCCCCTTTTAACATTTTGGGCTTTTTAAACTACAATCAATTTAATTTTAATGTTGAGCCCATTGAGACTCAACTGCCCAGAGACTCACCAAGACCTAATTGCTGTTTTATGTTACCGAGCTACTGAAATTCAAGAACTTTCTGAAAAAAGTCCTTGCAAACAACCTCCCCTTAATTTTCCTCAATGGTCGTTACTTTAGGGACCAGGAAAAGATATTATTTATACCAACATCACTATATCTTACAAGCGAATCTATACACTTACATAAGTGTGGCATGCTGTTACCTTGCTGCACTTATCGTTACACTTTTGTCTCTCTCTCATGCTTGTGTTTTTGTATTCAATAGGCTTCTTTCTATGGATTAATTCTGTCTTCATCATTATAGTATATAGTATTAATTAAAAGTTGTGGAACATGCAGGTCTGTTGCAAATGGAGCTCTAAGATGGTTGAAAGACAATCTCTAGTCTTGATACATCTTATTAGGTATGGTCCAAACTCACTGACACTTGTCTTGTGAACCAACCAAATTGGGCTCATTTTTCTACCTCCCAAAGAAGCATCCAGTTATTTGCTCCATATCTTATCAAAACATATCCACATTGTACAACAGAGATAAAATTTCACTCTAGTGGATATTCTTTTATTGGTTTTACTTGTAATTTTTTGTTATTTGGAAAATTAATAAGAATTGGATCTGTATCTTATGAGTCGGTTAGGGTAGCAAAATCTAGGAAATGAAGTTCAAAATTGAAAGTACATGTTCAAATTCATTTGGAATTCAGTGTCAATCTAAGCAAGATCCTCTTGCATCAGTTAAGGTTATTTCTTTTATAATAAATATATTGTTGGAAATGCAGACCTTTATATATAACAAATTACAGGCTTGATATCTTATTTCAAATCAATAAGTCATAATTTGGTTGGATAGGAGTTTGTCTTCTTCCTGTGTAGTAGTTCGCCCTTAATGTTCGAATGATTTTATGGACAGCTCTTCATAGAAACCTCCATTTGCGAAGTTTGGGTTTCTCTTTCTTAAATCAAAGTTTATGGATTATAACTGACCTCTCTCTTGGCTAGATTACAAGTTAAATTTTGGAGGTCTAAAAGGAATGGAAAAGTAGAGAGCATGGAAATTTGTCTAAATGTAAACCGGTCCATCTTCAATATATCTCTGATAAGTGATCTTCTGATTTCTTGAATCTGCAGACTGAACTAGGTGTATTCTAGCACAACTAAAAATTTTAGGGAGGAAGATTTCCCCCCCTATATTTAATTGGACTTGTTTTGTGTGTTTGACCTTCGGTGTTATGTTAGGTTTCTGTGAACAGTTTATTATTAGTTGTTTTGTTTCATTAATTCAAGGATTTAAAAAAATAAAATGTATGATATCCGATAATTAAAAAGAAACAATGAACTACGTGGTGCACCCTGGCCATCCTGTTTTATAATTGAAGGAAAATCTTTGGGATTTCTTTCTGTCAGCTAGCAAAATTTAGGGTGATTGTGATTCATAGACGCCAAAATTGTTTTTATTGTTACCAAAGAAAAATTGTTTTTATTGAGGTGGCTCTGTTTGTTTATTACAGACGTGTATAATTATCCAGTGATGAAACACACACCACTGGCCGGTGGCCACCATATGAAATCACCAAGGTAGTTTCAAAATGGGTTTTATACTCTTACATCCATTTTTTCACGTCCATTATTTTACATCCTTTCTCATTTGGTAAAATGTGGACATTTTTAAAATGCGAAATTTTTTGTATCAATTGTGGATATTAATGTTAGATAGTGGACGTGAACAAATGTGAGAGGATATTTCCCCTTTCAAAATAACAAATCATAACAATTCCTCTACACATTTGAAACCTACTCAAAGAACAAAACATCACTAGCCTATCTATTATGCGTTAGATTTTTTCAAGTTCATGGTCATATCCGAAAGGAACTTATCCTGCAATTTCAAACTTTAGTTATAGTAAGTACCGCATCAAAGATGTCGAAATGTAAAGATTTTGCAAAGGATGGTTAGTATATCTCTAAATAGATAAAAATATATTACGAGACAACTATCAGGCCTGTCTGCATTTTTCTGGCAATCTTATTAGATTTGTGGTTTGCATGTCAAAAGGAAATATGTACTATTTTGATCCCCCAATCTAAACCAAGAGACCCCTGATTTTTGTTTGAAGAAAGCTTATTCTACTCTACTACTTGATTGATACAAATGGAGTGATTCCCTTTTAGTTACTTGCTGCTCTTCAACCCCAGGATTATTTAATAAGTTGACGAGTAGCATCCAATTGGGCCTTAACAGATTTAAACCTTTGAGCTAAACCCCAAACTGGAGTGTTTGAACTCTTTGAGCTTGGGTTTCAACAACAATTTTTGATAAAAGAATGGACATGGAAGTGCCAATACCCTTTGATTCCATACCTAAGCCACAACTTGTAGGAAGCCCTCTTGATCGTCCGAAAAATTAAAGAACTTGAATGGATTAGGGTCAAACTTAATATTTGAGGCAAAAGAAATGGAGAAGGCAGCATGATCCAATACACCAGGAGGAAGAAATTCAGCCAAGGTTTTAGGGTGAGCAATGAGCCAATTTAGATCAAACAAAGCTTTATCCATCTTGCTAAAAATGCACCCACATCTATTATTTTATTTCTAGTAAAAAAAGTTTCAACATATGGATTATCAAAAATATCATCACCTAGGATCCACTTAGCAAGTTCAGCCTCAAAGCTAGCATTACCATGGCCCTTAAACCTTTCACTGGTCTCCTTTAAAACATTTTATTAAGAAATATCAAACGAAAAAGGAACTTATTCATCGTCCTACTCCATGTCAAGATGGAAGATGAGAAAGGGAAATAGGATTGGGGGAAAACCCAACAAGCAAAGTTATGACTAAAATTAATGGCTTCTTTATGCACAATAATAATAGACTAACGTTGAAACTGATTCAAAACAAACTTGATATCCATCACGATGATGTTCATAGCCCAATTAACCTCTTGGCCTTGTTTTGTGGTGAAAATAGCCAAATACCATGTTTTGGCAAAATTTATGGTAAACTAGTATTGTTTCGGAAATATTTAAGAATCTATCACTTTTTTAGTACTCGAGTTTCACAAAATCGAGTTCTAAATAGTACTTGAGTTCATAGTGAGTCGCTAGCGTAACACTGCTGATTTGGAATTTGTGTAATTAAAAAAATAATGTGGTACTCGATATTACTGATTTTTTTTTTTTCCTACTTTTTGTTTATGTTGGAATGGCTTGAATAGTCAAACTTAGTGGCTTCACATTAGCCAACAAACCATTAAATGGCTTTGCATGCCCATGTCAAGAAGATGCATGATATTTAAGAAGTTTTATGCGTGAAGAAATGCATGAGCTTGCATTAAATGTTCTTTATTAATTGTCAAAGAAGATGGCCAGGAACAACACCTGACATGCAAACCAAATTCATGCTTCTTTTCTTTGGCCATAAATGCTTGCCATTCTTTTACTTGACAAGTTTCTTTGACTTGCAAGAGTGAGTTCCTACGGGAGATAAAAAAATAAAAAGAAATAAAAAGAAAAAAGAAAAAAAAGACAGAGTGCCTCTACGTGAGACAAAGAGACAGAAAAGAACTCAACTGTATGAAAAGTAGAAAAAAAAAAAAAATGGGAAAAAAAAAGGTACTAAACTGTATGAAACTTGAGTACTAAAAAGAAGTACTCAATTTCAGTAATATCGAGTACCACATTATTTTTTTAATTACATAAATTCCAAGTCAATAGTGCCACGTTGATGACTCACTAGGAACTCGAGTTCACTGAACTCGATTACTATTTATAATTTGATTTTGTGGAACTCGAGTTACTAAATATTTCTGAAATAGTGCTAATTTGCCAAAAATTTTGTCAAAACGTGGTATTTGGCTATTTTCGCCCTTGTTTTGTAATTGCATGTAGAAAAACTATAATGACGAGCTAGCTACAATGAGCGGTAGTGCTGGGGAGTATTGAGTCTACAACTCGTTGAACATGAGAAATTGGGTTGAGATTGATCTTTCTCTCACACCAGTTGTCTCTTCTTCTTCTTCAATAGATTTCTTTTATAATGTCTTTATTTATGTCCTTAGATCAAACCAACATCTATCCTCTAATTTGACTTATATGAATGATCATATAGCTAATTCATATCAATGAAAATGGTGAAAATTTTTAAATTTTAACTCCCAAGTGAATATAATCATGGTTTTAAAAATAGAATGGTCACTTTAAGCATTGCACATTAAAAAGTATTTAATCAATGCTAGGGTAAAAGTCAAAGTGATATAGTGTGCGTTTGTTTCTGCTTTTAGAAGCCAAAATGCGCTTTTTGAGGCTGAAAATATAAAATAAGCAATTGGTAATGATTTCAAAAAGTCCTTTCCCAAAAAAGTTACATTTTGAAATACAAAGGGTGAAACGTTTTATTGTATGAACAATTAGAGGTTGCTTTTGTAAAAGCCAAAGTACTTTAATATATATTACTATTGGAATTGTCACTTAAAAGTTTTGAGAGGATGACTGCCGTTAGGGACCCAAGTCTTCAATAGGCAATTGCAAAACCATTATCCAAATAGGAATCTTGTCTAAATGCAAGCTTCCCATTTGCAGACATAGTCTTCACTTCTTAAGGAAAAAAGGTTTGATTAGCCGTATACCAGAGCCTAGAGTTAAAGTTAAACACTGCATCTCTGGCTTGAATGGAATCAAGCTTGAAAAGAAAGAAACCCTTTTCAAAAGTGAAGGCTTCCTAAAAACTTCAACCAAGCAAGAAGACCAGTTCACTTCTTTTTCAATAACCTCCCTAGGAGAGGCAATCACAATCCTGCTATTCTTTTACAAGGGGAAAGTAGTCCAAATGCAAACTAGAATTCCCTTCTTGACGTTCCTTTCTTGCCCATGCTTTTACCCAAAGACAAAACTTACCCACATTCTTAATTCAATCCGCCTAGCTTTTCCAAAAGCGAAGGAAATTCCGTGCAATCGTATCTTTTTTTATCTTTCGATGTCAGGTTGAATTAGAGTAGCTTCACATTAATCAAAGATGTTGTCTTTACAGTGTAACTTTAACCTCCCCCACAAAATCATATTCCAAGAAAAAAAAAAAAAAAAAAAAAGTTTTCTACATAGTTCACTACTAGTGCTCTTTACTTGCAATAACTCTCTCTCACATTTTGTCCAATTCTCTTTGTACTAATAATTTGCATGTATTTGGATATCTTTGTTCCAATTTTTAACCTACATGAATTATTTATTTATTTATTTGTTAAATCAACATTATTAACCTACATGAATTTTGGTCCAAGCCTTTAGTACACATCCTCTGTGATCTCTTCCCATTATTATACATCTTCTCCTCTAATTGCTAGCTTATTGGATTTTCCCACTCGAAGGGTGACTATTATAGTGTTATGGTTGATATTTTGCAAAACTGTTCACAATACTATTCCTTTTTATGTGAATTAGTTGTAAGTATGGTTTTAGTTTGTGTTTGGTTTGGTTAATTAGAACTTAGTCATAATTATAAAGTGTTTCACTTGTAAGGTTGAGAATGATTTATGTTCATGTATAAAAACTTTATGTGCTTACTGGAACAGTGTATAAAAACATAAGCTTTAGAAAAACCCTTATTTGCAACCTAGACATATCCTTGTGTCATATTTGTTGGAATATCCAGCCAATTAACTCTCTCAAATATGGGATGAGTTCTAGTTTCGCTAGGTTTAACTTCTCAAAATTTACACCCTTTTAAACTGTTGATTCCATTGGATCTAATGTATTCAACAGTTCAAGGCATTATTATGGAGAGAGAGAGAGAGAGAGAGAGAGAGAGAGAGAGAGTACATTATCAAGCTATCCAATCCAAATAGATATTTCATCGATAAATAATATCTTTATCTATGTCTTTAGATGAGACCATGAATGAAAATGATGGAGTGACATTATTTTTTACTAAATTAACATGGTTTAAAAAATAGAATGGTCACCTGAAGCATTGCACATCGAAATCGTAAATAGTAAATCAAAATAAGAATGCATCAACTATAGTCTATATCTAATCCTTTCCAAATTAAAGTAATATATGCAAGCATGTGCACACACAAACTTTTATGAAACGTTGAGGAGGAGGGTAGCATCCAAATTTGCTCTAAAGGAATAGGCACATAGGCTACCTACAAGTTGAGAACCTCCAGTGTGTGTGCATATTGGTAACATCACTCTCAACAGGGAATTTGGAATCTAGCATACATCAATTCAATCCTACGATGACATGATTACTGAACGCAATCACCTCTTGCAAGTTTTAATTTTAGCTAGTCTTTGGTAGCTTTCAAGGGCAAAATTGATTGCAGGGACATTTCTTCTTAGACAATTGACATTAGCAAATGGGTCATGTTATTCCACTCTTGCAAGAGTAAATAGAAGGATATGATATATACAAGATTCTGTTCTTAGCTTCAGCTCTCTGCGCGACTTTGTTTGATCAAAAGAAAAACAGCTACAATGATGGGAGTTGATATCATAATCAGAGCCTGTACGATGTTGGGTCTGGTTATCTCTGGAAAAACTACACTTCCATACTTGATTATTGCTGCACCCACAACTGAACTAGCTACCAATTTCCAAAAAAATTCCCAATCTTCCTGCTTACACCAAGGAAAGTAGTAATAATTAGATTATGTGAAAGGGTAAACCATCATAGAATAAAAGGTATATTATACAGTCTGTTGAACCTGCTTTAAGCTAGGATGACAGAGTAATCAACCAGCCTTGGCATCAACGGTCCCTTCTTCTGTCTATCTATGCTCAAATCTCTAATTCTTCTAATACATTCAAGACTAGACTTGAGAATTGTACTGCATATTTATATTAACCAAAATTGGTTCATGCAACAGGAGATTCTAGGTTTTACTCTTTCTTAACAGGAGATCACCAAAAAACTTTGGCAAATCTTAAAACTACAAATCTTCAATTACTATTTATATCATATTCATTATATTGTATTACCAAGTATTTTTCGCGAGCTCTAATACGATCACTTTATAAGCAAATACCAAACCCCTCTAGAGCCCAAACCTCCATTTCTTCCACTCAATGTCCTTGCTTTGCCCTTCTAAGAGAGCTATTTATCAGAACAATACTCCAATGGATCTACAAACAACAAGTCTACATCACAAGAATTAGTAATGTCTCATAAGGGATGCAAGATTTCTCAAGGAGAAAGAAGTGTAGCGATTTCCTTTGGAACCACCTGGATCCCATGATTGAATAAAAAGTTGGATCTACATTGGATCTTCCTTTCGAATAGAGATAGAAGTTGGTCATGCATATGAATGAAACTTTAGCTTCCGAGATGGTTATATTGTGTAAATACATCCAAAGAGTGCATAATTGAATTTACTTGTTCTGTGGGTTTGAGATCCTCAGCTTGTTGTGACTACCTTAATCATGTAAACCCTCCTTTATGTGGCTAATGTTTCTGTTACTGTTTCAGTTTTCCTAATCAATATTAAGTTCTTTAAGAGTATAATTAGCAACTATCACCATAGTTTTCAAAAGGTCACACAGGATCAAAACAAAATAATATTCCTTGTGTTGCATTCTTAAACATGGATGAAACGCAAAAGCATGCTAGCAAACAAACTGTTGGTTTCCCCACCACCTCCATCTGAACTTAAAATTCCAATCCTCTTGATCTAAAAAATGAAAGCCTTGAGGTGTTATTAGTTTGTGAAAGAGACTTGATCAAGGAAAATTATGCATTCAGGCTTTTGGATGATATATGTAACGTTGTTATTCTGTATGTTTAAGCAAACCATATATAGCTACCCCATTCTCCAATAAGAGATACTGCTTTCTTTCACCCACCTTTTGGAATCCACTTTTCCCTAATTTCAAAGCAGCCTCACCAAATAAGTTTTAACTGACTGTGGAATACAAGCGTTTTTCGATATCCAAATCATTAGCTACAATGTACCCGAACAAACTTGGTGACCTTAACACATATCATTCTAATTAACCTCAAATTTGTAGAAATATGTCACAAACCCATTATAAGTAGCATAATATTATGCAAGAATTATTCTTAAAATTCACAAACAAATTACTAAAAGTATGGGCTATGAAAAAAAAAAGATCTTTTGGCCAAATATAAAGTTACCCACAAAAGAAAAATGATAAATTTGAAATGTATATAGAAAAATATATAACAGAAAGAGAGTGACCTGGGATGTGAAAGCACCGGTTTTGTCATTGATGTTTGGGTTCTCTGTTTCTTCATCTCTTTGAGGGTCGAGAGCTCGGATGGGAATCGTGCTTTTGACCCTTGTCCTTGTACTTGAGAAGTGAACTGGGTTCTCAACGAAGAACTTGATTGTACTGGTTCTCTTTGCTGTTGGGACTAAATGGCGGCATTGGGACATTGAGTAGCAGAGCTTGCGATCTCCTCCGCTCGCTGTGGCAGATGCTGCCATTATCTACACAATTGTGTGGAACTGTATATCAGAATCAGATAGGTGTAAAAGCAGTTGCATAAATTTATGTTTATTTTAAAACTTACATTTACTATTTTACCTTATTTTTTTCAAAACACCTATAGATTATCTATTTTAAATTATATATTATTAAAACATCAATTTTTTTTAATTATTTCCTTTTTTTTCTCTGCACACAATAGCCACATCCATTTGTAAACACAAAATTTTCAATCATAGTAGAAAATCAAACAATTAAAAAAAGTGTTCCACAAATATCAAAATTTTCAATAGTAGAAAATCAAACAAATAAAAAAAGTGTTCCACAAATATAATTTTGTATTAATCAAGTAGTAAGTACAATCTTTATTTTGACGCTTTTACAAAAGGATTAAATGGTCTTCCCAACAAATCTTGAGCTTTGAGCTAATTAGAGATTTAATGTTCTTCAAGTCTTCGAATGTGAAGGCTTTTAGGTTGAAGTTCTTCGGGACTTTAGAGACTTGATCCGTTGAGCTTCAAGGATTTGGGGTTTGTTGAAGTTTAAGCTTGATTCCAATAGAACTTCAAAGAACTAAAGTTTATGGAAGCTGAGTTTATTATGGAGGCTTTTCAGCTTGATTCCAATAGAACTTCAAAGAATATTTTCCAGAACTTTGATGTAAAAATTGGTGTTGAAAATGAGAGGGAATGTCCTCTATTTATAGTGGCTTCAGAGGATAAACTCTATTTTGAATTGATATGTTTGAAAATATGAAGTAAGACTCTGATTGGCCTAAATTTTTTTTAGAGATAATTATCTCTATTTATTTATTTTGATAAAGATCATATTTTGATAAAGATAGTACTCAACAAAGATAATTAATTATCTCTATTTTATTTATTTATTTTAATAAAGATAATTATCCATCAATTTTGATTAAAAAGTTGATCTTTATTTTATTAATTTATTTCAATAAAGATAATTATCCATAAATTTTGAATAGGAAATTTCTTTATCTTGTGGGCCAAATGAGACGTGGCCAACTTCAATATGCCAATATAATATCAATTTGGATGACACATGTCATTATTTGATTTAATTAATTTAATGACATATTAATTTGGAATTTGCCATTAAATTTCGATGTGGCATTTCTTAATTTTCTTGACAAATTTTTGCTCCTACACCATTATATTAATTTATCTTTGTAAATTTACAAATTATTAATACTAATCGATGTCACGCGCAATGCAAGAAAACTTTATACTTTTATTTTTAAATAATTTCTAACTATTCTTTATGGCCCTATAACACTCATCTTATGTTCAATTATAATATACATATCATTAAGAGGAGGAAAATAAAATAACCAAAATTATTATTGATAGGGATAAAATCCCTAAGCAGACGGACAAAAATAACGGGGGCAGGCATTAGTGATGGAGTCGGCAAAAGAGATGGCCTAAGCACTCTGCCTACCCAAGAACTAGTGGACGGGCTCATGACTTGGACGGAGAGACAAGGCAACAAATGGACTCCTTAAAGTAGACAGGTCCAAGGGAGACGTTTTGATGAAGTCATGTGGCACCTACGTGGCATAAGTAGTCTCCGAGAATCCTAGTATGGAAATATCTTGCATTCTACGCCTAACCATGATTAAAGGAATCCCTACAAGGAAAGGATCCCATAAAATGCAAGTATTAATGAGAATCTTCTCCACAAGGAAATGCCTTCTCCACCAAGAAACTAAGGTTAGCTCTACCCTACTATAAAAACCTCAAAGCCTTCACAAATCAAGGTACACATAATTTTCCTAGCTCTGGCACTCTAGAGTTGTAGAAATTCTCTCTAACTTAACCTTCGGAGGGTATTTGGTTGGTACCACAATGGTACTCTATGTAAAATCTTCTTTATTTTTGTTTTGCAGGTTCTGTTTAGAGCACGTGAGGACTGTGTGACTCACTGATGATTTTTGGCATCATCAGTTGGCACCGTTTGTGGGGAGAAAACAATAGCAGCCATAAAAACACCTCTGAGACAAAGAGTTGTATGGTACTCACTCGCTCAATGGCAACCAACAACAATCAAGGAGATGAACCACGACTTCGAAGAACAGTCACGCCAAAGGAACGCTAGGCCCAACAATCACGGAGAGGAGCAAGAGGGTACCAGCCCTCAGCACACCACTAAACGGAAGGATCGAAAGACAGCAATGCCCTAAGCAGACAAGAGTGATAAGACACCAGCTGTCCATCCGTCGTAGATATGGCACCACTGCATATGGTTGCAAAGATGCAGATGATGAAGGAAAGGATGGACTTCATGATGAACGCTTTTAAGGGATGGGTGTCAAACGACCTAGACGAGCTAGTCCACCAAACAGACTCGCCGTTTACAGCACCCGTCACTTCGTTCCCCCTTCTAGCAAAGTTCCATATGTCGTAGATAGAAGCCTATAAGGGGTCTAAGGATCCCTTGGATCACTTGGAGTCATTTAAAACCCCCATGCACTTGTAGGGTGTTTTGGACAAGATCATATGCTGAGCTTTCCCAACTACGTTGAAAGGTCCCGCCAGGGTATGGTTCAGCAAATTGACACCTAACTCCATCGGTACCTTCAAAGAGCTAAGTGCGCATTTTCTATCGCACTTTATAGGGGGGCACAAATACAAGAAATCCACTACATGCCTGATGAGCATCAAACAATAAGAAGATGAGACGTTGAGGTCATACATAGCATGCTTCAACAAAGAAGCTCTCTCAATAGATAAAGCTGAAGACAAGATATTGGTTGCTGCATTTACCAATATCTTGCGAAAGGGGAAGTTTTTGTTCTCCTTATACAAAAACAACCCAAAAACCATGTTATATGTGCTTTATTGAGCCACTAAGTACATGAATGCAGAAGACGCATTACTGGCCCGAAAGGAAAAACCCAAGAAGAAGGATAGACAGGAAGATGCATGGCAGGATAGAGGATGGAAGACGACTAGAACTAGAGACCGATGGGAGGATAAGCACTCCAAACCACCCACTGGAAGGTTTGTGAAATTTCACCCTGCTAACTGCCCTGATCGATCAGGTCCTGATGCAGATTAAGGACGATACGACCTTGATGTGGCCTGGCAAGTTAAAGGGAGATCCCAATAAGAGGTCTAGAGACAAGTATTGCCATTTTCATCGCGATTACAATCATGACACATCTGAATGCTATGACTTGAAGCAACAGATCGAGGCCCTCATTAGACAGGGGAAGCTACAACAATTCATCAGCAAAGAAAGAACAGACCCATCACAAGAACAGGCTGGTAGGAGGGATGGCTAGCGCCCCAGGCCACCCTTAGGGGACATAAGGATGATTATAGAGGACACCACAACATCTAGCTCGTCTAGGAAGGCACGCAAAACCTTCCTTAGGATGGTTCAGAACGTCCAGCTAACAGGTTTCATTCCAAAGCTGGCACGGGTGGACAACCCCATAGTTGGGTTCTTGGAGGAAGATGCTCTATGTCTCCACCACCTCCACGGCGATGCTCTTGTTGTTAGCATACGGATGGGAGATTACAACACCCATTGGGTCCTAGTTGACAATGGAAGCTTTGTTGATATCCTCTATTACCCGACGTTCTAGCAGATGAGAATCGAGAAAGAATGGCTCATATCGACCAATGCACCACTCGTCGGGTTCGGAGGAATGAAAGTGTACCCCATTGGGGCAATTACATTACCCATGACAGTTGGAAATTATTCTCAATAGATCACTAAGGATGTTACTTTCCTTATCGTCGATTGCTTGTCTGCTTATAATGGCATACTGGGCCAACCTACCCTTAATTTGCAGAAGGCCATGACTTCAACCTATCACTTGATGATCAAGTTCCCCACTGAGTACGATGTAGGAGAGGTACGTGGACACCAAGTGGCAGCACGCGAGTGCTACATAGCGATGTTGGAGATCGACGACCACTTATAGACTATAAGCATGGAGGAGCAACAGACGGTTGCAAAATTGAGATCCTAGGTAAAATCATTGAAGGTAGGTAGGATCGTAGATCGTAGGATCGGATTGCAAATCGTAAAATCCTACATATTTTCAGATTTAAAGCAAAAAACACATTGATAATGACTTTGTATGTTGAATAATCACGTAAATTATAAATTCATCCATAAAAAAACTAAGATTTGCATTATATGATGTAGTTTGCATGTTATACATCGCTAAGTCTATACTAACGAAACAATTATATTTAAGTTTTGACCTAATGTATCTAAAAGTTCAACAAATGTTTAATTAGCAATCAAATACCAAAATATTTATCAAAACATATGGAAAATATTTTCCAAGTTCTAAGTTTGAAATCCAAAATAATTTAGCAAATGGAAACTAGCTAACTACAATATTAAATCCAAAAGCAAGATGAATATTAAGGTGAAGTGAACGTTTAATTATTCTTATTCTAAGGTTTTTATAACCATTGTCCTAAATTCCTAATCATCATCATCCATTTCATCATCTATATAGACATTATATATTTGTATACTAGAACTGTAAAAGATATCAATATACAATTTCACAGTCAACTATTCAAGTTATACCACTCAACAACAATTAAAGAGCATGCTCAAAAAAATCAATCAATCTATACAAAAACAACTATACATTCGTAACTGATAAAATTATATATAAAAAAATATTTTAGTAATATTAGAACACAAATTAGTATAATGATCAAACAAATTTAACAACATTATAACTTAAAAGGCAACAAAGTCAACATCAAATTCTTCATTTAGAAATGAAGAAGTATTCTTTCATATTGATTACAAGTGAACTAGAAATTAGAAAACATTTGCTTAAGTTAACATAATTTTATAAAAATAAAATAAAAAGTCATACCATCATAACATGAAAAAAATAAAAATAAAATAAAAAAACCCTTAAATCTTCATCAAAACAAAAAATTTATCCCATAAAAAAGAAAAAAGAAAAACCAAAAATTTATGTTTTTGGTAGGATCAGTAGGATCTCATATGATCCTATGGTCCTATATAATCCTACACAATCCTAGTGCGATCCTAAACATTTTGGTGAGGTGGGATTGTAAAATCGTGCAATCCTACGATCCAGACTGCGATTTTGACAACCATGGTTACTAGTACTTAAAACCAAAAATTATAATTTTTCCATAGAAAGAGAACAAACTCATCTATATTTCAAAAGGAGTCAAAGAAGAACCTTAGACAATTTGGTAGGGGGAAAATTTTGAAATATAGAAATACTAAAAAGGGAAGATAGTAATTCTTGTAGTATAAACATTTGGTTTTAAACTAAAAACATATACATATTGGAGATTTAATATGCTAATTTGAAAAGAAAAAGCAATGGTGAGAAGTTTTAGAAAACCAAAACAGTATTTGAAAAAGAAAAGAGTATGCGAACCTTTAAAAAATAATGTTGTAGAGAACAGATGCGGCAGAGCAGCAGATCAGATGGCAATTGATAGGCCTAGAATATATTGACCCATTGTGATGAATTAACTAATTAATTAGCCAAGTTAATTAATTAATTCAATTAGTATGCAATAAACGTGGTAGCACAAACAAATCACCCACTAAGTTAAAATGCAGCAGAAAATAAATTGACACGGTGATTTGTTTACGAATGGGGAAAGCCTACACTGCAAAAACCCCATTGGATGATTTTAAGGTCACCACTCTCGAGAATTCACTATTATCACAACAAGTGGTTACAAGTAAAGGATTCCCAGTATCTTATTCTAATCACCATGTTAAGGAATCTCAGACCTTTTACAAAGCCTGAGCAAGGGGTGTTTTGACGGTCACCCCAAGATGAAGGTGTCTCAAAGAAAAGAGACTAGAGTTCGTCTTGGGACACATTCCTCGGACGATCACAACCGGGGTAGTCAAGATGCGCTACTCTCGGTACGTGTAGTATCTCGGATATAAGATCTGGAGTAACTACAATACGCATACCTCGAACGCGAGTGACAAAATGAGGTACTGAAGTATCGAATCCGTGCATGTTGGAGTAAAACTCCTGTATGATCACAGAGGGACAAGTGATCGGGATGCCACACAGTGACTCCCAACCTCGATTGTATTGGAAAAATCCGATAGAACGACTTGGCTTTCCGAATGAATGCCTTGTTGTTAAAAGTTTTCTGAAAAGTCCTTACGGGCTTTATCTTCACGGAACTGTACGTGAGAAGGAGTGGATTCAGAAAATGAAGAAGAAGATACCCCAAAATGAAGAGGATTCTAGGACGGAGTGGATTTTCATTTAGGTGCCATAGAGTAACTAACCAAAAGAAAGAGAGAGAGAAAGAAACACGCAGAAAAGCACCAACACAGATCAATATCAAAATAAAGATAAATAAAGGTACATATGCATGGAAAATGCATGAGCATGTGACATGCAAACTTAAAAACATCATGGGCTTAGCCCAATCCAAACCAACCAGCACACATCATTGCAACAAAGTAAACACACATTTTAAATGCATGAAACATTGTTATAATGCAAATGTGATGCAATGCATGAACATTTTGGATCATTTAAACAAAAACCATCCCAACAATTTCACAAAAACTTCATCAATTTTGAAAAATCTCAAAAATTTTCAAAAACTCCAAAAGTTAGGTCAGAATGCATGAAATGTATGATAAAAAGATAGAAAGAAGATCATACCAGAGTAAAAATGCAAGGATCAGACTAAAGAATGAGTGGGGAAGATGAGGAAAGTGATAGAGGAGTGTTTAGGAGAGAGAGATGTGATTTTTTTGTCGAGAGAGATCGGAGAGAAATGAGAGAAAATCGCGCTAAAGTATATATATAGAAAATCATAAAGCTCAATGGATTGAGAGGTGTTGAGAGGTGTCAAGCTTTAAAACGTGAGAATTATCAATCGAGCAGCTATCAAGGATCTGTTGAGAGGTGTTCACAGCAAAATGGGCTTGATGGATCGAGCATCCGGAAGCTTCCTTGATGGATCGAGTAGCTGTTAAGAAGCTATCGAGAATGCGATAAAAAGAAGCTGAAAGGGCTCTATAGATAGCCTAGTTGTCAAGAGGTGTCCAGTAGCCGTCGAGATTGATTAAAAACAGTTTTTCAAGAAGAGAAAAACATAGATATAAATGCAATCAAGCATGCTACATAACCAAGGATCCAAACAACATTTTAAGCTCTCAAAATCATCTCTCAACAGGAAAAATTTCAAACACATAGATTCAAAACACACACACGCACATTAAACAAGTCTAACCAATTTTATATTTCAAAAACAAGTTAAGACAGTTTAGTGAGCATACAATTAACACATGTATTCCTTGTGATGGCCAAATCACATTGTACCTACACATGTATCAAGAGTAGCAAAGAATATTGAGTGTTGTGTGTGAAAAACATCGCAAGATTGCATAAGTGTTTACATGTTATGACGATTTAAGATATGAGAAGATCACTTTAACTCACACACAATCATAACTATTTGATGAGGACTATCACCTTCGAGGTACATCTTATAACTCTCATATCTCCTAGAATACACGCTTGCAATCATATATAAAGCATTTTGGTTCTTTTTGTTTTTTTTTTCTTTGCATATTTTTCTTTTAAGCAAACCATGCATGGGCATATAAGAGATAGAAAAGAAATACCCAATGATGTTAAGCATTTGACATTACACTTTTGCTAAACCGAAGCATATAGATGTCATTTCATGATTAGCGGGCAATAATGGTGAGATAATTATTTATGCCTTTCTCTTAGGATTTTCTAGTCCTTCCCGTCAAAAAGAGTGATACGAGTGTTAAATACAAGAGATTACTTAATCTTATTCATCAAAAACCCGAGCCACAAAGCTCACTTGCTTAGTTGTGCATAGAAATACTCATCTAAACTACAAAAGATACAAAGTTTAGAAAACTTTATTTCAATGGCCATCCAAGGTACACAAGTACCAATGTACACACTGTTTTTGTATTTTTCTGATTTTTCATTTTATTATATGAAAAACAAAATAAAGCAAAACTAAAAAATAAATAAACAAAAACATGTTTAACAAAACAAAGCATAAACTAGACTGACTCAAAACAAGAAAGCAAAACACACAAGCAATGCAAAAACAAAAACTAGAAGGGGAGAGAGAGAAAAAGTGACTAAATCACTTAGAGCCTTTTTCCTTCCACACCTTGGAAGAACCTTTCTGCTTTGCAAACCCTTGATCTGGCGGTGAAGGGGAAGAATTGAAACCGTTAAATTCGAAAGGAACATGAGGGCTTTGAGTAGATCTCCAAGAGGAGCAAAGAAGGATGAAAACTGATTCTGGTTTCCTGATGAGATCATACTGTTGCTCTGTTGAGTGGCTAACCACTTGTAGCAATTAGGTCGAGTATGTCCAGCTGCTCTACAGTGATGACAGAGATGTTGCTTCTTCTGTTTAGGCTTTTGAGTGTTTCCCTTCTTAGCCCTAGGGTTCTTAATCTCTTTCTTATCAAGCTTAGGGAGTGCTCCTAAGATAGATTTACCATTGTCTATGTTCTCACTAGCGAACACATTTTTCACATCATTGTTTTTAGATTCAGCATTATTAGTAAGAGAAACAAAAACAGTAGTACTAGCAGAAGCAATACTAGGAGAAGAGAAATCATACCCTAAACCAGTTCGATCAGAAGCAGTTTTCTGAAGACTGAGCATTTCATCAAGCTTTGCACTTGAGGACCTTTCCAACTGAGCTCTAACTTGGAACAATTCTACCTTAATCTTCTTGGTCTTCTCAGTGAGGAGTTGTTCTCGAATTGCAGTGCTCCAATGGTCTGATTGGTTTCATCAAACTTTGTGGAGATTTCTTCTCGTTCAAGCTCCACTTCACTGAGCTTCTTGGTGGTCAATCTATACAACTTCTCATGTTTTTCTAAGACCTTGTATAATTTTGCATAGGCTGTGTGGATGTAATATTGTTCATCCATCTTCTCAAATTTCGACTCCACCAAGTCTTCTTCTTCATCCATATCTTCAACAATCCCTTCAGTAGGATTTACAATGGCAGTGAAGGCATTTAGGATTCCATCATCCTCATTGTCAGAATCATCTTTAGGCTCGATGTCGCTCAACGTAGCAGCACAATGGTCCTGAGATACGTAGGGCACTTTTGTTTCATATGACCAAAACCTTGACACCCAAAGCATTTTGGTCCTGAGGGAACAGTGTACTGACCGCCATCCCTAGCATTCTTCTTTCCTTTGTCTTGGTTCTTGAACTAAGATGAGCTGGATTGCTTGCGGTCTTTGTCAAATCCTTTAGCATTGGCATTCTTTATAAACTTTTTGAATTGCCAAATGATATAAGATTTCATCTTAGAATCTTCATCGTCTAAAAACTCATCAATGTCATTGCTCTTGGCCTTCAATGCCATGCTTTTTCCCTTACTAGATTTCCCTATCCTTGTTAAACCCAACTCATGGATCTACAAATTGCCAACCAACTCTGTCAAAGGAATTTTTTCAATATCCTTCGATTCCTCAATTATGGTTTCCCCAAGATTAAAGGCTAGGTTCACTATGTCCTTGAGCTTGGCATATAACTCATCAAATGACTCATCCTCTTCCATTTTAATCTTTTCAAAGCTCGTGGTAAGCCTCTGAAGTTTTGAATCCTTGAC
Organism: Quercus parvula; assembly: GCA_030820535.1. Taxonomy (NCBI): domain Eukaryota; kingdom Viridiplantae; phylum Streptophyta; class Magnoliopsida; order Fagales; family Fagaceae; genus Quercus; species Quercus parvula. The sequence continues at coordinate 52,689,548 of JAUAME010000002.1, forward strand.
AGCCTTGGTTCCTTCATAGATTATTTAGAGGATGGTCCATGCTTCCTTCGCAGTTTCAATAGAGGATATCTGCTTAAACTCCTCATTCATGACCTCACTGAATAAAGCATCCAATGCCCTGTTGTTGAAGTTAGCCGCCTTGATCTTAGCATCATCCCAATCGGCTGACGCTTCCTTTGGCTTGGTCCAGGTCTAGCCTATCTCCATAGCTTGCTAGACCTTTTCATCTAATGACTGTAAGAAAGCTTTCATGCGTATTTTCCAGTATGCATAGCTAGTGCCATCAAATAAAGGAGGAATAATAAGAGACTGTCCTCTATCCATGACAAACAGGGGTCAATGGATCATACAACAAAGATTAAAAACTAATCAGAGTGTGCCTGCTCTGATACCACTTGATAGGCCAAAAATGTATTGACCCCTTGTGATGAATTAACCAATTAATTAGCCTAGTTAATTAATTAATTCAATTAGCATGCAATGAATGTGGTAGCACAAACAAATCACCAACTAAGTTAAAATGCAACAGAAAATAAATTAACACAGCGATTTGTTTACAAATGAGGAAAACTTACATGGCAAAAACCCCACCGAGTGATTTTAAGGTCACCATTCCTGATAATTCACTATTATCACAACAAGCGATTACAAGTAAAGGAATCTCAGTACCTTATACCAACCTATAATTGAACCCTTACCCCAATACCCAATTAGACTTGTTCTGTAGTGACAATCTCTCCTTTCAATGCACGGCTCCCAGTATGTGACTAACCAATTCGATGTGCAGATCCCAATGCGCGGCTTACTCACTAACTTGAGAAAGATGTTGGCTGCAAAGTTCTTCAGTTTATCACATGATAAAGATCATGAAACTCCTTGGTTACAAAACCCTACGGTGTATAAACACAGCAGCTTCTTGAATAGAAAGATGAACTAGGGCATATGTCTTCGGTTCACAATATGCTTGTGAAATTTTTTTGCATTAAGTTGCATCCGCTGTGACGGCCTTTAAAACAATCCTTATATATGTTTAGGGTTGTGAGAAAAGAAAGCCAAAACTCCTATTCATGGATTGGAGTTGAATTAGATCTAAAAAATTGATTTTCATAAACTTCGACAAATAACCTATCTATCGAGCACCTGTCGAGCATTGGGCTGAAACAGCTTTTTAAACCTCGATAGATACTAGCTGTTGAGTTTTAAAATCTAGCACTTCTTCACTTGATTCTTGGACAAACTTGCATGGCTTTAATACTTGAACTTGAAACCTTGTTCCTTGAAGCATTAAACACATTCTAGCTCTATCCAATTACAAGTAAAGTGTGTTTTGTCAAAGGATTAGCCAATTCTATATTGACATATGTTCCTAACATGATTCACATATATCCTAACAGCAATTGCAATAACTATTGAAAGGATGAAGTGAAAGGTGTTTTCTTTTGTCTTGAACTAATGGGTTTTAACGTTTGGGTTTGAGTTTTTAGATGCTTGAAATTGTTTAATATGGTGTATTTATTCGCTTTTTTATATGTAATGTGGCAGAAGGTTAAAGGGGCATTTTTTCCTGCATGGTAGCACCATCTTAATTGCAGGAAAAGACTTCGGATTTTATATATAGTATATCAGATATATTGATGATTGATTATAACAACCATGTAATACTTATTTTATTATACAAGTAGGGTGCTCTAGACGATAAACACAATAATTTTCATAGAATTTTGAAAACCACACAAAATAATAGACGTCATTTTTTTTTTTGTTCTTATATACTCCCAAAATTTACATTATTTTTTTAACCACGATAACAACGTTATCACTTTGTTTTAATTTTTAAGTAGTCTTTGGTAACTTCATAGGCAAATTTGATTGGAGGAGCATTTGTTTTGGGACAGTTGACAATAGCAAACTGTGTCATGCTATTCCACTATTGGGAGACCGCCAGGTTCAAGCATATAGATATAGGCAAGTGAGGCAATGGTATAAGACCCCAAAACAAAAGAAGGCTTTTACTTTTATCAAATATAAAGTAATATATCTATTTCTATATTCTAATTAAAAATATTAAAAATCTTTTTATTGGTTAATAGAATGCATTGTGTATTTAAAAAGCCTCATTGTATCTCGAAACACAGAAGATTAAGAAGGGGAAGAGATAAAAATAGTCAAAATATGGCTTACAAAATTAAATCTAAATTAATAGGAGACAAATTCATTAACTCAAAATTAAAATCAATACCAGAAAAATTCATTAATAAATCCAATTTAAATATCTTGAAATAAGCTAAAATAGAGACTATAAATCTCTAAAAACAAAAAGACAGAAAAAAAAAAAAAAAATCTCTTATTTCTTTATCTCTCTTTGTCTCTCCATCTTAATTCTTGAAAAATTAAATCCCAATTTTTTTTTCCTCATTGCTCACCGCGGTATTCTTCATCTTGATTTTTTTTTTTTTTTTTTTTTGCAATAGTTTCTTGTAGTGGATGGTGTGCCGTGTATGGGCATAGTAGCTTATACTAATCTGATTAAGGTAACCTCTCTCTTTCTCTCCGAAATGGGAGATATAGGAAGAGTATTGTGATAACTGACAATAACCTATTAACTGTGGGAAGAAAAAGACCTGAGAAAGGGATAAAAGAATAAAGAGATAAAAAGTTTTGAAACCCACAAGGCACAAGCTCTCTTAGGTCTCCCCCACCTTAAGTCCATTTTCAAAACACATCCATGTTCAACTTGAGCCTAAAAAAAAAAAATATACATTAAACTTGAGCCTAAAAAAAAAATATCACACACAAAGCACAGGGATGCCCCCAACAAAACTATAGCCCTTTTTTTTTTCTCCCAAATAGAGCTCCTAAGCTATATATCCACTTTTTATTTTTTATTTTTTATTTTTTTTATATATATAGAAAGTGTGTGAATCTATGTTATATATATAATTTTTTTTATTATATAATTTTGGTGAATCTAATTCTTGTAAGTTTATAAACAAAAATCATTCTACCTATTGAACTTAAATAATATAATTATAAGCATAATTTAGTGATTTACTATTAAACAATTAATATAGATTTGTGAAGGGATATAGAATTTAGTTTTGGACCTTTTGGTTTACTATATGTAGGAAAGGATTAAATTACTCAAGTAACTTGTGAAATGAACTTGTGAACAAACTTAACTTGTTTATAACCACAGTTTAGAACTACAAAGGTTAGACCCTTTTGTAGTTGTATTCTGGTTATATAATGTATTATAAACCCGATTTAAAACACTATTATTACAATTTTCGTGTGTGTTCTAAATTACCGTTTACCCAAAAAAAAAAAAATGTTTATCCCACATTGGTTGTATGTGTCTAGTATTCGCTATTTATAACCCCAATCTACAACTACAAAAGTTAGACCCTTTTGTAGTTGTACTCTGGTTATATAAAGTATTATAAACCCGGTTTAAAACACTATTATTACTATTTTCGTATGTGTTCTAATAAGTATTACTGTTTACTCCAAAAAAAAAAAAAACTTGTTTGATAAAATGAACTAAATTTAAAAGAATAATCCTATCCACTCTTTTACCACCCCAACTGCCTATTTGGGTTTGGAGCATATACCTCTTCATGAAGAATTTAATTTAAGTAGTATTAAACAACCCAACAAACAATCACCAGCCGTAGATCATCCACGACCAGATAATTTCCAAGAAACACAAAAATCTTCTTACTACTTATAACACTATTTATGAGTATTATTTAAAACTATCCATTATAATATATTATTTAAATAAATAACATAATTTATTTAAAAAAAGTTCTGTAACTAAAAAGTTTTACATGTTTTATAAAAAAAAGGTTGTGTAACTAAAATGTTTTGAGTATATCAAGATAATTCAAACGGTGGGTTTCGGTTAACTTAACTAGTAAAGTCTCTAATGGTTGAATAAGAGACTGGAGTTCAATTCTCGTTTACACCAAAAATCAATTGGTGTTTTGGTCTATAAATAAAAATCTATCATCAGGAATAGACGACATAAATTAAAACTCTCTCTCTCAAAAAAAAAAAAAAAAAAAATCAAACTAATTTGGGGCTAGACTTTGGTTTTCCTAAAAAAAAAAAGGCCTCAAATATATGGGCGGGGCTTTTGAAATCCGGCCCATTCCAAATCCATTAATATATATTTTTTTTGAGAGAAACCCATTAATAATTTTAGTTTCAGTATTATACTATATCTAACTATAATATTAACTAGTCGCTAACCTTTGCGATGCACGAGAAAACTATTGACTATGAAAAAAAATCTAACAATAAAAGAAAAATAGTTATCACATATGCAATGTGGTTGACAGTGCTAAATAGCCTTAAAAATTTTCGTTTTGTTGCCTTAGTAAATGGAAAATATCAATTAAAAAAATTTAAATAAAAATTAGGATTCCAAACACCTAATATCCTCAATTATCCAATAAATGTTGCAATGTTAAAATAACAATTTGTAATCAATTGAAAGACAAAAAATGTTTTTCATAATTTTTTGTAATTTTAAATAACTTTTTGTATCTTCTTCTTTGGTTGCTTCGTATTAGTCATTGAATAACTCATTTTGTTCTCCTTGAGTGCAAATGTTGAAAGTACGGCACCCTTAATGAAGTGTTTGTGCTTCTTAACATTTGTATGTCTCGAAAAGTTCATATAAATAATTAAACCTTCTTACGCATTAGACAATAGAAAACACCTAAGAATCTGTTATAATCGTCATGATCATGATCATTATCTCATACTATACAGCATTTGCACAGACTATATATGACACTGTACAATTCAGCATTCAGCTTGAAATGCAGTGACCCTTTCTTTCTTCCAGTGTAAACACATTGCATCTCAGGGTTGGTAGAGCCAATTAAATTGACCTTGAAACTGAATGGTCGACGTAATGGTTGACGTTGAAACTGAAAAGATGAGCTAGAGAATTGAGATTGTTAATTTCAAGCCCATCAGTGGATCCTCCTATCCCATGTAATTGTTGGACACCTCTTAAGCAAGGAGGGTATAGACAATGCACATAACACGACATTACAGCTTCAATATTTATAGATTCAACTACTAATATTTGTATTATGATATTTTCATACCCTAACACTATCAACTACTAATATTTTATATGGCAAATAATTCTGATATAAAATAGACTTCAAAATCCAAATAGAGCCACAGTATTGCATATACAGTTTAGATTAAACTTAATAAACCAATAATGATATAAAAAAGACTCCCATAGATACACACAGTCTACTCTAACCCTGCCCCAAACAAAAAATCTACAAGGAATTCAATAACGAAATAGAAAATAACAAACTGAATCTAAGTTTCCGGTCAATTATGCAACTTCTTAATTGGATGCTTACATAATAATTTAGCCAAAACACTTTGTATTTCAAAAACTATCTTATACGAATTAAGAAACTCCAACCAAGGCTACTAATAATAACAAAAAAATAAAGAAAAGTACAAATCTCCAACCAAATAGAAAAAGGAATTAAAATACAAAATAAGAAAATGTGAGAACCTGAGAGGAGGAGGAGGAGGAGGAGGATATAGTATATGTATACTCATGGATTGTCACACCATCTCAACCATTATGGGGCAGCATTGAAGTTTTATAGGTCAAACCACATACTGAGTAACCCCTTCCTGAATTTGATATATATTAGAACCACACGCAAAGCCAAACTACAGGTTTACAAATATACTCATACTCAACTACTTTAAATTTCAAATTCACAAATAATAATAAAAATTTCCAACCAAATTCAAAATTATAAAACTACAAAATACAATCAACTCTAGAATACAAACCAAATTCAGAATTATAAAGCAAGAAATAAAAATTTCATCAACACATTTTTAATTCCCTATTTCTCTATAATGAAGAGGCAGAAGGTTGCATTTTAGGTAGCCAAATAATTATTCAACCAAACAGACGATTAAGCTAAGGTAAATCGGATATGCTAAAAAAAACTAAATAGCAAATAAAGTAGAACTTGAAGATAAAGCAAAACCTATAGGATTGTTGTCAAATTTTAAGGGTTGGGAGGCTCTTCAATACTATCTCCACTACGAAACCCATTCATATCCACAATATTTTCTTACAAAACTTGTAGAATTTGATTTTTTTATTAGTGTTTCCCTGACTTCAACAAAAAAGAATAGAGAGGAAAAAAGGGTTAGGAATTGAAATCCCTAAATTGACAGAAAACCTAATTGAAGACAGTAGGAAAAGAGATTAGTCATAGATTAATTGAGAAATACCCAGAGAGAATGATCTAATATGGCGGCTGAAGATTGAAAATGTTGGCACCCATGGTCGAGGTTAGGTCTACGTTTGAGAGAGGAACACCCATGGTCGTGCTTGGGTCAGCGTTTGAGAGAGGATAGATAACAATCTTTTGCTTGACTTGTTGTTTCTTTGTTGATTCCTTAGTTTGCTAGCAAAATAGGTTTGTTTCAGGAGTTTTATTGGGTTTGCTTTTGGAGAAGAAAGAGAGGTTTTCTAATTAGTTTATTAATTTTAAAATTCAAGTCTCATATTGTGTCCTGATCAACTTGAAGTTTGATTTCTACGGCTCACTATTAGATAATAGTTTATTAATTAGTTTTTTTATTAAAAAAAATGCTTAATTAGTTTATTAATTTTAAAATTCAAGTCTCATATTTTGTCTTGATCAACTTGAAGTTTGATATCTACGGCTCACTATTAGATAATTAATAGTTTATTAATTAGTTTTTTTATTAAAAAATATAAATAAAAAATGTTGTGGTGAAAAATTGTGGACAGAGCAAGGCTTCGGTTATATATATGTATATATATATATAGATAACTCACCATCACCACCACTAGTAACCACCACTACCATCACCACCATCACCACCTCCATTTCATTTCTCACATCTTCGATCCCTCTTCCCCCCCCCCTCCCCCCAAAAAAAAGGAAATCCTAACCCTAACCCTAATTTCCAATCATTGAGCAAAAATGGTGTTGGCTTAGTTAGGAGGGAGCATATCGCGTGCTCTTCAGTAGATGAGCAATGCAATCATCATCGACGAGAAGGTTTTGAACGAATGCTTGAATGAGATCACTTGCGCTCTTCTTCAATCTGATGTCCAATTCAAGCTCGTCCGTGACATGCAGAGCAAGATCAAGAAGATTGTCAACCTCGACGACCTTGCCGCCAGTCACAACAAGCACAAGATCATCCAACAAGTACAACCTTTTATTATTTTCTCACATATTTTTCTTACATTTAATCAATTTTTTTTTTTTTTGGGTGATGTTTGTGATTGTTATGATGGAATTCAATTGGCTTCCATGAGTTTAGAGTTTAGGGATTGCTTTGGAAAGCTTAGATAAGGTTTCGAATTCGCATGTGTTAATCGGGTTAGGGGTAGGATTGATGTCAATTGATATAGAGAAATCAGAGAGTGCCCAGTATGATGAAAGGGAGCTTTGTTGGTTCCATTGTCTAGATTTTAATGTTTTGTGAATTGAGGTTTTTGTACAATAATAATAAGACTTAGGCTATTGGGATTTGGTTTTCGAAATTATGAATGAATTTTGATAAGGTTTGCACCAAAGAGAGAATGCGGATAGTGGAAGCCGGTGCTACTTGCTCTTGATGTTAAATTCTGTTATAGCTTGTTTGGATGGGGGGAGTAGAGGGGAGTAGAGTAGAGGGAGGGAGAGTATGCTTAATTACCTTATTTGAATGTTTTTTAAGGGAGGAGGGAGAGGGATTTTGTGGGTTTGGAGGGATTCTAACTACTTCTAACCCCTCATTTTTAATTTCCTCAAATTTGAGAGATTTGGAGGGAGAGTAGAGCATAGAAATGCTTGATCAAATAAATTCCCAAATTTACCCTTATCATATTAACAAAATTACAAACTATGAAAATACTAATTATTTATCTCTCTCTTACTTAATTTTAAAAACATCCAAACAAGGTGGAGGATAACCATTCTCCTCTACTCTCATCCCCTCTACTCCCCTCTACTCTCCTCTCCCTCCAAACTTCCAAACATAGCATTAGTTGCCATGATTATGCAAGGAGTGCGAAAAAAAAAAAAAGTTTAATACTATAATTTGTTTTGTTCTTACTTTTATAATTGTATTTCTCTTTTATATCAAATAAATCTATTCTTGCACGGCTACTTTGCACTTATTGTTAGCAACTAAATTCCGCAACTAAGCTACTTTTTTGTGTTGGGGGCTATTTGGTTAAGCCCTTTTTTTAATACCCCATAGACATACTCTTTGAAGTAATGTAATGTGTCTAGAGCGTTTTCTGCAATGATATACAACATCAATCTTCACTGTTTATACTTACCAAAACCACAAAAAAAAAGGGAAGATAAATAAATTTTTTATATTGTATGTTATCTTTTGGTATCTGCTGTGCTCTTATAGAAGGGTGGCATACAATGTAGGCTATATTTAATGAACTCTGCAAAATGATGGATCCTGGGAAGCATTCTTTCACTCCAAAGAAAGGGAAAACAAGTGTTGTTATGTTTTTAGGTTTACAATATTGTTAATACTACAAATTGATTCATGCCCACATGGAGGTGTATTGAAGATGGCACAGGTTAACAGTTTTTAAGGCACATTCAGCTGAGTTACCTAGAGACGAACCTATTAAGGTACTTGCTCGTCTTGAAAGAGAGAACAATAAAATGCAAAGGCGACTAAACCGTTTCTATGTAATCCAAAAAGATAGAAAACATCTGCAGGAGAAGGCACAAGAACAAGCCATCAAGCCCATTAATGAAATTACTCCGTTAGATGATGACAAATATTTCAGACTTCTCAGATTCAAACAACAATTATTTCCAAAAATTTCTACCTACAAATATTAGATGTTGTTGTTAATGTTTAACATATGGTGGTTATATACGTTCAACTTTTGTAATATAGGAACTTATGCTTACTACATACACCTTCTGCTACATAATGAAATTTTTAATTTTCATTTCTTTATTTCTTTAGACTTTTGGTGTCACAAAAAAGATAACGTATCTCTTGCATATGTCATGCAATGCATTTAAGACTAATATGCGAGTCCCACATGCTATGGACGCATATAAAAAACTGCATATTTTTTCATAGTGAAATTGAGTTCATTATGACCACTTTTCCTGCCCTTAGGAGGGCATTTGTTAATAAAGTCTTCTAGTATTATCAACAATGATAAATTACACCAACAGATCCTAAAAGATTTTGGTGTCCCTTGAATTTCAAAATTTACTGATTTGTTGATCATAAAGAATACTAGTGTATAACCCTGTGCATATACACGGGTACATTAAAACAATCCCAATTACATATATTATATATATAATTTAGAATTTAATTGGATCTAGATTTTTCGGTTTTTGCACCCAATAATTCACTTACCACAAAAATTAAAAAATTAGATGGGGCAAATGGAATTGAACTCCAATTAAAATTCAATTTAGAATCTAATTAAATTTAGACTTTTTTTTATTTTTTTTATTTTTGCATCTAATAATTCACTTGACACACATATTTAAAAATTAGATGAGACAGTGGGTTCCAGTTAGCTCAACTAGTAAAGTTTCTGATGGTTGAATAAGAGATCTGGGGTTCAATCTCGACTCACTTCCATTGAAAACTGATTGGTGTCTTGGTCTGGAGTAATTCTACGGTAACCCCCCAAAAAAATGGTGGAGGGGGGGGGGGGTACGGTACCCACTAGTAGGTATCCTGTTACATCAGGTTACTTTTTTTCTCACATTTGACGGTTCCATGATCACATTGTGCAGTTCCAACATCACATGTGACAGTTCTTTTCTCACATTTGGTGGTTCCCTTACTTTTTTCTCACATTTGACGGATTCATTCTCATATTGTGCAGTTCTAACATTACATGTGACAGTTTTTTCTTACATTTGATGGTTCCCTTACTTTTTTTTTTCTCACATTTGACGGTTTCATCCTCACAATGTGCGGTTCCAACATTACATATGACAGTTCTTTTGTCACATTGGATGGTTCCCTTACTTTTTTCTCACACTTGACGGTTCAATCCTCACATTGTGCAGTTCCAACATCACATGTGACAGTTTTTTTCTCACATTTAGTGGTTCCCTTACATTTTTCTCACATTTGACGGTTCCATTCTTACACCGTGTAGTTCCAACATCACATGTAACAGTTCTTTTCTCACATTTGGTGGTTCCCTTACTTTTTTCTCACATTTGACGGTTCCATTCTCACATTGTGCAGTTCCAACGTCACATGTGACCGTTTTTTTTTTTTCACATTTAGTGGTTCCCTTACTTTTTTTTTCTCACATTTGACGGTTCCATCCTCACACTGTGCAGTTCCAACATCACATATGACAATTTTTTTGTCATATTGGGTGGTTCCCTTACTTTTTTCTCACATTGTGCAGTTCCAATATCATATGTGACAGCTTTTTTTCACATTTGGTGGTTCCCTTACTTTCTTTTTCTCACATTTGACAGTTTCATCCTTACATTGTGCGGTTCCAACATCACATATGACAGTTCTTTGGTCACATTGGGTGGTTCCTTACTTTTTTCTCACACTTGACAATTCCATCCTCACATTGTGCAATTCCAACATCACATGTGACAGTTCTTTTCTCACATTTGGTGGTTCTCTTACTTTTTTCTCACATTTGACGGTTTCATTCTTACACCGTGTAGTTCCAACATCACATGTGACAGTTCTTTTCTCACATTTGGTGGTTCCCTTACTTTTTTCTCACATTTGACGGTTCCATTCTCACATTGTGCAGTTCTAACGTCACATGTGACCGTTTTTTCTTTCTTCACATTTAGTGGTTCCCTTACTTTTTTTTCTGACATTTGACGGTTCCATCCTCACATATGACAATTCTTTTGTCATATTGGGTGGTTCCCTTACTTTTTTCTTATACTTGACGGTTCCATCCTCACATTGTGCAGTTCCAACATCACATGTGATAGTTCTTTTCTCACATTTGGTGGTTCCCTTACTTTTTTCTCACATTTGACGGTTCCATTCTCACATTGTGCAGTTCCAACGTCACATGTGACCGTTTTTTTTTTTCACATTTAGTGGTTCCCTTACTTTTTCTTCTCACATTTGACGGTTCCATCCCCACATTGTGCAGTTCCAACATCACATATGACAATTCTTTTGTCATATTGGGTGGTTCCCTTACTTTTTTCTCACATTGTGCAGTTTCAACATCACATGTGACAGTTCTTTTCTCACATTTGGTGGTTCTCTTACTTTTTTCTCACATTTGACGGTTCCATTCTTACACCGTGTAGTTCCAACATCACATGTGACAGTTCTTTTCTCACATTTGGTGGTTCCCTTACTTTTTTCTCACATTTGACGATTCCAATCTTACACTGTGTAGTTCCAACATCACATGTGACAGTTCTTTTCTCACATTTGGTGGTTCCCTTACTTTTTTCTCACATTTGACGGTTCCATCCTCACATTGTGCAGTTCCAACATCACATATGACAATTCTTTTGTCATATTGGATGGTTCCCTTACTTTTTTCTCACATTGTGCAGTTTCAATATCACATGTGACAGTTTTTTCTCACATTTGGTGGTTCCCTTACTTTCTTTTTCTCACATTTGACGGTTTCATCCTTACATTGTGCAGTTACAACATCACATATGACAGTTCTTTTGTGACATTGGGTGGTTCCCTTAATTTTTTCTCACACTTGACAATTTCATCCTCACATTGTGCAATTTCAACATCACATGTGACAGTTCTTTTCTCACATTTGGTGGTTCTCTTACTTTTTTCTCACATTTGACGGTTCCATTCTTACACCGTGTAGTTCCAACATCACATGTGACAGTTCTTTTCTCACATTTGGTGGTTCCCTTACTTTTTTCTCACATTTGACGGTTCCATTCTCACATTGTGCAGTTCCAACGTCACATGTGACCGTTTATTTTTTTTCACATTTAGTGGTTCCCTTAATTTTTTTTCTCACATTTGACGGTTCCATCCCCACATTGTGCAGTTCCAACATCACATATGACAATTCTTTTGTCATATTGGGTGGTTCCCATACTTTTTCTTACACTTGACGGTTCCATCCTCACATTGTGCAGTTCCAACATCACATGTGACAGTTCTTTTCTCACATTTGGTGGTTCCCTTACTTTTTTCTCACATTTGACGGTTCCATTCTCACATTGTGCAGTTCCAACGTCACATGTGACCGTTTTTTTTTTTTTCACATTTAGTGGTTCCCTTACTTTTTTTTCTCACATTTGACGGTTCCATCCCCACATTGTGCAGTTCCAACATCGAATATGACAATTCTTTTGTCATATTGGGTGGTTCCCTTACTTTTTTCTTACACTTGACGGTTCCATCCTCACATTGTGCAGTTCCAACATCACATGTGACAGTTCTTTTCTCACATTTGGTGGTTCCCTTACTTTTTTCTCACATTTGACGGTTCCATTCTCACATTGTGCAGTTCCAACGTCACATGTGACCGTTTTTTTTTTTCACATTTAGTGGTTCCCTTACTTTTTTTTCTCACATTTGACGGTTCCATCCTCACATTGTGCAGTTCCAACATCACATATGACAATTCTTTTGTCATATTGGATGGTTCCCTTACTTTTTTCTCACATTGTGCAGTTCCAATATCACATGTGATAGTTTTTTCTCACATTTGGTGGTTCCCATACTTTCTTTTTCTCACATTTGACGGTTTCATCCTTACATTGTGCAGTTACAACATCACATATGACAGTTCTTTTGTCACATTGGGTGGTTCCCTTACTTTTTTCTTACACTTGACGGTTCCATCCTCACATTGTGCAATTCCAACATCACATGTGACAGTTCTTTTCTCACATTTGGTGGCTCCCTTACTTTTTTCTCACATTTGACAGTTCCATTCTCACATTGTGCAGTTCCAACATCACATGTGACAGTGTTTTCTCACATTTGGTAGTTCCCTTACTTTCTTTTTCTCACATTTGACGGTTCCATCCTCACATTGTGCGATTCCAACATCACATATAATAGTTCTTTTGTCACATTGGATGGTTCCTTACTTTTTTCTCACATTTCACGGTTCCATTCTTATATCGTGTAGTTCAAACATCACATGTGACAGTTCTTTTCTCACATTTGGTGGTTCCCTTACTTTTTTCTTACATTTGACGATTCCAATCTTACACCGTGTAGTTCCAACATCACATGTGACAGTTTTTTTCTCACATTTGGTGGTTCCCTTACTTTTTTCTCACATTTGACGGTTCCATTCTCACATTGTGCAGTTCCAACGTCACATGTGACTGTTTTTTTTTTTCTTCACATTTAGTGGTTCCCATACTTTTTTTTCTGACATTTGACGGTTCCATCCTCACATTGTGCAGTTCCAACATCACGTATGACAATTCTTTTGTCATATTGGGTGGTTCCCTTACTTTTTTCTTACACTTGACGGTTCCATCCTCACATTGTGCAATTCCAACATCACATGTGACAGTTCTTTTCTCACATTTGGTGGCTCCCTTACTTTTTTCTCACATTTGACAGTTCCGTTCTCACATTGTGCAGTTCCAACATCACATGTGACAGTTTTTTCTCACATTTGGTAGTTCCCTTACTTTCTTTTTCTCACATTTGACGGTTCCATCCTCACATTGTGCGATTCCAACATCACATATAACAGTTCTTTTGTCACGTTGGATGGTTCCTTACTTTTTTCTCACATTTGACGGTTCCATTCTTACATCGTGTAGTTCCAACATCACATGTGACAGTTCTTTTCTCACATTTCGGGGTTCCCTTACTTTTTTCTCACATTTGTCGGTTCCATTCTCACATTGTGCAGTTCCAACGTCACATGTGACCGTTTTTTTTTTTTTCACATTTAGTGGTTCCCTTACTTTTTTTTCTCACATTTGACGGTTCCATCCCCACATTGTGCAGTTCCAACATCGAATATGACAATTCTTTTGTCATATTGGGTGGTTCCCTTACTTTTTTCTTACACTTGACGGTTCCATCCTCACATTGTGCAGTTCCAACATCACATGTGACAGTTCTTTTCTCACATTTGGTGGTTCCCTTACTTTTTTCTCACATTTGACGGTTCCATTCTCACATTGTGCAGTTCCAACGTCACATGTGACCGTTTTTTTTTTTCACATTTAGTGGTTTCCTTACTTTTTTTTCTCACATTTGACGGTTCCATCCTCACATTGTGCAGTTCCAACATCACATATGACAATTCTTTTGTCATATTGGATGGTTCCCTTACTTTTTTCTCACATTGTGCAGTTCCAATATCACATGTGATAGTTTTTTCTCACATTTGGTGGTTCCCATACTTTCTTTTTCTCACATTTGACGGTTTCATCCTTACATTGTGCAGTTACAACATCACATATGACAGTTCTTTTGTCACATTGGGTGGTTCCCTTATTTTTTTCTTACACTTGACGGTTCCATCCTCACATTGTGCAATTCCAACATCACATGTGACAGTTCTTTTCTCACATTTGGTGGCTCCCTTACTTTTTTCTCACATTTGACAGTTCCATTCTCACATTATGCAGTTCCAACATCACATGTGACAGTTTTTTCTCACATTTGGTAGTTCCCTTACTTTCTTTTTCTCACATTTGACGGTTCCATCCTCACATTGTGCGATTCCAACATCACATATAACAGTTCTTTTGTCACATTGGATGGTTCCTTACTTTTTTCTCACATTTCACGGTTCCATTCTTATATCGTGTAGTTCCAACATCACATGTGACAGTTCTTTTCTCACATTCGGTGGTTCCCTTCCTTTTTTCTCACATTTGACGATTCCAATCTTACACCGTGTGGTTCCAACATCACATGTGACAGTTCTTTTCTCACATTTGGTGGTTCCCTTACTTTTTTCTCACATTTGACGGTTCCATTCTCACATTGTGCAGTTCCAACGTCACATGTGACTGTTTTTTTTTTCTTCACATTTAGTGGTTCCCATACTTTTTTTTTCTGACATTTGACGGTTCCATCCTCACATTGTGCAGTTCCAACATCACGTATGACAATTCTTTTGTCATATTGGGTGGTTCCCTTACTTTTTTCTTACACTTGACGGTTCCATCCTCACATTGTGCAGTTCCAACATCACTTGTGACAGTTCTTTTCTCGCATTTGGTGGTTCCCTTACTTTTTTCTTAAATTTGACGATTCCATTCTCACATTATGCAGTTCCAACGTCACATGTGACCGTTTTTTTTTTTTTCACATTTAGTGGTTCCCTTACTTTTTTTTCTCACATTTGACGGTTCCATCCCCACATTGTGCAGTTCCAACATCACATATGACAATTCTTTTGTCATATTGGGTGGTTCCCTTACTTTTTTCTCACATTGTGCAGTTCCAATATCACATGTGATAGTTTTTTCTCACATTTGGTGGTTTCCATACTTTCTTTTTCTCACATTTGACGGTTTCATCCTTACATTGTGCAGTGACAACATCACATATGACAGTTCTTTTGTCACATTGGGTGGTTCCCTTACTTTTTTCTCACACTTGACAATTTCATCCTCACATTGTGCAATTTCAACATCACATGTGACAGTTCTTTTCTCACATTTGGTGGTTCTCTTACTTTTTTCTCACATTTGACGGTTTCATTCTTACACCGTGTAGTTCCAACATCACATGTGACAGTTCTTTTCTCACATTTGGTGGTTCCCTTACTTTTTTCTCACATTTGACGGTTCCATTATCACATTGTGCAGTTCCAATGTCACATGCGACCGTTTTTTTTTTCTTCACATTTAGTGGTTCCTTTACTTTTTTTTCTCACATTTGACAGTTCCATTCTCACATTGTGCAGTTCCAACATCACATGTGACAGTTTTTTCTCACATTTGGTAGTTCCCTTACTTTTTTCTCACATTTGACGGTTCCATCCTCACATTGTGCAGTTCCAACATCACATATGACAATTCTTTTGTCATATTGGATGGTTCCCTTACTTTTTTCTCACATTGTGCAGTTCCAATATCACATGTGATAGTTTTTTCTCACATTTGGTGGTTCGCATACTTTCTTTTTCTCACATTTGACGGTTTCATCCTTACATTGTGCAGTTACAACATCACATATGACAGTTCTTTTGTCACATTGGGTGGTTCCCTTACTTTTTTCTCACACTTGACAATTTCATCCTCACATTGTGCAATTTCAACATCACATGTGACAGTTCTTTTCTCACATTTGGTGGTTCTCTTACTTTTTTCTCACATTTGACGGTTCCATTCTTACACCGTGCAGTTCCAACATCACATGTGACAGTTCTTCTCTCACATTTGGTGGTTCCCTTACTTTTTTCTCACATTTGACCGTTCCATTCTCTCATTGTGCAGTTCCAACATCACATGTGACAGTTTTTTCTCACATTTGGTAGTTCCCTTACTTTCTTTTTCTCACATTTGACGGTTCCATCCTCACGTTGTGCGATTCCAACATCACATATAACAGTTCTTTTGTCACATTGGATGGTTCCTTACTTTTTTCTCACATTTGACGGTTCCATTCTTACATCGTGTAGTTCCAACATCACATGTGACAGTTCTTTTCTCACATTTGGTGGTTCCCTTACTTTTTTCTCACATTTGACGGTTCCATTCTTACACCGTGTAGTAACAACATCACATGTGACTGTTCTTTTCTCACATTTGGTGGTTCCCTTACTTTTTTCTCACATTTGACGGTTCCATTCTCACATTGTGCAGTTCCAACGTCACATGTGACCGTTTTTTTTTTCTTCACATTTAGTGGTTCGCTTACTTTTTTTTCTGACATTTGACGGTTCCATCCTCACATTGTGCAGTTCCAACATCACATATGACAATTCTTTTGTCATATTGGGTGGTTCCCTTACTTTTTTCTTACACTTGACGGTTCCATCCTCACATTATGCAGTTCCAACATCACATGTGACAGTTCTTTTCTCACATTTGGTGGTTCCCTTACTATTTTCTTACATTTGACGGTTCCATTCTCACATTGTGTAGTTCCAACGTCACATGTAACCGTTTTTTTTTTCTTCACATTTAGTGGTTCCCTTACTTTTTTTTCTCACATTTGACGGTTCCATCCCCACATTGTGCAGTTCCAACATCACATATGACAATTCTTTTGTCAGATTGGGTGGTTCCCTTACATTTTTCTTACACTTGACGGTTCCATCCTCACATTGTGCAGTTCCAACATCACATGTGATAGTTCTTTTCTCACATTTGGTGGTTCCCTTACTTTTTTCTCACATTTGACAGTTCCATTCTCACATTGTGCAGTTCCAACATCACATGTGACAGTTTTTTCTCACATTTGGTAGTTCCCTTACTTTCTTTTTCTCACATTTGACGGTTCCATCCTCACATTGTGCGATTCCAACATCACATATAACAGTTCTTTTGTCACATTGGATGGTTCCTTACTTTTTTCTCACTTTTGACGGTTCCATTCTTACATCGTGTAGTTCCAACATCACATGTGACAGTTCTTTTCTCACATTTGGTGGTTCCCTTAGTTTTTTCTCACATTTGACGATTCCAATCTTACACCGTGTAGTTCCAACATCACATGTGACAGTTCTTTTCTCACATTTGGTGGTTCCCTTACTTTTTTCTCACATTTGACGATTCCAATCTTACACCGTGTAGTTCCAACATCACATGTGACAGTTCTTTTCTCACATTTGGTGGTTCCCTTACTTTTTTCTCACATTTGACGGTTCCATTCTCACATTGTGCAGTTCCAACGTCACATGTGACTGTTTTTTTTTTCTTCACATTTAGTGGTTCCCATACTTTTTTTTCTGACATTTGACGGTTACATCCTCACATTGTGCAGTTCCAACATCACTTGTGACAGTTCTTTTCTAGCATTTGGTGGTTCCCTTACTTTTTTCTTACATTTGACGATTCCATTCTCACATTATGCAGTTCCAACGTCACATATGACCGTTTTTTTTTTTTTCACATTTAGTGGTTCCCTTACTTTTTTTTCTCACATTTGACGGTTCCATCCCCACATTGTGCAGTTCCAACATCACATGTGACAGTTTTTTCTCATATTTGGTTGTTCCCTTACTTTTTTCTCACATTTGACGGTTCCATCCTCACATTGTGCAGTTCCAACATCACATATGACAATTCTTTTGTCATATTGGATGGTTCCCTTACTTTTTTCTCACATTGTGCAGTTCCAATATCACATGTGATAGTTTTTTCTCACATTTGGTGGTTCCCATACTTTCTTTTTCTCACATTTGACGGTTTCATCCTTACATTGTGCAGTTACAACATCACATATGACAGTTCTTTTGTCACATTGGGTGGTTCCCTTACTTTTTTCTCACACTTGACAATTTCATCCTCACATTGTGCAATTTCAACATCACATGTGACAGTTCTTTTCTCACATTTGGTGGTTCTCTTACTTTTTTCTCACATTTGACGGTTCCATTCTTACACCGTGTAGTTCCAACATCACATGTGACAGTTCTTTTCTCACATTTGGTGGTTCCCTTACTTTTTTCTCACATTTGACGGTTCCATTATCACATTGTGCAGTTCCAATGTCACATGCGACAGTTTTTTTTTTCTTCACATTTAGTGGTTCCTTTACTTTTTTTTCTCACATTTGACAGTTCCATTCTCACATTGTGCAGTTCCAACATCACATGTGACAGTTTTTTCTCACATTTGGTAGTTCCCTTTCTTTTTTCTCACATTTGACGGTTCCATCCTCACATTATGCAGTTCCAACATCACATATGACAATTCTTTTGTCATATTGGATGGTTCCCTTACTTTTTTCTCACATTGTGCAGTTCCAATATCACATGTGATAGTTTTTTCTCACATTTGGTGGTTCCCATACTTTCTTTTTCTCACATTTGACGGTTTCATCCTTACATTGTGCAGTTACAACATCACATATGACAGTTCTTTTGTCACATTGGGTGGTTCCCTTACTTTTTTCTCACACTTGACAATTTCATCCTCACATTGTGCAATTTCAACATCACATGTGACAGTTCTTTTCTCACATTTGGTGGTTCTCTTACTTTTTTCTCACATTTGACGGTTCCATTCTTTCACCGTGCTGTTCCAACATCACATGTGACAGTTCTTCTCTCACATTTGGTGGTTCCCTTACTTTTTTCTCACATTTGACAGTTCCATTCTCACATTGTGCAGTTCCAACATCACATGTGACAGTTTTTTCTCACATTTGGTAGTTCCCTTACTTTCTTTTTCTCACATTTGACGGTTCCATCCTCACATTGTGCGATTCCAACATCACATATAACAGTTCTTTTGTCACATTGGATGGTTCCTCACTTTTTTCTCACATTTGACGGTTCCATTCTTACATCGTGTAGTTCCTACATCACATGTGACAGTTCTTTTCTCACATTTGGTGGTTCCCTTACTTTTTTCTCACATTTGACGATTCCAATCTTACACCGTGTAGTTCCAACATCACATGTGACAGTTCTTTTCTCACATTTGGTGGTTCCCTTACTTTTTTCTCACATTTGACGGTTCCATTCTCACATTGTGCAGTTCCAACGTCACATGTGACTGTTTTTTTTTTCTTCACATTTAGTGGTTCCCATACTTTTTTTTCTGACATTTGACGGTTCCATCCTCACATTGTGCAGTTCCAACATCACTTGTGACAGTTCTTTTCTCGCATTTGGTGGTTCCCTTACTTTTTTCTTACATTTGACGATTCCATTCTCACATTATGCAGTTCCAACGTCACATGTGACCATTTTTTTTTTTTCACATTTAGTGGTTCCCTTACTTTTTTTTCTCACATTTGACGGTTCCATCCCTACATTGTGTAGTTCCAACATCACATATGACAATTCTTTTGTCATAGTGGGTGGTTCCCTTACTTTTTTCTTACACTTGACGGTTCCATCCTCACATTGTGCAGTTCCAACATCACTTGTGACAGTTCCTTTTTCGCATTTGGTGGTTCCCTTACTTTTTTCTTACATTTGACGATTCCATTCTCACATTATGCAGTTCCAACGTCACATATGATCGTTTTTTTTTTTTTCACATTTAGTGGTTCCCTTACTTTTTTTTCTCACATTTGACGGTTCCATCCCCACATTGTGCAGTTCCAACATCACATATGACAATTCTTTTGTCATATTGGGTGGTTCCCTTACTTTTTTCTTACACTTGACGGTTCCATCCTCACATTGTGCAATTCCAACATCACATGTGACAGTTCTTTTCTCACATTTGGTGGCTCCCTTACTTTTTTCTCACATTTGACAGTTCCATTTTCACATTGTGCAGTTCCAACATCACATGTGACAGTTTTTTCTCACATTTGGTAGTTCCCTTACTTTCTTTTTCTCACATTTGACGGTTCCATCCTCACATTGTGCGATTCCAACATCTCATATAACAGTTCTTTTGTCACATTGGATGGTTCCTTACTTTATTCTCACATTTGACGGTTCCATTCTTACATCGTGTAGTTCCAACATCACATGTGACCGTTCTTTTCTCACATTTGGTGGTTCCCTTACTTTTTTCTCACATTTGACAATTCCAATCTTACACCGTGTAGTTCCAACATCACATGTGACTGTTCTTTTCTCACATTTGGTGGTTCCCTTACTTTTTTCTCACATTTGACGGTTCCATTCTCACATTGTGCAGTTCCAACGTCACATGTGACTGTTTTTTTTTTTCTTCACATTTAGTGGTTCCATCCTCACATTGTGCAGTTCCAACATCACGTATGACAATTCTTTTGTCATATTGGGTGGTTCCCTTACTTTTTTCTTACACTTGACGGTTCCATCCTCACATTGTGCAGTTCCAACATCACTTGTGACAGTTCTTTTCTCGCATTTGGTGGTTCCCTTACTTTTTTCTTACATTTGACGATTCCATTCTCACATTGTGCAGTTCCAACGTCACATGTGACCGTTTTTTTTTTTTTCACATTTAGTGGTTCCCTTACTTTTTTTTCTCACATTTGACGGTTCCATCCCCACATTGTGGAGTTCCAACATCACATATGACAATTCTTTTGTCATATTGGGTGGTTCCCTTACTTTTTTATTACACTTGACGGTTCCATCCTCACATTGTGCAATTCCAACATCACTTGTGACAGTTCTTTTCTCACATTTGGTGGTTCCCTTACTTTTTTCTCACATTGGACGGTTCCATTCTCACATTGTGCAGTTCCAACGTCACATGTGACCGTTTTTTTTTTTTCACATTTAGTGGTTCCCTTACTTTTTTTTCTCACATTTGACGGTTCCATCCTCACATTGTGCAGTTCCAACGTCACTTATGACAATTCTTTTGTCATATTGGGTGGTTCCCTTACTTTTTTCTCACATTGTGCAATTCCAATATCACATGTGACAGTTTTTTCTCACATTTGGTGGTTCCCTTACTTTCTTTTTCTCACATTTGACGGTTTCATCCTTACATTGTGCAGTTACAACATCACATATGACAGTTCTTTTGTCACATTGGGTGGTTCCCTTACTTTTTTCTCACACTTGACAATTTCATCCTCACATTGTGCAATTTCAACATCACATGTGACAGTTCTTTTCTCACATTTGGCGGTTTTCTTACTTTTTTCTCACATTTGACGGTTCCATTCTTACACCGTGTACTTCCAACATCACATGTGACAGTTCTTTTCTCACATTTGGTGGTTCCCTTAATTTTTTCTCACATTTGACGGTTCCATTCTCACATTGTGCAGTTCCAATGTCAAATGCGACCGTTTTTTTTTTCTTCACATTTAGTGGTTCCTTTACTTTTTTTTCTCACATTTGACGGTTCCATCCTCACATTGTACAGTTCCAACATCACATATGAAAATTCTTTTGTCATATTGGGTGGTTCCCTTACTTTTTTCTTACACTTGACGGTTCCATCCTCACATTGTGTAGTTCCAACATCACATGTGACAGTTCTTTTCTCACATTTGGTGGTTCCCTTACTTTTTTCTCACATTTGACGGTTCCATTCTCACATTGTGCAGTTCCAACGTCACATGTGACTGTTTTTTTTTTCTTCACATTTAGTGGTTCCCATACTTTTTTTTCTGACATTTGACGGTTCCATCCTCACATTGTGCAGTTCCAACATCACTTGTGACAGTTCTTTTCTCGCATTTGGTGGTTCCCTTACTTTTTTCTTACATTTGACGATTCCATTCTCACATTATGCAGTTCCAACGTCACATGTGACCGTTTTTTTTTTTTTCACATTTAGTGGTTCCCTTACTTTTTTTTCTCACATTTGACGGTTCCATCCCCACATTGTGTAGTTCCAACATCACATATGACAATTCTTTTGTCATAGTGGGTGGTTCCCTTACTTTTTTCTTACACTTGACGGTTCCATCCTCACATTGTGCAGTTCCAACATCACTTGTGACAGTTCTTTTCTCGCATTTGGTGGTTCCCTTACTTTTTTCTTACATTTGACGATTCCATTCTCACATTATGCAGTTCCAACGTCACATATGACCGTTTTTTTTTTTTTCACATTTAGTGGTTCCCTTACTTTTTTTTCTCACATTTGACGGTTCCATCCCCACATTGTGCAGTTCCAACATCACATATGACAATTCTTTTGTCATATTGGGTGGTTCCCTTACTTTTTTCTTACACTTGACGGTTCCATCCTCACATTGTGCAATTCCAACATCACATGTGACAGTTCTTTTCTCACATTTGGTGGCTCCCTTACTTTTTTCTCACATTTGACAGTTCCATTTTCACATTGTGCAGTTCCAACATCACATGTGACAGTTTTTTCTCACATTTGGTAGTTCCCTTACTTTCTTTTTCTCACATTTGACGGTTCCATCCTCACATTGTGCGATTCCAACATCTCATATAACAGTTCTTTTGTCACATTGGATGGTTCCTTACTTTATTCTCACATTTGACGGTTCCATTCTTGCATCGTGTAGTTCCAACATCACATGTGACAGTTCTTTTCTCACATTTGGTGGTTCCCTTACTATTTTCTTACATTTGACGGTTCCATTCTCACATTGTGTAGTTCCAACGTCACATGTGACCGTTTTTTTATTTCTTCACATTTAGTGGTTCCCTTACTTTTTTTTCTCACATTTGACGGTTCCATCCTCACATTGTGCAGTTCCAACATCACGTATGACAATTCTTTTGTCATATTGGGTGGTTCCCTTACTTTTTTCTTACACTTGACGGTTCTATCCTCACATTGTGCAGTTCCAACATCACTTGTGACAGTTCTTTTCTCGCATTTGGTGGTTCCCTTACTTTTTTCTTACATTTGACGATTCCATTCTCACATTGTGCAGTTCCAACGTCACATGTGACCGTTTTTTTTTTTTTCACATTTAGTGGTTCCCTTACTTTTTTTTCTCACATTTGACGGTTCCATCCCCACATTGTGGAGTTCCAACATCACATATGATAATTCTTTTGTCATATTGGGTGGTTCCCTTACTTTTTTCTTACACTTGACGGTTCCATCCTCACATTGTGCAATTCCAACATCACATGTGACAGTTCTTTTCTCACATTTGCTGGTTCCCTTACTTTTTTCTCACATTTGACGGTTCCATTCTCACATTGTGCAGTTCCAACGTCACATGTGACCGTTTTTTTTTTTTTCACATTTAGTGGTTCCCTTACTTTTTTTTCTCACATTTGACGGTTCCATCCTCACATTGTGCAGTTCCAACGTCACTTATGACAATTCTTTTGTCATATTGGGTGGTTCCCTTACTTTTGTCTCACATTGTGCAATTCCAATATCACATGTGACAGTTTTTTCTCACATTTGGTGGTTCCCTTACTTTCATTTTCTCACATTTGACGGTTTCATCCTTACATTGTGCAGTTACAACATCACATATGACAGTTCTTTTGTCACATTGGGTGGTTCCCTTACTTTTTTCTCACACTTGACAATTTCATCCTCACATTGTGCAATTTCAACATCACATGTGACAGTTCTTTTCTCACATTTGACGGTTTCATCCTTACATTGTGCAGTTCCAACATCACTTGTGACAGTTCTTTTCTCGCATTTGGTGGTTCCCTTACTTTTTTCTTACATTTGACGATTCCATTCTCACATTGTGCAGTTCCAACGTCACATGTGACCGTTTTTTTTTTTTTCACATTTAGTGGTTCCCTTACTTTTTTTTCTCACATTTGACGGTTCCATCCCCACATTGTGGAGTTCCAACATCACATATGATAATTCTTTTGTCATATTGGGTGGTTCCCTTACTTTTTTCTTACACTTGACGGTTCCATCCTCACATTGAGCAATTCCAACATCACATGTGACAGTTCTTTTCTCACATTTGATGGTTCCCTTACTTTTTTCTCACATTTGACGGTTCCATTCTCACATTGTGCAGTTCCAACGTCACATGTGACCGTTTTTTTTTTTTCACATTTAGTGGTTCCCTTACTTTTTTTTCTCACATTTGACGGTTCCATCCTCACATTGTGCCGTTCCAACGTCACTTATGACAATTCTTTTGTCATATTGTGTGGTTCCCTTACTTTTTTCTCACATTGTGCAATTCCAATATCACATGTGACAGTTTTTTCTCACATTTGGTGGTTCCCTTACTTTCATTTTCTCACATTTGACGGTTTCATCCTTACATTGTGCAGTTACAACATCACATATGACAGTTCTTTTGTCACATTGGGTGGTTCCCTTACTTTTTTCTCACACTTGACAATTTCATCCTCACATTGTGCAATTTCAACATCACATGTGACAGTTCTTTTCTCACATTTGACGGTTTCATCCTTACATTGTGCAGTTCCAACATCACTTGTGACAGTTCTTTTCTCGCATTTGGTGGTTCCCTTACTTTTTTCTTACATTTGACGATTCCATTCTCACATTGTGCAGTTCCAACGTCACATGTGACCGTTTTTTTTTTTTTTCACATTTAGTGGTTCCCTTACTTTTTTTTCTCACATTTGACGGTTCCATCCCCACATTGTGGAGTTCCAACATCACATATGATAATTCTTTTGTCATATTGGGTGGTTCCCTTACTTTTTTCTTACACTTGACGGTTCCATCCTCACATTGTGCAATTCCAACATCACATGTGACAGTTCTTTTCTCACATTTGCTGGTTCCCTTACTTTTTTCTCACATTTGACGGTTCCATTCTCACATTGTGCAGTTCCAACGTCACATGTGACCGTTTTTTTTTTTTCACATTTAGTGGTTCCCTTACTTTTTTTTCTCACATTTGACGGTTCCATCCTCACATTGTGCAGTTCCAACGTCACTTATGACAATTCTTTTGCCATATTGGGTGGTTCCCTTACTTTTTTCTCACATTGTGCAATTCCAGTATCACATGTGACAGTTTTTTCTCACATTTGGTGGTTCCCTTACTTTCATTTTCTCACATTTGACCGTTTCATCCTTACATTGTGCAGTTACAACATCACATATGACAGTTCTTTTGTCAGATTGGGTGGTTCCCTTACTTTTTTCTCACACTTTACAATTTCATCCTCACATTGTGCAATTTCAACATCACATGTGACAGTTCTTTTCTCACATTTGGCGGTTTTCTTACTTTTTTCTCACATT
The DNA here is from genome assembly GCA_030820535.1 of Quercus parvula. Classification (NCBI taxonomy): domain Eukaryota; kingdom Viridiplantae; phylum Streptophyta; class Magnoliopsida; order Fagales; family Fagaceae; genus Quercus; species Quercus parvula. The sequence goes on from JAUAME010000002.1 coordinate 52,715,296, forward strand.
TGACGGTTCCATTCTTACACCGTGTAGTTCCAACATCATATGTGACAGTTCTTTTCTCACATTTGGTGGTTCCCTTAATTTTTTCTCACATTTGACGGTTCCATTCTCACATTGTGCAGTTCCAATGTCAAATGCGACCGTTTTTTTTTTCTTCACATTTAGTGGTTCCTTTACTTTTTTTTCACACATTTGACGGCTCCATCCTCACATTGTGCAGTTCCAACATCACATATGAAAATTCTTTTGTCATATTGGGTGGTTCCCTTACTTTTTTCTTACACTTGACGGTTCCATCCTCACATTGTGCAGTTCCAACATCACATGTGACAGTTCTTTTCTCACATTTGGTGGTTCCCTTACTTTTTTCTCACATTTGACGGTTCCATTCTCACATTGTGCAGTTCCAACATCACATATGACAATTCTTTTGTCATATTGGATGGTTCCCTTACTTTTTTCTCACATTGTGCAGTTCCAATATCACATGTGATAGTTTTTTCTCACATTTGGTGGTTCCCTTACTTTTTTCTCACATTTGACGGTTCCATTCTCACATTGTGCAGTTCCAACGTCACATGTGACCGTTTTTTTTTTTTCACATTTAGTGGTTCCCTTACTTTTTTTTCTCACATTTGACGGTTCCATCCTCACATTGTGCAGTTCCAACATCACATATGACAATTCTTTTGTCATATTGGATGGTTCCCTTACTTTTTTCTCACATTGTGCAGTTCCAATATCACAAGTGATAGTTTTTTCTCACATTTGGTGGTTCCCATACTTTCTTTTTCTCACATTTGACGGTTTCATCCTTACATTGTGCAGTTACAACATCACATATGACAGTTCTTTTGTCACATTGGGTGGTTCCCTTACTTTTTTCTCACACTTGACAATTTCATCCTCACATTGTGCAATTTCAACATCACATGTGACAGTTCTTTTCTCACATTTGGTGGTTCGCTTACTTTTTTCTCACATTTGACGGTTCCATTCTTACACCGTGTAGTTCCAACATCACATGTGACAGTTCTTTTCTCACATTTGGTGGTTCCCTTTCTGTTTTCTCACATTTGACGGTTCCATTATCACATTGTGCAGTTCCAATGTAACATGCGACCGTTTTTTTTTTCTTCACATTTAGTGGTTCCTTTACTTTTTTTTCTCACATTTGACAGTTCCATTCTCACATTGTGCAGTTCCAACATCACATGTGACAGTTTTTTCTCACATTTGGTAGTTCCCTTACTTTTTTCTCACATTTGACGGTTCCATCCTCACATTGTGCAGTTCCAACATCACATATGACAATTCTTTTGTCATATTGGATGGTTCCCTTACTTTTTTCTCACATTGTGCAGTTCCAATATCACATGTGATAGTTTTTTCTCACATTTGGTGGTTCCCATACTTTCTTTTTCTCACATTTGACGGTTTCATTCTTACATTGTGCAGTTACAACATCACATATGACAGTTCTTTTGTCACATTGGGTGGTTCCCTTACTTTTTTCTCACACTTGACAATTTCATCCTCACATTGTGTAATTTCAACATCACATGTGACAGTTCTTTTCTCACATTTGGTGGTTCTCTTACTTTTTTCTCACATTTGACGGTTCCATTCTTACACCGTGCAGTTCCAACATCACATGTGACAGTTCTTCTCTCACATTTGGTGGTTCCCTTACTTTTTTCTCACATTTGACCGTTCCATTCTCACATTGTGCAGTTCCAACATCACATGTGACAGTTTTTTCTCACATTTGGTAGTTCCCTTACTTTCTTTTTCTCACATTTGACGGTTCCATCCTCACATTGTGCGATTCCAACATCACATATAACAGTTCTTTTGTCACATTGGATGGTTCCTTACTTTTTTCTCACATTTGACGGTTCCATTCTTACATCGTGCAGTTCCAACATCACATGTGACAGTTCTTTTCTCACATTTGGTGGTTCCCTTACTTTTTTCTCACATTTGACGGTTCCATTCTTACACCGTGTAGTTACAACATCACATGTGACTGTTCTTTTCTCACATTTGGTGGTTCCCTTACTTTTTTCTCACATTTGACGGTTCCATTCTCACATTGTGAAGTTCCAACGTCACATGTGACCGTTTTTTTTTTCTTCACATTTAGTGGTTCGCATACTTTTTTTTCTGACATTTGACGGTTCCATCCTCACATTGTGCAGTTCCAACATCACATATGACAATTCTTTTGTCATATTGGGTGGTTCCCCTACTTTTTTCTTACACTTGACGGTTCCATCCTCACATTATGCAGTTCCAACATCACATGTGACATTTCTTTTCTCACATTTGGTGGTTCCCTTACTATTTTCTTACATTTGACGGTTCCATTCTCACATTGTGTAGTTCCAACGTCACATGTGACCGTTTTTTTTTTTCTTCACATTTAGTGGTTCCCTTACTTTTTTTTCTCACATTTGACGGTTCCATCCCCACATTGTGCAGTTCCAACATGACATATGACAATTCTTTTGTCAGATTGGGTGGTTCCCTTACATTTTTCTTACACTTGACGGTTCCATCCTCACATTGTGCAGTTCCAACATCACATGTGATAGTTCTTTTCTCACATTTGGTGGTTCCGATACTTTTTTCTCACATTTGACAGTTCCATTCTCACATTGTGCAGTTCCAACATCACATGTGACAGTTTTTTCTCACATTTGGTAGTTCCCTTACTTTCTTTTTCTCACATTTGACGGTTCCATCATCACATTGTGCGATTCCAACATCACATATAACAGTTCTTTTGTCACATTGGATGGTTCCTTACTTTTTTCTCACTTTTGACGGTTCCATTCTTACATCGTGTAGTTCCAACATCACATGTGACAGTTCTTTTCTCACATTTGGTGGTTCCCTTACTTTTTTCTCACATTTGACGATTCCAATCTTACACCGTGTAGTTCCAACATCACATGTGACAGTTCTTTTCTCACATTTGGTGGTTCCCTTACTTTTTTCTCACATTTGACGATTCCAATCTTACACCGTGTAGTTCCAACATCACATGTGACAGTTCTTTTCTCACATTTGGTGGTTCCCTTACTTTTTTCTCACATTTGACGGTTCCATTCTCACATTGTGCAGTTCCAACGTCACATGTGACTGTTTTTTTTTTCTTCACATTTAGTGGTTCCCATACTTTTTTTTCTGACATTTGACGGTTCCATCCTCACATTGTGCAGTTCCAACATCACTTGTGACAGTTCTTTTCTCGCATTTGGTGGTTCCCTTACTTTTTTCTTACATTTGACGATTCCATTCTCACATTATGCAGTACCAACGTCACATATGACCGTTTTTTTTTTTTTCACATTTAGTGGTTCCCTTACTTTTTTTTCTCACATTTGACGGTTCCATCCCCACATTGTGCAGTTCCAACATCACATGTGACAGTTTTTTCTCACATTTGGTAGTTCCCTTACTTTTTTCTCACATTTGACGGTTCCATCCTCACATTGTGCAGTTCCAACATCACATATGACAATTCTTTTGTCATATTGGATGGTTCCCTTACTTTTTTCTCACATTGTGCAGTTCCAATATCACATGTGATAGTTTTTTCTCACATTTGGTGGTTCCCATACTTTCTTTTTCTCACATTTGACGGTTTCATCCTTACATTGTGCAGTTACAACATCACATATGACAGTTCTTTTGTCACTTTGGGTGGTTCCCTTACTTTTTTCTCACACTTGACAATTTCATCCTCACATTGTGCAATTTCAACATCACATGTGACAGTTCTTTTCTCACATTTGGTGGTTCTCTTACTTTTTTCTCACATTTGACGGTTCCATTCTTACACCGTGTAGTTCCAACATCACATGTGACAGTTCTTTTCTCACATTTGGTGGTTCCCTTACTTTTTTCTCACATTTGACGGTTCCATTATCACATTGTGCAGTTCCAATGTCACATGCGACCGTTTTTTTTTTCTTCACATTTAGTGGTTCCTTTACTTTTTTTTCTCACATTTGACAGTTCCATTCTCACATTGTGCAGTTCCAACATCACATGTGACAGTTTTTTCTCACATTTGGTAGTTCCCTTACTTTTTTCTCACATTTGACGGTTCCATCCTCACATTGTGCAGTTCCAACATCACATATGACAATTCTTTTGTCATATTGGATGGTTCCCTTACTTTTTTCTCACATTGTGCAGTTCCAATATCACATGTGATAGTTTTTTCTCACATTTGGTGGTTCCCATACTTTCTTTTTCTCACATTTGACGGTTTTATCCTTACATTGTGCAGTTACAACATCACATATGACAGTTCTTTTGTCACATTGGGTGGTTCCCTTACTTTTTTCTCACACTTGACAATTTCATCCTCACATTGTGCAATTTCAACATCACATGTGACAGTTCTTTTCTCACATTTGGTGGTTCTCTTACTTTTTTCTCACATTTGACGGTTCCATTCTTACACCGTGCAGTTCCAACATCACATGTGACAGTTCTTCTCTCACATTTGGTGGTTCCCTTACTTTTTTCTCACATTTGACAGTTCCATTCTCACATTGTGCAGTTCCAACATCACATGTGACAGTTTTTTCTCACATTTGGTAGTTCCCTTACTTTCTTTTTCTCACATTTGACGGTTCCATCCTCACATTGTGCGATTCCAACATCACATATAACAGTTCTTTTGTCACATTGGATGGTTCCTTACTTTTTTCTCACATTTGACGGTTCCATTCTTACATCGTGTAGTTCCAACATCACATGTGACAGTTCTTTTCTCACATTTGGTGGTTCCCTTACTTTTTTCTCTCATTTGACGATTCCAATCTTACACCGTGTAGTTCCAACATCACATGTGACAGTTCTTTTCTCACATTTGGTGGTTCCCTTACTTTTTTCTCACATTTGACGGTTCCATTCTCACATTGTGCAGTTCCAACGTCACATGTGACAGTTTTTTTTTTCTTCACATTTAGTGGTTCCCATACTTTTTTTTCTGACATTTGACGGTTCCATCCTCACATTGTGCAGTTCCAACATCACTTGTGACAGTTCTTTTCTCGCATTTGGTGGTTCCCTTACTTTTTTCTTACATTTGACGATTCCATTCTCACATTATGCAGTTCCAACGTCACATGTGAACGTTTTTTTTTTTCTTCACATTTAGTGGTTCCCTTACTTTTTTTTCTCACATTTGACGGTTCCATCCTCACATTGTGTAGTTCCAACATCACATGTGACAGTTCTTTTCTCACATTTGGTGGTTCCCTTACTTTTTTCTCACATTTGACGATTCCATTCTCACATTGTGCAGTTCCAATGTCACATGCGACCGTTTTTTTTTTCTTCACATTTAGTGGTTCCTTTATTTTTTTTTCTCACATTTGGTGGTTCCCTTACTTTTTTCTCACATTTGACGGTTCCATTCTCACATTGTGCAGTTCCAACGTCACATGTGACTGTTTTTTTTTTCTTCACATTTAGTGGTTCCCATACTTTTTTTTCTGACATTTGACGGTTCCATCCTCACATTGTGCAGTTCCAACATCACTTGTGACAGTTCTTTTCTCGCATTTGGTGGTTCCCTTACTTTTTTCTTACATTTGACGATTCCATTCTCACATTATGCAGTTCCAACGTCACATGTGACTGTTTTTTTTTTTTTCACATTTAGTGGTTCCCTTACTTTTTTTTCTCACATTTGACGGTTCCATCCCCACATTGTGGAGTTCCAACATCACATATGACAATTCTTTTGTCATATTGGGTGGTTCCCTTACTTTTTTCTTACACTTGACGGTTCCATCCTCACATTGTGCAATTCCAACATCACATGTGACAGTTCTTTTCTCACATTTGGTGGTTCCCTTACTTTTTTCTCACATTTGACGGTTCCATTCTCACATTGTGCAGTTCCAACGTCACATGTGACCGTTTTTTTTTTTTCACATTTAGTGGTTCCCTTACTTTTTTTTCTCACATTTGACGGTTCCATCCTCACATTGTGCAGTTCCAACGTCACTTATGACAATTCTTTTGTCATATTGGGTGGTTCCCTTACTTTTTTCTCACATTGTGCAATTCCAATATCACATGTGACAGTTTTTTCTCACATTTGGTGGTTCCCTTACTTTCATTTTCTCACATTTGACGGTTTCATCCTTACATTGTGCAGTTACAACATCACATATGACAGTTCTTTTGTCACATTGGGTGGTTCCCTTACTTTTTTCTCACACTTGACAATTTCATCCTCACATTGTGCAATTTCAACATCACATGTGACATTTCTTTTCTCACATTTGGCGGTTTTCTTACTTTTTTCTCACATTTGACGGTTCCATTCTTACACCGTGTAGTTCCAACATCACATGTGACAGTTCTTTTCTCACATTTGGTGGTTCCCTTAATTTTTTCTCACATTTGACGGTTCCATTCTCACATTGTGCAGTTCCAATGTCAAATGCGACCGTTTTTTTTTTTCTTCACATTTAGTGGTTCCTTTACTTTTTTTTCTCACATTTGACGGTTCCATCCTCACATTGTGCAGTTCCAACATCACATATGAAAATTCTTTTGTCATATTGGGTGGTTCCCTTACTTTTTTCTTACACTTGACGGTTCCATCCTCACATTGTGTAGTTCCAACATCACATGTGACAGTTCTTTTCTCACATTTGGTGGTTCCCTTACTTTTTTCTCACATTTGACGATTCCATTCTCACATTGTGCAGTTCCAATGTCACATGCGACCGTTTTTTTTTTCTTCACATTTAGTGGTTCCTTTATTTTTTTTCTCACATTTGGTGGTTCCCTTACTTTTTTCTCACATTTGACGGTTCCATTCTCACATTGTGCAGTTCCAACGTCACATGTGACTGTTTTTTTTTTCTTCACATTTAGTGGTTCCCATACTTTTTTTTCTGACATTTGACGGTTCCATCCTCACATTGTGCAGTTCCAACATCACTTGTGACAGTTCTTTTCTCGCATTTGGTGGTTCCCTTACTTTTTTCTTACATTTGACGATTCCATTCTCACATTATGCAGTTCCAACGTCACATGTGACCGTTTTTTTTTTTTTCACATTTAGTGGTTCCCTTACTTTTTTTTCTCACATTTGACGGTTCCATCCCCACATTGTGTAGTTCCAACATCACATATGACAATTCTTTTGTCATAGTGGGTGGTTCCCTTACTTTTTTCTTACACTTGACGGTTCCATCCTCACATTGTGCAGTTCCAACATCACTTGTGACAGTTCTTTTCTCGCATTTGGTGGTTCCCTTACTTTTTTCTTACATTTGACGATTCCATTCTCACATTATGCAGTTCCAACGTCACATATGACCTTTTTTTTTTTTTCACATTTAGTGGTTCCCTTACTTTTTTTTCTCACATTTGACGGTTCCATCCTCACATTGTGCAGTTCCAACATCACATATGACAATTCTTTTGTCATATTGGATGGTTCCCTTACTTTTTTCTCACATTGTGCAGTTCCAATATCACAAGTGATAGTTTTTTCTCACATTTGGTGGTTCCCATACTTTCTTTTTCTCACATTTGACGGTTTCATCCTTACATTGTGCAGTTACAACATCACATATGACAGTTCTTTTGTCACATTGGGTGGTTCCCTTACTTTTTTCTCACACTTGACAATTTCATCCTCACATTGTGCAATTTCAACATCACATGTGACAGTTCTTTTCTCACATTTGGTGGTTCGCTTACTTTTTTCTCACATTTGACGGTTCCATTCTTACACCGTGTAGTTCCAACATCACATGTGACAGTTCTTTTCTCACATTTGGTGGTTCCCTTTCTGTTTTCTCACATTTGACGGTTCCATTATCACATTGTGCAGTTCCAATGTAACATGCGACCGTTTTTTTTTTCTTCACATTTAGTGGTTCCTTTACTTTTTTTTCTCACATTTGACAGTTCCATTCTCACATTGTGCAGTTCCAACATCACATGTGACAGTTTTTTCTCACATTTGGTAGTTCCCTTACTTTTTTCTCACATTTGACGGTTCCATCCTCACATTGTGCAGTTCCAACATCACATATGACAATTCTTTTGTCATATTGGATGGTTCCCTTACTTTTTTCTCACATTGTGCAGTTCCAATATCACATGTGATAGTTTTTTCTCACATTTGGTGGTTCCCATACTTTCTTTTTCTCACATTTGACGGTTTCATTCTTACATTGTGCAGTTACAACATCACATATGACAGTTCTTTTGTCACATTGGGTGGTTCCCTTACTTTTTTCTCACACTTGACAATTTCATCCTCACATTGTGTAATTTCAACATCACATGTGACAGTTCTTTTCTCACATTTGGTGGTTCTCTTACTTTTTTCTCACATTTGACGGTTCCATTCTTACACCGTGCAGTTCCAACATCACATGTGACAGTTCTTCTCTCACATTTGGTGGTTCCCTTACTTTTTTCTCACATTTGACCGTTCCATTCTCACATTGTGCAGTTCCAACATCACATGTGACAGTTTTTTCTCACATTTGGTAGTTCCCTTACTTTCTTTTTCTCACATTTGACGGTTCCATCCTCACATTGTGCGATTCCAACATCACATATAACAGTTCTTTTGTCACATTGGATGGTTCCTTACTTTTTTCTCACATTTGACGGTTCCATTCTTACATCGTGCAGTTCCAACATCACATGTGACAGTTCTTTTCTCACATTTGGTGGTTCCCTTACTTTTTTCTCACATTTGACGGTTCCATTCTTACACCGTGTAGTTACAACATCACATGTGACTGTTCTTTTCTCACATTTGGTGGTTCCCTTACTTTTTTCTCACATTTGACGGTTCCATTCTCACATTGTGAAGTTCCAACGTCACATGTGACCGTTTTTTTTTTCTTCACATTTAGTGGTTCGCATACTTTTTTTTCTGACATTTGACGGTTCCATCCTCACATTGTGCAGTTCCAACATCACATATGACAATTCTTTTGTCATATTGGGTGGTTCCCCTACTTTTTTCTTACACTTGACGGTTCCATCCTCACATTATGCAGTTCCAACATCACATGTGACATTTCTTTTCTCACATTTGGTGGTTCCCTTACTATTTTCTTACATTTGACGGTTCCATTCTCACATTGTGTAGTTCCAACGTCACATGTGACCGTTTTTTTTTTTCTTCACATTTAGTGGTTCCCTTACTTTTTTTTCTCACATTTGACGGTTCCATCCCCACATTGTGCAGTTCCAACATGACATATGACAATTCTTTTGTCAGATTGGGTGGTTCCCTTACATTTTTCTTACACTTGACGGTTCCATCCTCACATTGTGCAGTTCCAACATCACATGTGATAGTTCTTTTCTCACATTTGGTGGTTCCGATACTTTTTTCTCACATTTGACAGTTCCATTCTCACATTGTGCAGTTCCAACATCACATGTGACAGTTTTTTCTCACATTTGGTAGTTCCCTTACTTTCTTTTTCTCACATTTGACGGTTCCATCATCACATTGTGCGATTCCAACATCACATATAACAGTTCTTTTGTCACATTGGATGGTTCCTTACTTTTTTCTCACTTTTGACGGTTCCATTCTTACATCGTGTAGTTCCAACATCACATGTGACAGTTCTTTTCTCACATTTGGTGGTTCCCTTACTTTTTTCTCACATTTGACGATTCCAATCTTACACCGTGTAGTTCCAACATCACATGTGACAGTTCTTTTCTCACATTTGGTGGTTCCCTTACTTTTTTCTCACATTTGACGATTCCAATCTTACACCGTGTAGTTCCAACATCACATGTGACAGTTCTTTTCTCACATTTGGTGGTTCCCTTACTTTTTTCTCACATTTGACGGTTCCATTCTCACATTGTGCAGTTCCAACGTCACATGTGACTGTTTTTTTTTTCTTCACATTTAGTGGTTCCCATACTTTTTTTTCTGACATTTGACGGTTCCATCCTCACATTGTGCAGTTCCAACATCACTTGTGACAGTTCTTTTCTCGCATTTGGTGGTTCCCTTACTTTTTTCTTACATTTGACGATTCCATTCTCACATTATGCAGTTCCAACGTCACATATGACCGTTTTTTTTTTTTTCACATTTAGTGGTTCCCTTACTTTTTTTTCTCACATTTGACGGTTCCATCCCCACATTGTGCTGTTCCAACATCACATGTGACAGTTTTTTCTCACATTTGGTAGTTCCCTTACTTTTTTCTCACATTTGACGGTTCCATCCTCACATTGTGCAGTTCCAACATCACATATGACAATTCTTTTGTCATATTGGATGGTTCCCTTACTTTTTTCTCACATTGTGCAGTTCCAATATCACATGTGATAGTTTTTTCTCACATTTGGTGGTTCCCATACTTTCTTTTTCTCACATTTGACGGTTTCATCCTTACATTGTGCAGTTACAACATCACATATGACAGTTCTTTTGTCACTTTGGGTGGTTCCCTTACTTTTTTCTCACACTTGACAATTTCATCCTCACATTGTGCAATTTCAACATCACATGTGACAGTTCTTTTCTCACATTTGGTGGTTCTCTTACTTTTTTCTCACATTTGACGGTTCCATTCTTACACCGTGTAGTTCCAACATCACATGTGACAGTTCTTTTCTCACATTTGGTGGTTCCCTTACTTTTTTCTCACATTTGACGGTTCCATTATCACATTGTGCAGTTCCAATGTCACATGCGACCGTTTTTTTTTTCTTCACATTTAGTGGTTCCTTTACTTTTTTTTCTCACATTTGACAGTTCCATTCTCACATTGTGCAGTTCCAACATCACATGTGACAGTTTTTTCTCACATTTGGTAGTTCCCTTACTTTTTTCTCACATTTGACGGTTCCATCCTCACATTGTGCAGTTCCAACATCACATATGACAATTCTTTTGTCATATTGGATGGTTCCCTTACTTTTTTCTCACATTGTGCAGTTCCAATATCACATGTGATAGTTTTTTCTCACATTTGGTGGTTCCCATACTTTCTTTTTCTCACATTTGACGGTTTTATCCTTACATTGTGCAGTTACAACATCACATATGACAGTTCTTTTGTCACATTGGGTGGTTCCCTTACTTTTTTCTCACACTTGACAATTTCATCCTCACATTGTGCAATTTCAACATCACATGTGACAGTTCTTTTCTCACATTTGGTGGTTCTCTTACTTTTTTCTCACATTTGACGGTTCCATTCTTACACCGTGCAGTTCCAACATCACATGTGACAGTTCTTCTCTCACATTTGGTGGTTCCCTTACTTTTTTCTCACATTTGACAGTTCCATTCTCACATTGTGCAGTTCCAACATCACATGTGACAGTTTTTTCTCACATTTGGTAGTTCCCTTACTTTCTTTTTCTCACATTTGACGGTTCCATCCTCACATTGTGCGATTCCAACATCACATATAACAGTTCTTTTGTCACATTGGATGGTTCCTTACTTTTTTCTCACATTTGACGGTTCCATTCTTACATCGTGTAGTTCCAACATCACATGTGACAGTTCTTTTCTCACATTTGGTGGTTCCCTTACTTTTTTCTCTCATTTGACGATTCCAATCTTACACCGTGTAGTTCCAACATCACATGTGACAGTTCTTTTCTCACATTTGGTGGTTCCCTTACTTTTTTCTCACATTTGACGGTTCCATTCTCACATTGTGCAGTTCCAACGTCACATGTGACAGTTTTTTTTTTCTTCACATTTAGTGGTTCCCATACTTTTTTTTCTGACATTTGACGGTTCCATCCTCACATTGTGCAGTTCCAACATCACTTGTGACAGTTCTTTTCTCGCATTTGGTGGTTCCCTTACTTTTTTCTTACATTTGACGATTCCATTCTCACATTATGCAGTTCCAACGTCACATGTGAACGTTTTTTTTTTTCTTCACATTTAGTGGTTCCCTTACTTTTTTTTCTCACATTTGACGGTTCCATCCTCACATTGTGTAGTTCCAACATCACATGTGACAGTTCTTTTCTCACATTTGGTGGTTCCCTTACTTTTTTCTCACATTTGACGATTCCATTCTCACATTGTGCAGTTCCAATGTCACATGCGACCGTTTTTTTTTTCTTCACATTTAGTGGTTCCTTTATTTTTTTTTCTCACATTTGGTGGTTCCCTTACTTTTTTCTCACATTTGACGGTTCCATTCTCACATTGTGCAGTTCCAACGTCACATGTGACTGTTTTTTTTTTCTTCACATTTAGTGGTTCCCATACTTTTTTTTCTGACATTTGACGGTTCCATCCTCACATTGTGCAGTTCCAACATCACTTGTGACAGTTCTTTTCTCGCATTTGGTGGTTCCCTTACTTTTTTCTTACATTTGACGATTCCATTCTCACATTATGCAGTTCCAACGTCACATGTGACTGTTTTTTTTTTTTTCACATTTAGTGGTTCCCTTACTTTTTTTTCTCACATTTGACGGTTCCATCCCCACATTGTGGAGTTCCAACATCACATATGACAATTCTTTTGTCATATTGGGTGGTTCCCTTACTTTTTTCTTACACTTGACGGTTCCATCCTCACATTGTGCAATTCCAACATCACATGTGACAGTTCTTTTCTCACATTTGGTGGTTCCCTTACTTTTTTCTCACATTTGACGGTTCCATTCTCACATTGTGCAGTTCCAACGTCACATGTGACCGTTTTTTTTTTTTCACATTTAGTGGTTCCCTTACTTTTTTTTCTCACATTTGACGGTTCCATCCTCACATTGTGCAGTTCCAACGTCACTTATGACAATTCTTTTGTCATATTGGGTGGTTCCCTTACTTTTTTCTCACATTGTGCAATTCCAATATCACATGTGACAGTTTTTTCTCACATTTGGTGGTTCCCTTACTTTCATTTTCTCACATTTGACGGTTTCATCCTTACATTGTGCAGTTACAACATCACATATGACAGTTCTTTTGTCACATTGGGTGGTTCCCTTACTTTTTTCTCACACTTGACAATTTCATCCTCACATTGTGCAATTTCAACATCACATGTGACATTTCTTTTCTCACATTTGGCGGTTTTCTTACTTTTTTCTCACATTTGACGGTTCCATTCTTACACCGTGTAGTTCCAACATCACATGTGACAGTTCTTTTCTCACATTTGGTGGTTCCCTTAATTTTTTCTCACATTTGACGGTTCCATTCTCACATTGTGCAGTTCCAATGTCAAATGCGACCGTTTTTTTTTTTCTTCACATTTAGTGGTTCCTTTACTTTTTTTTCTCACATTTGACGGTTCCATCCTCACATTGTGCAGTTCCAACATCACATATGAAAATTCTTTTGTCATATTGGGTGGTTCCCTTACTTTTTTCTTACACTTGACGGTTCCATCCTCACATTGTGTAGTTCCAACATCACATGTGACAGTTCTTTTCTCACATTTGGTGGTTCCCTTACTTTTTTCTCACATTTGACGATTCCATTCTCACATTGTGCAGTTCCAATGTCACATGCGACCGTTTTTTTTTTCTTCACATTTAGTGGTTCCTTTATTTTTTTTCTCACATTTGGTGGTTCCCTTACTTTTTTCTCACATTTGACGGTTCCATTCTCACATTGTGCAGTTCCAACGTCACATGTGACTGTTTTTTTTTTCTTCACATTTAGTGGTTCCCATACTTTTTTTTCTGACATTTGACGGTTCCATCCTCACATTGTGCAGTTCCAACATCACTTGTGACAGTTCTTTTCTCGCATTTGGTGGTTCCCTTACTTTTTTCTTACATTTGACGATTCCATTCTCACATTATGCAGTTCCAACGTCACATGTGACCGTTTTTTTTTTTTTCACATTTAGTGGTTCCCTTACTTTTTTTTCTCACATTTGACGGTTCCATCCCCACATTGTGTAGTTCCAACATCACATATGACAATTCTTTTGTCATAGTGGGTGGTTCCCTTACTTTTTTCTTACACTTGACGGTTCCATCCTCACATTGTGCAGTTCCAACATCACTTGTGACAGTTCTTTTCTCGCATTTGGTGGTTCCCTTACTTTTTTCTTACATTTGACGATTCCATTCTCACATTATGCAGTTCCAACGTCACATATGACCTTTTTTTTTTTTTCACATTTAGTGGTTCCCTTACTTTTTTTTCTCACATTTGACGGTTCCATCCCCACATTGTGCAGTTCCAACATCACATATGACAATTCTTTTGTCATATTGGGTGGTTCCCTTTCTTTTTTCTTACACTTGACGGTTCCATCCTCACATTGTGCAATTCCAACATCACATGTGACAGTTCTTTTCTCACATTTGGTGGCTCCCTTACTTTTTTCTCACATTTGACAGTTCCATTTTCACATTGTGCAGTTCCAACATCACATGTGACAGTTTTTTCTCACATTTGGTTGTTCCCTTACTTTCTTTTTCTCACATTTGACGGTTCCATCCTCACATTGTGCGATTCCAACATCTCATATAACAGTTCTTTTGTCACATTGGATGGTTCCTTACTTTATTCTCACATTTGACGGTTCCATTCTTACATCGTGTAGTTCCAACATCACATGTGACCGTTCTTTTCTCACATTTGGTGGTTCCCTTACTTTTTTCTCACATTTGACAATTCCAATCTTACACCGTGTAGTTCCAACATCACATGTGACTGTTCTTTTCTCACATTTGGTGGTTCCCTTACTTTTTTCTCACATTTGACGGTTCCATTCTCACATTGTGCAGTTCCAACGTTACATGTGACTGTTTTTTTTTTTCTTCACATTTAGTGGTTTCCATACTTTTTTTTCTGACATTTGACGGTTCCATCCTCACATTGTGCAGTTCCAACATCACGTATGACAATTCTTTTGTCATATTGGGTGGTTCCCTTACTTTTTTCTTACACTTGACGCTTCCATCCTCACATTGTGCAGTTCCAACATCACTTGTGACAGTTCTTTTCTCGCATTTGGTGGTTCCCTTACTTTTTTCTTACATTTGACGATTCCATTCTCACATTGTGCAGTTCCAACGTCACATGTGACCGTTTTTTTTTTTTTCACATTTAGTGGTTCCCTTACTTTTTTTTCTCACATTTGACGGTTCCATCCCCACATTGTGGAGTTCCAACATCACATATGATAATTCTTTTGTCATATTGGGTGGTTCCCTTACTTTTTTCTTACACTTGACGGTTCCATCCTCACATTGTGCAATTCCAACATCACATGTGACAGTTCTTTTCTCACATTTGGTGGTTCCCTTACTTTTTTCTCACATTTGACGGTTCCATTCTCACATTGTGCAGTTCCAACGTCACATGTGACCGTTTTTTTTTTTTCACATTTAGTGGTTCCCTTACTTTTTTTTCTCACATTTGACGGTTCCATCCTCACATTGTGCAGTTCCAACGTCACTTATGACAATTCTTTTGTCATATTGGGTGGTTCCCTTACTTTTTTCTCACATTGTGCAATTCCAGTATCACATGTGACAGTTTTTTCTCACATTTGGTGGTTCCCTTACTTTCATTTTCTCACATTTGACGGTTTCATCCTTACATTGTGCAGTTACAACATCACATATGACAGTTCTTTTGTCACATTGGGTGGTTCCCTTACTTTTTTCTCACACTTGACAATTTCATCCTCACAATGTGCAATTTCAACATCACATGTGACAGTTCTTTTCTCACATTTGGTGGTTCCCTTACTTTTTTCTCACATTTGACGGTTCCATTCTTACACCGTGTAGTTCCAACATCACATGTGACAGTTCTTTTCTCACATTTGGTAGTTCCCTTACTTTTTTCTCACATTTGACGGTTCCATTCTCACATTGTGCAGTTCCAACGTCACATGTGACCCTTTTTTTTTTCACATTTAGTGGTTCCCTTACTTTTTTTTCTCACATTTGACGGTTCCATCCTCACATTGTGCAGTTCCAACATCACATATGACAATTCTTTTATCTTATTAGGTGGTTCCCTTACTTTTTTCTTACACTTGACGGTTCCATCCTCACATTGTGCAGTTCCAACATCACATGTGACAGTTCTTTTCTCACATTTGGTGGTTCCCTTACTTTTTTCTCACATTTGACGGTTCCATTCTCACATTGTGCAGTTCCAACATCACATGTGACAGTTTTTTCTCACATTTGGTAGTTCCCTTACTTTCTTTTTCTCACATTTGACTGTTCCATCCTCACATTGTGCGATTCCAACATCACATATAACAGTTCTTTTGTCACATTGGATGGTTCCTTACTTTTTTCTCACACTTGACGGTTCTATCCTCACATTGTGCAGTTCCAACATCACATGTGACAGTTCTTTTCTCATATTTGGTGGTTCCCTTACTTTTTTCTCACATTTAATGGTTTCATTCTCACATTGTGCAATTCCAACATCACATGTGACATTTTTTTCTCACATTTGGTGATTTCTTACTTTTTTTACACATTTGACGGTTCCATCCTCATAGTTGAGGTCATTTTCTTGATGTTTATATTTTTATTGTTTATATATGATGGTGAACCGAAAATTAGACTATCTCCAATTCGTCCATAGTGTCGTTCAAGACCAGAAAGGTCATCCAAGTGCAAGAAGGTTGTCCAGCATAGAGTTACCTGGACGATCGCGAAAAACTTAGAAACTTTCGGAGTAAATCTATATCCAAAAGCTTATGATTTAGACCACGTTCTACTATTTTGAAGTAGGAGCAAAATTCTTCTCCATCGCTCTAACTTCCCACTAAGTTCTTAACTTCTGATGGTAGTTGTAGAAATTAAGTCTGAACCTTCTAACTTCCATCCACGTTGAGGAAGTTACTAAACAAATAACCACTCCAAAGCTCACTATAAAAGAACTCAGCCATATGAAATCAAAGTAAGTTTTTCACCACTTATAGAGTTGGAATTCCTAATTTCAAGAGAGAAAACTAACTTAAGCATCGAAAGGTTCTTGGCCAGTTCACCCTAATCACCTTTGATCTTGTGCTTCTTTCTTTTTAGGCCTTCTAAGCAATCTTAAGCCCATTTTAACCTGAAGCATTTAGCCTACTGATTTTCTATGCATCATCAATATATACTATAAAACCAAAGATGTATAACCTTATGTGCTCTCTAATTGTTCTTATGCAACATCTGCAATTTAATCATAGTTGTGTGTTTATTGTGGTGTCTAAGGTTGGAAATAGGGTGACTATACAATTAGCAAGTTATGCAAAAAAATTCAATATAAAGATTGTTGACAATTTAAAAATTTTCAGTAAACACTTGAATTGAAACTATAGATCTAGTATGAAATAGTCATCAATCAAGGCTACTACACCAGGTTTTATATTTTTTAGGCATTTTCATTAGATCCATGTGTGCAAAAGTGTCAAATGACTATGTCTGACACAAGTATAACCACCCTAACTAAAGTGTCTACGCAATTTTTTTTGGTGGGGGCCCGGGCCCCTCTGGCCCAATTTTTTTTTTCTTTTTTTAAGTAGGTTAATTTTCAAAAAAAAAAAAAAGAAGACTTGGGCCCCCTTACAAAAAGCTTGGGCCCCCTCAGAAATTGTAACCCAGCGGGCCAGCCCACATGTAAAAAATAAAAAATAAATAAAAAAGGTTTAGTCCAAAAATGTAAACCCAGTAATCCGACTGAAGACTCCAGTCTTTGAAGTCCAAATAGAAAAACAAAAGAAAAAAAGAAAAGAAAACCTAAGGCTGAGGCAAGACAGAGAGAGTGAGCAGCTTTTCAAAAAAAAAAAAAAAAGACAGCTGTAACTTCTTTAATATTGGATACTTTTTTTGGTCTAAATTCACTATTGATCTTTTGATTATTTGAACTGTTTTTGCCTTTATTTCTTACAATCATCTCAAACTTGAACTGTTTTTGCCCATACTTCAAGCACTACCATATTTTTCTTGATACACAGTGTCCGGTCTTGCTGCTGCATGCAATGGGGTACTGCTATTTTTCCCTCTGCATTGGTTTCTCTGCACTAGGTATTGCTGGATTTCCACACTCTGCACTGGTTACTGCTGAATTTCTGCATTGGATAGCTGCTGCCTGCAGCGTGTGGACTGCTGTTTTCTTAATGCAATTGCATCAATAGCACTCATTGAATAGGCTTGCCTGTGTATCTGATGGTGAAAGTGGTAATAAATACATGTGTACATAATATTACAGATTGCGTCATTCATTTCTTTTGAGTTGAATATTGCCAATTATTGTACGTGTACAATTTTTTTGTGTGGATTATTTAATTAGTGTACTTGAAAATCTTAAGGTCTTCTTGGTTTTGGATGAGGGCTGTACTTATTGGATCATAAATTAATGTAGCCAATTGCTTTACTAGTTATATGCTTTGCCTTCAAGATCATATCTCCACTTCATGCAAGACCCGCTTGGAAAAATAGTACCTACTTTGGTATTTTGGATGTCAGAAACTTGAAAGAAAGCATTGATTTTTTCATTCACCAAGTAAAATTTGCACCGATATATTTCTCAGCTTAACATGTCCAGCCAATACTAAACTAACAATATCATTTCACATCACAGAAAATTATTCTCATATACACAAATATTCACTTCCACAAAAACATACTGCAAAAAAATCTATACACATAGCTCTTAGTTCCCACTATTTTCTTTAAGTGCAGGCAAATGAAGGTTGGTGGACTCTTTTTATAAAGGATGAGGCAACCTGTGGTGAACATAGAGCCAAAACTCACAATAAATTCAAATGAAATGGCTTAAATGCCCCCCTTATAACTCAAAAAAAAAAAAAAAAAAAAACTTAGTTTTGATAATAAAATGAAGTAAACAGTGTTTTATTATTGTGAACTCACATTACAAATATCACATGGCATATTGCAAAAGATAGTACACTAAAGTAAAAATAGAATTCACTAATTAAATACAATGCTTATTGTGCAATTTTTAAATAACTTGCAATTGTACAAAATAATTTGAATGTATTCAACATCATAAGTCCTACTGCCTATTCAATCTAACACGTCTTTCTGCCGTTTGAAATGGTTGAGCTGCAAATCACTTTATGTCTCAAGATGCTTGAAATGCATCCCTCATAAATCCTGAAGTGGCAAACTTTGCCAATCTGTCTGCCTATGCACAAGTCAGAACCAAGGCAAAATGAGAAATATTAACAAAAATAGTCAAAAGGTGGCACTAAGAAGCATGCAGATATAATGTACAAATATTTATGTTCTTCGCATACCTTGGCCTTCACATAATGCTGTTAAAAGCTCCTTAAGGGAGACAGTAAATCCAGAATGCTAGTTAGAACAATCAAATACATATTTATGTCTCCACTTACTACCTAAATGAAGTAATATACTAGGTAGCCGCAAGGTAAGAACTTCAATAAATAATCCTTGGCATTACTAGAACTTCACTTTCTTACAGCAACTTGTGGATATGTGTTTTAATTTTCAAAAGGGTACCTAAGATACTGTATCTAAGTTTTGCCCTTTTCATATATATGCATCTTAGCATCCTCACCAATCAAACAACATAAATTGATATCTAAAAACATGCAGGGCAACTCACATAAACAAGGGTAGTGCAACTCACGAAATTCAATCTCCCTTTCAATTAAAAATAAAATTCACTAAATTGCAGCAAGGAAGTGCCCAGCTGCTGGGGTTGCTTGTGTGGAAGGTCCAGAGAGAAGGAGCCAGGGAAGGAAAGTGTGAGCTTCTCTATAAACTTGAAACTGCTGAGAGAGAGACGGAAGAGTTGAAGAAACTGAGACGTGAAGATGCAAGAACCACTGAGAAAGTTGTGAGTATCTTTGCTACAAAAGAGCAGAGCTGGTTGAATGAAAGGAAGATGCTCCGGCAGCAGATTGGGGCTCTTTTGAAAGAATTGAGAGTTATTGAGAAAAAGAAGGATCATGCTGTTTCTGAATTGAATGAAAAGTTGAAGGAAATGGAGATTATGGTGCAGCATAAGGATAAGGAGTTGGAGGAAGAGAAGTAGAATAAGAGTGAATTAGAAGAAAAGCTAAAAGAAGCTGAAAATATCATCAAAGCATTGAGAGAAATTGCAACGCTTGAAGCCCAAGAGCATTCTTCTGAGCTATGGAAGCACAAATCTGCCTTTATTGAAGTTGTGACAAACCAACGGCAACTTGAAGCTGGAATGGGCCACGCACTTAGGAAAATTGAAGCTACAAAACAAGAACTTGGAGTAGTATTAGAGCAAAAGGAGGAGGCAGACTTGATGGTTCAAAAACTATCAATGGAGATGGTAAAAATGCATAAGGATTTGGAGCAAAAAGAAAATATTCTGTTAGCAATGCTTAGGAAGAACAAGCTGGATACAACAGAGAAACACTTGCTTTTAAAGGAGGTTAAACTATCAAAGGCTAAGAGAAAGCAAGCTGAAATAGAAACTGAAAGGTGGAGGGCAGTATCTAGACATTAGAGGCATTCATTAAGAAGGATGTTGACTAACCAAGTAAATTCAAAATTGGACTTTTACAGAGGGGCAAGAGGGGTGCATCAGCATGCAACAGGATCATCATACAATGGAAAGACAAGATCACAGCCAACTGATCTTGTTCTTGAGTATGGGCATATTGGACTTAAAAAGGACAGAAAGGAGCCAGAACTTTCTCCAATCTCTGACTGCTACTCACTAGAAGGAAATGAGGCATTGGGTAAGAAGAAATTTCCCAATTTTCATTAGGATTTAACATATATGAACTCTTAGCTTTAACCAACATTATCAATAGCGAACTCTAATACACATGTGCGCATGTACACACATATTCTTGATTTTATTTTCCTTTATAAAATCCAGTCAAAATGCTTTAATTCTTGATTTTGTATAAAATTCTAGATTCTTGTTTTCTTAATACCTTCCCTTTTCTTGCTTTTTAAGCTATGACAGCTGATGTTAAGCAATTGGAAAGTTGGGTACTGTCAGAAGCCGAGAAGTATGCAACTTTAATTGAGCAAAGGCATCACTTAGAACTAGATGCTTTTGCAGAACAAATGAGAATCAAAGATGAGAAATTAGAAACATTTCATTGGCAGTTGACGAGCATGGAACTAGAATCAAAGCGGCTGCAGTCCCATATTGAGGGAATGAATGAGGATATGTCACAACTCAGACATGATAATATGAAATTGGAAGCCTTGTTATTGGAGAGAGAAGAAGAATTAACTTCCTTAAAAGAGCAACTAGCATCACAATTGAAGGCCCTAAATTGCCAAAATACTAATTTAAATTGTTCTGTACATAGTCCAGTAATAGCCGATGAGGCCATTGGCTCTGAAGTTATCAATAAGAGAAAACAGAATGGGAGAGAACAAGAAACAAGGACTCCAAATTCGGAGGATTTGTGTCAAGAGGAAGATGCTGAGAAAGAAGAAGGAAACTCATCCTTTAACCAGTCCAAGGATGTAGGTTTAATTGCCCATTCTCCTGAAAAAGAGTTAGAAGATGATAAGGAAATTGCCAATGAGGGTCCTGTAAAAGAGGGAAGAACAAGTCCAGTGGATATTGATGTTACTGAAAACCTGGCATCATCTAGTCAGCCCTTGAATAAGACAAACAATTCTCCTTGGAGGATGGATCTTCATGCTCTTCAAGTTTCATATAAGATCAAAAGGCTGAAGCAGCAACTTTTAATGCTTAAGAGACTGACAGGGAAGCAAGAAAGCCTTGAAGATACAGAAAGCAATGATAATGGGAAAATTGGGATCAAGAGTTTCCTTGCATTGATGTCTTTGCTGAATAAACAAGTTGGCAGGTACTAGTCCTTTCAAGAGAAGGCAGATGACCTTTCCAAACACATGGTAAGTTTGGATTAATTCAGTAAAGTTCAAAAAACTATGACAATAAAATTGACTTTTGGCAATTCAGTGTTCTCAACACTTTGATAGTTGCAAAATTTCAACCATCTCTTTTAAATATTGGTGCTTCTGTTTGGCTTCAATTAGGGCCTAACACACTATATGGCATTCTCATTGGCCTCTCTTTTGGCAGTTTAAAAATGTAGTCATTTACGTATAGCTTCTTATTTATATTTTTCAGCATGAGCATAATCTAACTGCGAGTGGTGGACATTCTAGTACAGCAAGACCAAAGGACGAAACTAAAGCACTACAAAAATTCCTAGACGAAACATTTCAGCTGCAGAGACATATAGTTGCAATAGGACAGAAATGGGTGGAAATTCAATCCAAGATTGCTTCTGGATTTGTTGGGGTCACTGAAGAAATAAATAAGACTGCTAGCTTTGACATGAAACGCTTTGCTGATAGGAAATTATTGGAGATCTTGAGGGGACATTGACTTGTGAGGGGATGATATATTTAAGGAGGTAGTGAGGAGAGCTAAAAAATAAAAAATAAAGATGAGGCTTAATACATATTAGATAGTCTTGCAGTTTGTAAGTGTTTCTACTGATTTTGTTTGAGATTTTTTTTTCTTTTTTTTGAGAAACCAGTCTGTGAGACAGAACGATGCTTTTATTAAAACATAAGAAAACTAATCAAACAAAGCAAGGGGGATAATGTCCAAAAACCAACCCAAGATTTCTTTGCCAAAGCATCGGCAACAGGCAATCAATAGTGGACTGTCAAGCCCTTCAGTGTAAAGATTAATTTGTCAAATATATAAGAACCAAAACTCAAACAAAACAATAATATCATAAACCCACAAAGTTTAGAGAAATAATATAAACCCATATTAGCGATAATCATATGTAAAGAGAGAACCTGAAGATTGTGGGTGGCGCCGCCGATTTAGAATGGAAGAGAAGAAGTGCCGCCGAGTCGTCCGGAAAGAGATGAAGTGCCGCCGAGTTGGATTGGATATGAGTGCGCCGCTGATTTGAATATGGATTGAAAGAGAATAAGCTAGAGAGCGGCGCCGACGAGTTGGATTGGATGAGAAGAAGTGCCTCCGATTTGAGGTTGTGGGTGCGCCGCAGATGTGGTATCAACTGTCTGATTTGAGGGTTTTGTTTAGAGAGGCAAACAGAGCAATGAGCCAACGAAGTAGAGAGGTAGAGAAGCAAACGTGAGAAAGGAGAAAAGGCTGAAAAGCGTGATGACTGTTTTAATTTTTTGTTTTTATATAAAACCTACTTAACCAGTAACCAAAAACCTTTAAAATTACTTCCACGGTCAAGATCAAAATCATAATAAATTAACGGCTCAGATATAGGTGGGTACCGTATCCTCTATTTTTTGAGGGGGTATGGTAGAATGACCCCTTGGTCTGATAATAAAGAACTATTATCAAGAGTGGACACCATACATTGTAAAATTCTTTAAAAAAAACAAAAGATGTGACACGTGTCGCAAAATTGGACTCCAATTTAGAATTTAATTGGATTTTCTCTCTACTTTGGCTATATATATATATATATATATATATATATATATATATATATATAGACTAGTGTGTAGCCCTATGCAAATACATAGATACAATTAAAAATAGTCACAGTTATATGGTTCAAATTATACAAGGTATTAACTTACACTTTTTTTTTTAAACCATACATTTCTAAAATATATAATGGTTTCTCATACATATATATAAAATATTTAATTGGTTTTAAACTCTTTGATATTTGCACCCAATAATTCATTTTTCACAAAAATTAAAATGTTAAATGGACACGTGGCAGAAAATTGGACTCTAATTGAAATCCAATTTAGAATTTTGACGTATTTGGACTATTATTATGTATAAAATGTAAATTGTCCTTTTTTTAATTATTGTGGAGCACTTTTTTTTTTTAACGATTTATTTATTCTAGATTCTTTGGTTTTTGTACTTAATAACTTCACTTGTATGAATATTTATGATGTGATCTCACATTTAGTTCTAAATTAAGAAATAAAACTTTTTAGGAATAAATAATTTAGGATATATGGCACACAATTGGAACTCTAATTTGGAATTCTAATTTGAATTTCTTTTAGCTTCACCTATTATTATATATATAGACTAGTATGTAACCCGTGCGTATAATAGTGAATGGTGGTGATGCTATTGATGTTAGTTTGAGTTATTAAACATATAGGACATAGTTCGACTAGGACATTAGGAGGTACTAAAATAGTTTTTCTTTGCAATTTTCATAATATTGGTTACGCTAAGTTTTTCATTACATTGCTATGACGTATATAATTCTGAAAATCACTATTGGATATTACATATACAATATCAATTCACAATTATTGTCTTTAAAATTCTATTAAATATAGCACAAAATAAAATAATAAATTGGTCAAATATATCTCCTAAATTGAATGTGGATAGGTGCATGTGATCGTTCAGTTCAATTACAGTTTATTACTTTCAATATCTTCGCATACAAAATATCTTATAAGAAACAGTATAAAAAAATGCTTATTAGTTAAGAGAAAAAATAACTGTAACAATCTAAAAAAATTAATTTGTATAAAAGCTAATAAAAGCAAAATCCAATTTTGATTCTAATTGAATTTTCTCTAAACTTTGATTTTGTTTGTTTTTAGACCCCTTAAAGCACAACCAAATTAATCTAGTTAATTATCCAAGTGATTACTTAGTCAAATTATCAAATCTAGGTTAACACACATATATCATATTATTGTAAAGTGCGGAAACTAAAGAACACAATAATATGATAACCCAGGAAAACCAAACCGGTAAAAAACCTGGAGAGGATTTAACCTAATTATCCTCAAGGTAAAACTGAATCCACTATGAAAGAATTGAAGTTTACACAATAGCGACTTAGACCACTAACATCCTATTGCTATCTCGAGTAGGAAACTTACTACCATGACCATGTGACAGCTCTGAATCCATGGACTACTTCTTTCTTGGATTCCCAGCAAGTACAAGCACTCCCGCTTGTGTATCTTTAAGCTCTTGAATCTGCAATTGAATTGATCACCAAACTCTTGACATCAATCTTGAGATTGGAAACTCTTAGTGTATGTGAAGGCAAACACCTCTAGATCTCACAGAAGATTCACACACACAACATAAAGAGCAACCTTAAAACGTGGCTAAGGTCTTCCCTTTTATACTTAAGACAAAACATAAAACCTTACACATCAAACGGGCTTGGGCTGAGTTGGAAATTCTGCAGAAAAAACAATTTGCATGAGTTTCGATCGATCGAGTCTAATTCTCGGTCGATCGAGCTAGGCAGATTTACACAGTAAATCCTGCAGTAACTCGATTCCAACTTTACATACAAACACATACTTTGAGCAAGTCTAAACAAGACTAAAACATTTTGATCGTGGTTTGTCAACATTACAAAATGAAGTTCTAATACATTAGTTCCTAATTCCTTAGAACCTAACATATTTAAAAAAACATATATATATATATATATATATATATTACCTAGTTAATAATAGGGATGGACCCAATAGGGGCCTAAGAGGGCCTGGGCCCCCTGGCCCAAATATTTTTTTTTTTACTAGGTATATTTTATGTTTTTAATAATTGACCCCCCTTTCTCCCAAAACCTTGGCACCCCGTTAGCCAACCCTACCCAGACCTAACTCAACCTAAAAAAAAAAAAAAAAAAACCATTAAACCACGTTATATAAAACTGAATTCAGAAAAAAAAAAAAAAAAAAAAAAGAAAAAGAAAAAAAAAAAGTCGAGAGAGAGATCGAGAGACAGAAACCGAAGAGAATAAAGATAGCCCAATCCAACCAACTCATGTAAATTCTCAACCCAAAAAATAATAGCTTTTATTAAATAATTTTTCTTGACTACCTAAAAAATTTTGAACACCCTACTTTGAAAACCTGGGGAAAAGAAAAAATCTTTAGCTTACTTTCGAGATGACTGTAGAAGGAGATGACACCACCAACCTTCAATAGATTAAAGATTTGCATTCGTGAGCCTTTGACTCTTCTAATTTTTTTCTCTATCTATTTGTCTCCCTTATTTCTTAATCTTTGGCGTCCTGAGTCACTTGACTTGCTAAGTTAGGTCTATTTGCTCTTGCTTGTTTTCTTCTTTACTTATTGATTAGATTGGGAAAACTGTTTGATCTATTCATAATGGTATACTGGGAATACTATTTGATCAATTCATGATTGCTCTAGGACTTGCAACTATGATCCACGTGTATGGTTTAGATTTACAACCATGGTCCACGTGTTTTCGTTTCAGTAGTTTGCTCGCTCTTTTTTCTTCTTTTGTTTCGCTTTTATTTGACCACCACACACGTGTATGGTATATTGGGATAGGTATGACTTTTCTTGATTCTTCTTTTCTTACTTTTTTTTAAATTAATTATGTTATTATATGACATGAACATTTTTAGACCCCTTAAAAAACAATCAGATTAATCTAGTTACTTAGTCAAGTGATTGTTTAGTCAAATTATCAGATCTAGGTTAACACAAATATATCATATCATTATAAAGTGTAGAAAATAAAGAATACAACGACATGATAACCCAAGAAAATCAAACCGGTAAAAAACCTAGGGAGGGTTTAACCTAGCTATCCTCAAGGTAAAACAAATCCATTATGAAAGAATTGAAATTTACACAATAGGGACTTAGACCACTAACATCCTATTGCTACCTCGAGTAGGAAACTTACTACCATGATCATGTGACAGCTATGAGTCCACATACTACTTCTTTATTGGATTCCCAGCAATCACAAGCACTACCGCTTGTATATCTTTAAGCTCTTGAAATAGCAAGTGAATTGATCACTAAACTCTTGACATCAATCTTGAGATTGGAAATCCTAAGTGTATATGAAGGCAAACACCTCCAAATTTCACAAGAGATTCATAGACACGGCATAAAGAGCAACCCTAAACGTGGCTAGGGTTTTCCCTTTATACTTAGGGCAAAACATAAAACCCTACACGTCAAATGGACTTGGGCTGAGTTGGAAAATTTTTGCAGAAAAACGATCTACACGAGATTTGATCGATCAAGTCTAATTCTTGATCGATCGAGCCAGGTAAATTTACACAGTAAATCCTGTAGTCACTCGATTCCAATTTTACATAAAAAACATATACTTCGAGCAAGTCTAAACAAGACTAAAACGTTTTGATCATGGTTTGTTAACATTACAAAATGAAGTTCTAATACATTAGTTCCTAATTCCTTAGAACCTAACATGACATATTAACAATATATATATATATATATATATATATATATATATATATATATATATATATGAGATTAAATTCTATAAGGATGGAGTGTAAAACCCATGTTTTACACCATCCAATAAGTGATTGCCACATCAGCATTTTACTTAAAATTCAATACATCCTACCACACCTAATAACATCTTGATAAATTTCCAATTTGACTGGATTTATATATGAGTATTAGAATTGATTGAGTGTGATTGTGTTTATTCTTAAATATGTGATAGGATGATATGACATGTTGGGATTGGAGAGATAAAACATGGGTTTTACACAACGTCCTTATAGAATTTAATCTCTCTATATATATAAATATAATAAGCTACTTTTAAAATAGATAAAAATATATAATATAAAAATAAATCACTAAAATGTGCAAATCATTATTTGATTAGATTTTGTTTAATGCATTTAATTTCAAGAATTGTTTGTCTACTTTGCAACTTTAACTTATTAGTATTTTTTTTATATGTTAGTCATTAAGTACTTAATGGATTATAAATTTAGTTTTGAATCTAATCCCATAAGCAAGTTAAAAATATTTGATCTATTAATGATGATATTTTAAAAAATAATACTATACTTTTGGATTCTAATGTTGAGTTATAAAATAATTAACTTATGGGATAATTACAGCAAACCCACCTGTGGTTTGGGCGAAAATCACTTTGCCTACCCGTGGTTTGAAAAGTGTCACTTAACCCACCTGAGGTATGTTCCGTTTGTTTTCCGTAACCAACTTCTGTTAAAATCAGGGGTAAACAGGTATTTTTGCTCAAATTTTATGTCTCTCTCCTCCTAAAATAAAAAATAGCACAAAAATACAAGAAAAAAAAAATCAAAAGTGAAATTTCTTTCTCTCCATTCACACAAATTTTAAACATGAAGAACATACCCAACCACGCTCCACTACCAAACCCATTAAGAAGAAAAAAAATCAAAAACAAAATCTAGCAACCCAGACCACGACCACGATCCACCCATCAAAAACAAAATAAAAAACAAAACCCATTAAACCACGACCACAATCCACCCAAAGAGGGGAGGCATGGCGGCGAAATCCAACAACCCAGCTACCACGAAACCCAGACAAAATCCAGCCACACCACCATTGACCTACAATCCACCACAAAACAAACCAAAATCCACTGCCATAAACCCACTACCACAGCCAAAATCCACCACCATCAAACCCACAAATCATTAAACCCGAAACCCGCATTGAACACGGCGAAACCCACAGCTTGGGTTGGCGAGAGTGAGGAACTGAAGAGAGAGTGAAGGTCGGCGGCGAGTGGTGGAATACGTTTGGGTACGGGAGTTGGGCTGGTGAGGAGTGGAGGAAGATCGATGAGTTGGGCTAGTGGAATGGGTTGCAGAGATTGGCGAGCTGGGTTGGCAGAAGGGCTGGATTAGAGCTGGGGAGGCAAGCTGGGTTTATGGTAGATGGGCTTGTGCAGATCAGCGATGGAGGAAAAGAGACAAACTCAAAGGGAAGATGGAGAAGAAAATGTGAGAGAGAGATGCTGGGATGAAATGAAAGAAAATGAAGAAAAAAAATCATTAAAATAATTAGAGTAGTGTGAATGTGCAAATAAAATTTTCTTGTGTATGTTCTTCCTTTTCAAAATGTGTGTGAATGGAGAGAGACAAATACCACTTTTTGATCTTGTTTCCCTTGTATTTTTGTGTTATTTTTTGTTTTGGGAGGAGAGAGATATAAAATTTGAGCAAAAATACTTGTTTACCCTTGATTTTAACAGAGGTGGGTTACGGAAAACAAACGGAACATACCTCAGGTGGGTTAAGTGACACTTTTCAAACCACAGGTAGGCAAAGTGATTTTCGCCCAAACCACAGGTGGGTTTGTTGTAATTATCCCTTAACTTATATATTGAGTGATATTTACATTATACTTTAGACTATTATATAAATTATGAATATAATATATATACAAATCTCATTCCCCCCCCCTCCCCTGCAAAAGACAAGTTTCAAGTTACGTTATTTCTATGATTTTATTAACATAACTTAAGTTTCTTAATAACCACCCTAAAAAAATCTCTAGAGTCATCACTACCTATATGGATGTTTATTTGGATTTTTTTTTTTTTGCTTATACTTCGGGCCTTCCCTAACTTGAAATCTTAGGTCTGTCCCTGTTAATAATGGACCATGCATAGTTATAGTATATTATATAAATAACTTATAAATTTGAATTTTTTTTAGTTATACAAAAAAAGGATCACAAATATAAAATCATTCAAACCCTTTCTTCCTCTAATTTTATATATAGAATTAGATATATGATTATGTTTTTTTTAATAGTTTATTTATATTAGACTTGAAATCTTAGGTCTGTCCCTGTTAATAATGGACCATGCATAGTTATAGTATATTATATAAATAACTTATAAATTTGAATTTTTTTTAGTTATACAAAAAAAGGATCACAAATATAAAATCATTCAAACCCTTTCTTCCTCTAATTTTATATATAGAATTAGATATATGATTATGTTTTTTTTAATAGTTTATTTATATTAGACTCCTAATTTTCTACACTAAATTAACTTATTTGGCACAAAAATTTATTAAAAAAAAAAAACTTAGATTAATCAGACACGTGGCGCAAAATTAAACTCTAATTGAAATATAATTTTTACACTGAATCAACTCACTTGACACAAAAATTTAAAAACTTGTATTAGATAGAACACGTGGTGTAAAATTAGACTATAATTGATTAGGGGGGCAAAATTTTTCCTTTTCCTTTTTTTTTTTTTTTGGTGCTTGGTCTTCATTATACACGGTATGACGGTATGGGGCGACCCAGTTACTATCCAAATATTATAAGAGTCAAAAAGAAACTCAAGGAACATGCAAAAGAAAAAAAAAAATGGTTTCAGTTGTTAAGAGCCTGTTTGGATTGAGTTTTTTGATAACTTAATTCTCTGTTTCCATAACTCATAACTCAAAAATGGTGGGACCCATAGCAAAAAGTTTGTTTGGCAAACAATAACTCTGTTTCAATAACTCTGTTTCCATCACTCAATTATCTGATTTTTGAGTTATGAGTTATGGAAACTGAAAACAACTTTTGGCTGTTTTCAGCTTCCATAACTCATAACTTAATGGCAATATTGTAATTACACACACATAGGGGACCCACAGTAGTAACTTTTGACCACCTTTTTTTTTTTTTTTTTTTTTTTTTTTTTCTGGGTTGGCGTTGGCTGTGTTTTTTTTTTTTCTTTTTTTTCTTTTTCTTTTCCTGGGTTGGCGTTGGCTGTTTGTGTTTTTTTTTTTTTTTTTTTTTCTTTTCCTGGGTTGGCGTTGGCTGTTTATGTTTTTTTATTTATTTATTTTTATATATATATATAATATTAGCTTCGGTGAGTTGGGTACTGAAAAAAAAAAAAAAAAAAAAAAAAAAAAAAAAAAAAGGTCAACTGTGAGGTCACACGATAACAAGCCAGACCCAACCCATAAAAATAATTCACAAGGTCCACAATTAAATAAAAATGAGGATAAATGAATGTGAATGTGGTGAAGGCATTAAAGATGCAATCTTTTGAAGTGAATATATAATGTCATTGCCATGTCAATTATGGTGCTATAATTCACTTCCATGTAGGGGTGTCAATTCGGGTTAGCGTGTTAGGTTCGTGTCGTGTCAAGGTAAGGGTATTCGACTAAATGGCTCAACCCTAACCCGACCCGACCCATTTAATAATCGTGTCATGATCCTTCAACCCTAACCCGACCTGTTAATAAGGCAGGTTGACCTGACCCAACCCAATTGACACGCTTAATAAATGAGTCGTGTTGAGTTGACATGAATGTAACACAACCCATTTCAACCTACATAATATTAAATATAACATCCATCTAGAAATAAATTTTTTTACATCCCAAAAAGCAGTGCATACACTTTAAGTTTTCAACCCACATTCAAAATAATATAGTTCAACAAAAATATAACATTCATCTAGAAAATAAGTTCTTTACACTCCAAAAGAAGTGCATACACTTCAACCCAAATTCAAAATAACTAAGTTTAACAAAAATAAAATAACATAGTTCAACAAAAATATAATATCCTTGGAACTCATCAAATGCTAAGTATCAATATTGAAAGAATTTGAGTAAACAGTAGACTAATCCTGACTATGACCATGATTATCATCCATAGATTTTTTGTTGATATCCAAATTCATAACATCTTCCACAAGCTCATCCAATTTCATTTGTGCAAGTTCTATGCCCAAAAAAAAAAAAAAAAAAAGTATTAGTAGTTCTAGGGTCTATAAAGTTTCAATTTCCAATTATATCCCTTGTAAATTTTTGTAATTACTCACTTTTCTTTTTAAATTTAAAATATATGTTGGATATAAAAGGTATTTGACAAATCTAAAGTAAAATAAATATTTATTTGTTATATAAGTTAAATGGGTTGTATTAAGTGAGTCATTTCGGGGTTGACACAAATAAATTAGCGTGTCATACATGTTTATTGCGGGTTATACGGGTTGACCCGCTTATGAAACGTTTCTTATCGTGTTGCTTTCGGGTCGACCCGTTTATGACCCAAACCCATTAAGGTCCAACCCTAACCCGAAAAAACCCGTGTCGGGTTCGTGTCGTGTTCGTGGGTTGGGTCGAACATTGACACCCCTAGTTCCATGCCATCTTAAGAAGTGAATATATAATTGCATAAACAAATATTTCCATTGAATTGCTATCATGATGCTATAATTCGCTCATCTAAATATTTTCAATAAAAATTATATTTACCATCTATTTCACATTAGAAGGTCAAAACTCTCAAATCTTCGCCATAACAAGCCTTAGATAATCACTACTGTAAAAATCATAAACTCCCTTATCAAATAAATCCACCAAATCAAAAACCCATATACATAATCACAAGAATATCACTTCCAAAATTCATAAATCACATGAATATCATTATCAAAGTTTAAATTAAAAGAAACTCAAGCAAAAGTATAAAACCCACCAAAAAGATTAGGAATTTTTACATCAAATAATAGAGAAGAGTGAGCCTTAGCTTTTTCCTGTGGAGTTTTCTAGTGATCTTGCCGGAAAAATGTTGGTGGAGATGGGGGTGAAAAGTGTGTACCGGTGGGGTAGTGAGGGAGAAAGTGAGAAAGAAGAGTGTGTTTGTGTGTTTTGTGAAATGAAAAGGAATGAGAGTAGCCCATCAATAGCCGGCCAAGAAGGAGAGATATTTTGGGATTTTTTTTCCATTTAGCATCATTTTAGCAACAATTTTGTTAGTTGGCATGTTTTTGAAACATTTTAGCAAACTAACATTTTGAGTTTGTTAGACTCGATTTCAACAAACGAAATCGAGTCTCAAGCACTCGATTTTGATGCTCTAGAAAGCTGATGTGGAAATTTTTATAAACATAGAACTCGAGTCTCACTCACTCGTTTTAGTTTTATTGATCTGCGAAACAAATTAAAAGAACGAAGCAGACAGAGGAGAAGAAGAAGAAAGAAGGAAAAGAAGAAAAGGAAGAAGAAGAAGAGACCCATGGCAAAATCAAACCCACCCATGATAAAACCAGATGAAGAACGAATTAGAAAGAAGAAGAAGAAGAAGAAGAAAGAACGAAAAGAAAAAGAGACTCATGGCAGAATCAAGCCCACCCACGGTAAACCAAATCCACCCCTCTGTTTCCATCTCTACCTGCAAAACCAAACCCACCTAAAAAAAACTCTTTTTTTCTTCTTCTTCTTTGTGTTCTCTAGATTAGATGTGTAATATTTGATATGTCTTCTCCAAAGCCTAAATCAAGTGTATTAGACTCGAGTTTCACGTGTACAAAGATCCACATCAGCCTTTGCCAGAGCATAAATCAAGTGTATTAGACTCAATTTCCTTAAAAAAACATGCCAACTAACGTAATTGTTGCTAAAATGATGCTAAATGGCAAAAAAATCCAATATTTTGCAAGATGTGTGGTTGGGAAATAAGGGGTAGGTGGGGCACATGTGGGCCTAAAAAATCTGACTCCCCCCTCCCCCCAATTTTTCTTACTAGGGCGTTACATGAATAGAAGAATATGATCAAACTGTAAATTATATTCTAGGTTGACTTGGTTGCCAAATTTATTAGGGCCAGGGATCACTTGAAATGATCCAAGCCTATAATATCCCAAAAAACAAAAAAAAGAAAAAAGAAAAAAAGGTAGGGTATTTAAGTAAATCTTTGGGCAAATTATAGTAAACCGACTTGTAGTTAGTCCTATTTTCACTTTGCCTACCCGTGATTCAAAACTTAACACTTTGCCCACCTGAGATAACTTCCATTAGGGCTCTATTACTCACCTCTGTTAAAATAAGGGTAATTATGTCTTTCTACTCCTCTTTTATATCTCTCTCCTCCCAAAGCATAAAAAACATACAAAAATAAGAAAAATAAAGATCAAATACGCTGTAGTTTTATTCCTCAAAAACAATATATGCTATATTTCTAAAGTTCTAATAAAGATTATCCAAAAACCCAACCGGTTTTAAAAACTACCAAGCAACAATCAATTTCATTTCCAAACCATCAAAAAATCACGTTAGCCGAGAGAGGGACTGATAAGATTCTCTCCAAATTCCAGAGAGAGAGAAGCAGATTCACCACTGATCTCTAATCTCTAATCTCCAAACTCCAATCTTCATTGACCTCTCAAATCTGATCTCCACCAATCCCCTAAATCTGATCTCTATCAATCTCCCAAATTCAATCTCCATCAATCTCTCAAATCAGATCTCCGACTCCGATCTCCGCTGATCTTTGTGGTTGTCGATTTGTGTCGCCAAGCTTGCCTTCTGCAGAAGTTGACTTATTCTCCTAAACAACCAAAGCCACAACCCATAAATCTGTTCATTTCTTCTTAGATCAAGTCCTAACTGATACGTTATTAACTGGGTAATTTGTGGGTTATGAGTGAGTTAGATACTTGTTGTCTTGGATTTGATAATTCAAGTGTTTTGCTACTGTGGTTGGGATTCAGGGTGGGTTTGAAGTTGGAAGGTTCCTTCCTTTCTTTAATTGGTGGTGTTTGATTCTGTAGAAAAAGACCGAGAATTAGGAGAGGCACAAGTATAGCAATATTAAATTCTACGTCTTATTTTTTAGATATTTATATATCGACTAGCTTGTAATCACATTCATATGTATGGATGCATGGCTATATTTAAAAGATATATATTAAGATGCATGGCATAATTCTCACATATATAATTTGAATATTATTGAGAGTCATTCTTATATATATTTTTTACTCTTTAAAAAGTCTTGAAATGATATCATTAGGCTGAAAATGTAAATTGTCCATTTAGAAAAAAAAAAAAAAAAACATTTATATTCATTAATTCTAGACACTTTGGTTTTTGTATGTAATAACTAACTCGGATGAATATTTATGATGTGATTCCACATTTGACTTCAAAATTAAGAAATTAAACTCTCTCTGAATATAAATAATTTAAAACATATGGCGCAAAATTGGATTTCAAATGTAAAATCTAATTATATTTTCTCTAAATTTTGCATATATATATTGAATGGATTTGATTTAATATGACAGTTTTTGAGGTTTATTAGTGCTCGTTGAAGGTCTTGCATACTTTTAATTAAGGTGAAAATTTTTTAATTGTGCGACTATTGTTGCGTGCTTAACCCTCTTGGTTGGGTTTGGTGTGACAAAGTCAAATGGTCAATTTTAATATATATATATATATATTTTTTTTTTTTTTTGATTGATTGGATTTGATTTAATATAGCAATTATTGAGGTTTATTAATGCTCTTTGAAGGCTTTGCATACTTGTAATTAAAGGTAAAAACCTTTTTAAGTGTGTGGCTATTGACCGTGACAAAGTCAAATGGTCGATATGAAATGATCCAAGTCAATTGTTGCCGGCTTCCAGGATTTCTAGTCTAGGCTTATCACCTGCTTCTTGCAAGAGAGC
Organism: Quercus parvula; assembly: GCA_030820535.1. Taxonomy (NCBI): domain Eukaryota; kingdom Viridiplantae; phylum Streptophyta; class Magnoliopsida; order Fagales; family Fagaceae; genus Quercus; species Quercus parvula. Next base: position 52,750,511 of record JAUAME010000002.1, read on the forward strand.
TTCTTCTGCCATATTTGCGCCTAAATATGAACTGATCCCTTCCTCTACCACAAGATCTCACCAAATAATCAAAGACTGTTAGTTATGGCAAACAAAATGCGAAAACTTATCCTCGGTCTTTTATGTTTGCTATTCTACTTAGGGCCATCCAGTTCCCTGCAGCATGATACATTAGAGCAAGGACAGGAACTCGAATTTCTGGCAGAAAAATATTCAGCTTCTGGAAAATTTAAAATCGGATTCATCAGCCTCACAGGTTGTCCCTGCTACATAGGAATATGGTACAACGACAACCGTTTCCGTGAAAACAATACTCTGTGGGTTGCCAATCGCGACAATCCAATCCTAAACAATCCTGAAAGTCTCACCATTGATGATAATGGGGATTTGAAAATTACATACAACAGAGATCGTTCTTTTGTACTGTACTCCGGACATGAAGCTAGTAATGTAAGTGCTGTTCTACTTAATACCGGCAATTTTGTACTGAGTGAAATCAGTTCAGGGCGACAATTGTGGCAAAGTTTTGATTATCCTACTCACGTACTTCTGCCAGGAATGAAACTTGGAGTAGACCAAAAAACGGGGCAGAGATGGGTTCTAACATCATGGAGAAGCCAGGAGGTACCCGCCTCAGGTAACTTTACCTTTGGCCTCCATCCTAATCGTACAGATCAATTGGTCATCTTGTTGCACGGGGACATCTATTGGACAAGTGGGTATGTCAACTCATCTTCATTTCGCCTTACACATCGAATGAGAATGAAACATACTTCAGCTACTCTGCTGCTGCGGACATATATTCCCCACAGTTATCGATAAATTACTTGGGAGTACTTTCTGATGATAAAGGCGCTATAGTTAATTGTACTTCTGATTCCTCTTATTTAAATCAAGGATGTGTGGCCAAAGTGAATCTTCAATGCAGGAGCCTTAATGAGACATTTTCTCGAGTTTTCGGTTCATGGCATGATGATGGATTCAAGTTTAATGAAGGTGACAACCTGACCCTTATGGATTGTAAGGCCAAGTGCTTCAACAATTGTTCTTGTGTTGCCTATGCATCTACAAATGAAGAGAATCAAACTGGCTGTGAGATTTGGAGCACAGGGCCTAGAATTGCTTTGACAGATGCTAGTAAGCGACGGACAATATACTTCCTTGGTAAGTCTAATTAATTCATGCTCGAGACTAATCAAATTAATGTGCATATTATTGATGTATTACATGTAGATATAACATATATACTATTAACTTAATTTTTGAAAATTGAAGGAAAAAATTGATATAATTAATATTTGAAGAACCTAGATTTTGAATCTAATGCTCCAATCTTCATGCCAACAATATTGTCCACTTTGAAGTCCATGCCCCTCACAGCTTTGTTTCTCCCTAGTAAAGAGCAAGAAAAAAATTGTGTTAATATTTTGGATATTCACCCCCCATATAATTAAGGCATTCCCTTTTACCCCACCCAGACCATGTGAGATTTCATGGATAGCCCTCACCTCATCACTCTGATGACCCTTGCTTTGTGCTTGGAAGAAACAAAGCCGCAAGGGGTATGGACTCCAAAGTAAACAATATTTTTTACATAGATTTTAGGACTAAAGGGAAACTTTGAGAATGTATAGAATCAAAATTTTGTACAACCACAAAGAGGCTCGATCTCAAATGATTTGAAGCCTCTAGGGGTCAAAGAGAAACAATGAATTTTGTGAGTCTTATTTTGATTTCTAAAGCACAAGCAATCATGCAACTTAAATCACAAGAAAAAGAAAACTGAATAGAAATACTATTGGTAGTATTATAGAAAATATGTTTGTCCTTGTAGCCAAAAACGTAGCAAACAGGTGGGCAAATAGGTGGTGGATATGGCTAATCATGGCAATAGGGGCAATTATAATCTCTTTGTTGTGCTTCTTAGGCAACGCAAAATGGAAAAAATGCAAAGTGGAAGGTAATTGATTCTCCTACTATAGATTTTTAGATATATTACTAATGATCAAGTAGAAAGGAAAAAAAATCAACTAATATTTTATATATGTTAATTAGGGGAGAGAAAAAAGAAACAAAAATTGCTCATACAAGAAATTGGAGGTAATGCAATACCTTCCACAGTACATGACAAAGTGAAGAAACAAAATAAAGATGGACAAGCTAGCCATGAGTTGCAAATCTTCAGCTTTGAAAGTATTTCTGTAGCTACAAATAATTTCTCAACTGAAAATAAATTAGGAGAGGGTGGCTTTGGACCAGTTTATAAGGTTAATTCTTCTCTCTCTCTCTCTCTCTCTCTCTCTCTCTCACAGCCTAGCTAATCCATTTTGTCCGGTCAATAAATTAACACTTGAGGTGAGCCCAATTGCTTGGAAGAATCTTGATACAAAATTAACTAATGTAACCAGAGATTGAATTAAGATGATATGAGTATGACTAATACAATATACTTTCAGGGTAAATTATCTGATGGACCAGAAATAGCAATAAAAAGACTTTCAAGAAGTTCTGGGCAGGGATTAATAGAGTTCAAGAATGAAGTGATTCTTATTGCCAGGCTCCAACACACTAATCTTGTCAGGCTTTTAGGGTTTTGCATTGAAGAAGAAGAAAAACTACTAATCTATGAGTACATGCCCAACAAAAGTTTAGACTTCTTCCTCTTTGGTAGGACGTGGTTAATGATTAGGAAAGTTTACTTATGTGAAGATTTTTTCTTTCTTTTATATAAAGTCAAAACAACACTTAATCATTTGCTTGCTATCAGATTCTACTAAAAAGTATTTATTAAGTTGGAGGACACGCTTCAACATAATTGAAGGCATTGCTCAAGGACTTGTTTATCTCCACAAATATTCAAGACTAAGAGTAATTCACCGGGATTTAAAAGCAAGCAACATTTTGCTTGATGAGGAGATGAATCCGAAAATATCTGATTTTGGCATGGCAAAAATATTTGGGTTGAAAGGATTAGAAGAAAACACAAACAGGGTTGTTGGAACATAGTAAGTATGCATTTCATTTCAAGCAAGCATAATTTAATTATATTTTTTGTATGCGCACATGTATATATTTGCTTGTTTATGCTAAAGTTCATTGGTCACTTTTACTTTAGTGGTTATATGTCCCCGGAGTATGCAATGAATGGTGTTGTTTCGATAAAAATCGATGTATTCAGTTTTGGGGTTCTACTATTAGAAATCATAAGTGGCAAGAAAAACAATAGTCGCTATCACTGTGAGGATCCACTCAACCTTATAGGATATGTAAGTTCTCAATTAACCCTTCTTAACCAATACATGGACTTTTGAACTTAATGGTTAACATTGTATGAACAATTGGACTTGTATCAGGCATGGCAGTTATGGAATGAAGGTAAAAGTTTGGAGATAATAGACCCAACAATACTAGAGGAATCACGCCCTCCATTTGAAGCGTTGAGGTGCATTCACATTGGTCTCTTATGCGTACAGGATCAGGCAAAGGATAGACCCACCATGCCAAATGTTGTTTCTATGCTTTCAAATGAAACTCTTAAACTATCTTCTCCAAAACAACCTGCATTTTTTACCAACACAATTGCAGAAGACTTGGGGGTTTCAGAAATTAAGCCAAAAAATTGTTCCATAAATAGTGTCACAATTTCTGTGATGGAAGCCAGATAAATACTAAAATGCAATAGTTATGTATGAATGTGTGGTATGTACATGCCCATGTTTTTTGAGGACAAACGGCAGAATGTACATGCCCATGTTAATAGGGCTATCCCTAAATGTAACCAGGCAAACCTGTATCCATAAATGAAACCTAGTTTCATTTATCTTTCGTCTTGTTGTAGCAATTAAAAGAATTATCAATGCTTGTGTGAGTCAACTAATTTAATATTTGTCGTAAGTGTCCTAGCTCAATTGTTATTGGTAAAGCTAACCATCTAGGCGGTTCAAGGATTCACTGACCTCAATGTTTACCAAGCACATATAATATATAATATAGGCATAAATGCACTTTTAGTTCTACATTTTGCATTTTTTTCCATTTTGATCCCTACATTTTATTTTTACCACTTTTAGTCCCTAAACTAATTAATGTCTGACATTTAGGTCCTTTCCGTCACCCAACTAACAGCAAAAGCTGACGTGGCTGACAGTAGAATAAAAAAAATATATAATCACACACATTAATTAATTAAATTAAAAATAAATATTAATATAAATAAAAAATTAAAAAAAAAAAAAAAAAAAAAACTCAAGAACATGAAGATCACAAGAACTCGAACCCAAATCAAAGAACTCAAACCCAGATCAAAGAACTCAAGAACACACATCTCTCTCTTCCTCTCTCACTATCCATCATGCCCACGACCAGTAATCACCACCACCACCACCACCAACAATCCACCAAAGCTAACAACAACCTAAACTCAACTTAACCACCAAAAGCAAGCCGCCACCACCACTGAGACACCACAAAATCCTAAATTTTTACAAATACCCACATGAAAAAAAAAAACACATTTGATCCGAACTACATCAACACACTTCCCAGACATCTTACAATGGAAATCACACACACAAATAAAAACAAAAACATGTCAGCAGTTTAGATCTGAACCCAAAGACAGCAAAAAATAATAATAATATACAAGAAAAAGGTGTTACCAAATCTGGGTGTGTGTGTGTGTGTGTGGAGAGAGAGAGAGAGAGAGAGCAAATCTAGGTTCGTGGATATTGTTATGGATTTTTGTTATTTTTTATTTTTCTTTGTCTCGACTAGGTTCGGTTGGAAAAGAGAGAGCAAATATAGGTTCGTGAGAGAGAAATCGCGAAGGGAAAAATGGGTAGAGGGATTAGAGTGCTGGGCGAAGCAGCAATAGCAGCAGCGGAGCATCGGTTCAAAACCTAGAAAAACTTAGAACAAGTACAAAAGCATCAATCTATATCCAAAACCCATGCGAGAAAAACCCAGAACAACCAATCTTCAAGCCGCCGCCGCTATCACCTTCAGTCTTCAAGCCTCTGCCGTCTCCTTCGTTGCTGTCATCACCCTTGCCGAGAGAGTGAGATCGAGAGGTAGAGATAGAGGTTTGGAGAGATTTGATGGGGACTGTGGAATAGCTCAAAGAGAGGAGAAGAGAATTTTTTTTTTTTTTTTTGATAAGTGGAGAAGAGAAATTGGTTTATTAGGATTTGTTTGGTTTTAGTTAGGAATTGTAATTGGAAATGGAATTGGAAGAAAGAGAAAGTATGAACATGTTTCCAACCAAAGATTGGGGAAAAAACATGTTTTTCCAAATTTTACGAATATTTTGTTTTCTTAATTTTGTTCAAGATACTTTTTAGATCTTAATTTTAGTGATTTTTAGGTTTTAATTCTGTTTTTTTATTTAGTTAAAATTACTAAATTAATTTTTAAAATTTTTATGCTGATGTGGAATTATATTTTGTGTGATTATATTATTTTTTTATTCTACCGTTAGCCACGTCAGCTTTTGCTGTTAGTTGGGTGACGGAACGGACCTAAATGTCAGGTGTTAATTGGTTTATGGACTAAAAGTGGTAAAAATAAAATATAGGGACCAAAATGGAAAAAGTGCAAAATGTAGGGACTAAAAGTGCATTTCCGCCTATAATATAATACTTGTGTTGATGATCATTTTGGGAAGCCCAATAGAAAGAAGAAGCCCAGCAACATGGGTAGAAAAGAGTTAGCAAGTGGATAAAAAAACCATTAAGCTCAAGCGGCAGAAATAATGGATCGCAGGCCCATGAAATAAACAAATGGGCCTTGAAGAAGCAAATGGACCTAAAAAAGCCCAAAGAGAGAGAAGTGGCAAACCCATGTGCAGTATGTGATGTAGAAAAGTGAGAACGGGCCACAACGAGCCTAAAGTAATGCAAGAAAAGAAAGTAAGGGGTTGATGGCAAGTCCATGAACCTCAAGGATGAGGGATAAGGTAATTGGGCCATGGAAGCCCAAAAGAGTTAGTAAAAGCTCATGAGAATACAAAGTTAGGAAAAATGCCAAAGAAGCCTAAGGAAAGTAAATGGGCCAAGGATGCCCAAGAAGAAACCAATGAGACACAGGAGCCCGCAAGTAATGTAATAAGAAGCCTAATGACCATACTGAGTTATTGAGAAAAGAACAAGCAGCAGGCCCAAAGAAGCCCAGTAGGCTGGGGTCAAATAATATCACAGTAAGAATGGCAAAATGGAACGATAGGAAAAGGTAGCAAAACTACAGAAAGGATTAAAGAAGGAAAAGCCCAACATCAAATAAAGCCCAGCCCCTAAGGGAACAAGCCATAAAAGAATGGGAAATCAGAAAACAGCTCACACCACAAGAAGTCAAGGATGGATGGCAAATTGTGCAGACGAGCCTCCAAACCACGGCAAATGCATGAGCAATAGGCAAATTTTGAATATACATAGAAGTGAAACATGTGCAAGGTCCAGACATCACTAGCTTGTACCCAGCCAATACAAGACGTGGCTAGGTCATGGGTCAGAGGTAAAAGGGCATGGTCTAGTGGTGGGGAGAGGAGAAAACCTATTCTAGGGTTCCTACTCAGGCTCTTTTAGGGGAAATGTCCTGCTGGGATGACATACCACCAAAAAAAAGTAAGGATGAGTTGGAACCACTAAATGCATGCCATAAAGGATAGGAAGAGAGAGAAAGCACCCACACCGTAGCAAATAAGAGTGCCACGGCAAACAAACAAACAAAATAGCCTTCCTTGTCTTTTTTTGGTGGTATGTCATCCCAGCAGGAAGAGAGAGAAAGCACCCACACCGTAGCAAATAAGAGTGCCACGGCAAACAAACAAACAAAATAGCCTTCCTTGTCTAGTGGCACAGCCAGCACAGGTAAGTGGTGAGGGCTGGGCAGCTGACAAACTAGTAGTGGTCAGCAAGGACACCCATATCAAACAAAGATAGTTAAAGGCTAAAATAGTAAAAACCAGTTACGGCAGACACTATAAAAAGGGCCCTTGCCATGCACAAAGAGGGGGATCACAATCATGGTAATAGTAATCTCTAGGAGAAAATCATACCATAGGAGTGAGCACTGAGAAAGGAAGAGAGAAAAATAAAGGAAAAAACAGAGAGCTTAGAATGTCAAGCATGCACTAATAGGTTGGTCTCCTCTCTCCCTCTAAAGCCCTGCTCTCTATTAAAGACAATGAATCCTCATTGGACATAAACCATCCAGGCCCATTCCCTTAAACCAATTAATTTCTTTCCCTTTGGAGATTATTCGCATTGAGGAAGTGGTTTCCCTTCTTGGTGTCAGCTCCATAGCATTACTTGGCATGGTAGACTGATTTTCCCCTCTTTGATTCAAACAAGCCTATTATTATTATTCCCCCATTTATTTCTTTACTTTTTGTGTACAGGGTTTTTTTGTCACTCCCTTTTATTCATTTTGTCTAGTATTTCTTATGTTATCTTTATTATATCTACCTGCCATAACTTCCCCATAGCGGCTCTGTCTTCCATGGGCATGTGATCAAAGTCTAGCAAACGAGGTGTAGTTCGTGCACAAGCCGGACCAAGGTAGGTTGCAATTAGACCAGTCCCAACTCCTTTATCCAAAAAACTTGGGCCTAGTGTGGCAGGAGGTAGCCCAGCCCAATATTACAAAAAGTCCCACCATAACTTGTAGTAATGAATATGTCAACTCTCCCGCTTCTTTGGTTTCTGGTTTTGATGATGACGTTTCTTCCTATGACAATGAGTCTTTTGATTCATTGTGATATACATTTGTCCATCATGATAAGAAGGTAATTTGAGGGATGCAGTGAGGTTTTTGATGTATTTTTGGTTTTATCTAAATCATTGATGACATTCTATATTTATTTGATATATATTTTGAGGGATGTAGTGGCGATTTGCTTGCGAGGGTTTTCTCCATCGTGATGAAATTGTTGTGATAAGCTTATTTTATGCTACACTCTATTTAGTTTGGTGATTTGATTGTGTCATAATTGAATTTGCATGTAATTTGGACTAATTAATCAATTTGGTTCATTGGCTAATTAACTCAGGACAATATATAACCCAACAGGTGTCTAGTTAGCTTACCTAAGAGTAAAGGTGAACTTGGGTTGGTAAGGTTCGAGGAAGGGAATAAAGCTGCTCTCTTGAAGCACGTATGATGAATCTCTTTTCGAAAGGTGGTTATTTGTTGGTGGCACGGGTGAAGAACAATTTACTGAGGGATAAGAGTTTTTGGACAGCAAAAATTTCTCAAGAATGAACAAGCCACTGTAGGAAGTTAGTGAAACTCATATAAAAAAACTAGGAATTTCCTGAAGTTTGTGATTGGTTAGGGGGCCTCTATTGTACTCTGGTTGGACTGGTGGCATCTTGTTGGTGTTTTTATACACTAAATATGTCCCTAGGATGGTATATGATGCAACAAGAAACATTGAAATGAAACTCTCTAGAGTTTTGAAGGATTACAACTGGTGTTGACCCCTTGCTAGATAAGATATGCTCCAGCAGAAATACAATCCAAATTAACCAAGTTACAGAAAAAGGACTCGAACAAACCAATTTGGCATAAATCAATATCTGGAAATTTCTCAAAACTCGAAATGCAATTGAATCAAGAGGGCTAGAGTAAATTGGTATAGTACAATCTGGTTCTCTAAGGCAATCCCAACAACACTAGAGTTTATAATTTCGTTTGCCATGCTAAACAGATTATCTACAAGAGATACGTTGATTCAGTGGGTTACAAAGCTTGTATATTTTGCTTAAGGCTTATGGAGAGTAGAAAACAATTGTTTTTTTATTATGCGTTTACTAAATGAATTTTCAGAAAAATTATGGACATGTTTCATTCAAATTATATAACTAAAACTATATGTAAACGGTGTTTTCAATTGCCTATTAGTCAGACTGATAAAGTTTCTGATTATTGAAAAAATGGGATTTAGGACTACGTAAAAAACTGATTGCTGGTCTAATAATAAAGAGTTATAGTGTATGTTTGGATCCACGTTTTGAAAACACGTCTGTGTTTTGCGTTTTGGTTTTTTTTTTTTTTCTTTTTTTCACGCGTTTTGGCAAAACGCGGTTACTGTTTATGTACTGTTCAATGAACAGTAACCGCAAATGTTGACTTTTCTGCCGCAAACAGTGCATCTTGTACTGTTCATGGACTCACAAATTCCACTTTTTAGCAACTTTTTCATTAAAAATGGGTCCCACGGTACTATTTACACATTTAAAAATTATTTTGCTACAGTGATTTCAGCAATAAGTTTTCAGTTTCAGCAAAATAAGTCCTATCCAAACAGACCCATAGGATCTAGGGCTACGTAAAAAAATAATTACTCGTCTGATAATAAAGTGTTATCATTAAAAGCAGATTGAAGTATTATAAGAGCGAACACAGAAGTTAAAACTCTCTATAAAATTAATTTAAAAAAAAAAAAAAAAAAGGGGGGGCCTGGAGCCAATTTTTTGGGGTTTTCCCTAAGAAAAAAATAATGGTCTCATATATGGGCTGGGCTTTAGAAATCTGGCCCATTCCAAACTCATTAATAATTTCAGTTTCAGTATCTTTATACTATAATATTAATAACTCACATCACCATCACCACCAACAGTGACCACCGCCACCACCACCTCCACTTCCATCTCCTTCGATCCCTCTTCCCCCCAAAAAAGGAAACCTAACCCTAACCCAAATCTCCAATCGTTGAGCAAAAATGGTGTTGGCTCAGTTAGGAGGGAGCATATCGCGTGCTCTTCAGCAGATGAGCAATGCGACCATCATCGACGAGAAGGTCTTGAACGAATGCTTGAACGAGATCACTCGCGCTCTTCTTCAATCCGATGTCCAATTCAAGCTCGTCCGCGACATGCAGAGCAATATCAAGAAGATCGTCAACCTCGACGACCTCGCCGCCGGTCACAACAAGCGCAAGATCATCCAGCAAGTACAACCTTTTTTTTATTTTCTCACATATTTTTCTTACATTTTATCATTTCTGTTTTGTTTTGTTTTTTGGTGGTATTTGTGATTGTTATGATGGAATTCAATTGGCTGCCATGAGTTTAGAGTTTAGGGATTGCTTTGGGAAGCTTAGATAAGGTTTCGAATTCGCATGTGTTAATCGGGTTACGGGTAGGATTGATGTCAATTGATATAGAAATCAGAGAGTGCCCAATATGATGAAAGAGAGGTCTGTTGGCTCCAGTGTCTAGATTTTAATGTTTTGTGAATTGAGGTTTTTTGTACAATAATAATAAGACTTGGGCTATTGGGATTTGGTTTTTGGAATTTTGGATGAATTTTGATAAGGTTTACACCAAAGAGAGAATGCGGATAGTGGAAGCCGGTGCTGCTTGGTCTTGATGTAAAATTCTGTTAGTTGCCATGACTATGTGAGGAGTGCGAAAAACAAAAATGTTTAATACTATAATTTGTTTTGTTCTTACTTACTTTTATAATTGTATTTCTCTTTTACACCAAATAAATCTATTCTTGCATGGCTACTTTGTACTAATTGTTAGCAACTAAATTCCGCAACTAAGCTACTTTTTTCTTTTTTGTTTTTTTCTTTTTTTTTTTGTGTTGGGGGCTATTTTGTTAAGCCCTTTTTTTTGAAACCCCATTGACTAATGTTATGTGTCTAGAGCGTTTTCAGTGATGATATACAACATCAATCTTCATTGTTCATACTTACCAAAACAAAACTAAAAAAAGCGAAAATAAATAAATTCTTTATTGTATATTATGTTTTGGTATCTGCTGGGCTCTTATAGAAGGGTGGCTTACAATGCAGGCTATATTTAATGAACTCTGCAAAATGCTGGATCCTGGGAAGCCTTCTTTCACTCCAAAGAAAGGGAAAACAAGTGTTGTTATGTTTGTAGGTTTACAAGGTATGTTTTTGACCAGATCACTTTCATGCGTATTGGATCATTCAGCAGTTTTCATAGACAACCTATGAGATTGTTTTTTTGGGAAGTTGTGATCTGAACTAGCTCTCTGGGCTTTATATATGCTGTGACTGATTCATGGGTCCAAAATATGTTGTACTATTTTTTATTTAGAGTGTACTGTTTCCTTTTGTTTATGCACATCTTATTATTTGTTTGACAAATTCAGGGTCGGGAAAAACCACAACATGTACAAAATATGCATACTATCATCAGAAAAAGGGCTGGAGGCCTGCCCTTGTGTGTGCAGATACATTCAGAGCTGGTGCTTTTGATCAGCTGAAGCAGAATGCCACTAAAGCTAAGATTCCATTTTATGGAAGGTACTTCTTTCGTATTCTACTGCTTGTTTGTGTGTACAAGTTGTGATGTAATTGAAGCATAAGATTTTCCTTTTTTCTTGTGATTTTTTTTCCTCACTTGCCCCCTCACCCCCCTCTCTCTCTTTGGAAGAAAAAGAAAAGAAAAAAAAAAAGAGAAAAAAGGATGAAAAGATGATGTCACAAACAACTAGGTCTGTGCTATGATAGCTTATAAACGTTGGTAAATATATCAAAATCTCTTTTATGCCATACACTAGAGATATATATATATATATTTTTTTTTGATAAGTTCACTAGAGATAATTTTCAGTTGCTCAGAAGTCATTTTAGTCATGAATTCCAAAGAAAGAGCTTTACTATTGAATAATTAGTGAACCACTACTGGCTTTCTCCCCCTCCCCCACCCCCCAATTACCTGTTATCAAAATGTAATCTCTAGTTTTAGCAGATAAGCAACAGCAGTTTGACCTAGGGATGGTCAGTGGAGAAGAGAGCTTTAGTGAAATGGATATGGCTGTGCTGGGTCAGAGCTACTACTTTAATTATGAATGGAATATAACACATATACATTGAAGAACTTAGTGAATGGAATGTAATAGATGTAATTTAGTGACTGCTTGTATTATGAATGGGATTTTGTCAGTGATTACACGATGCCGTAATTGTACCTCAAGAGCTTTTTTTTACCCCTTCCCTAAAAGAAAGAGAGAGAAGAAACAGTATTTTCAGTTCCATTTTCTGAATATTTCTCTTTTGTGATCTCCCTAAAATTAAATATTCTTTTTGTTTTGTTATGATTATTATTATTATTATTATTATTATTACTTCTGTTTATTACTGTTGTCATTATCACTCTCACTAATGCCTTTGCCAATTACATTTTTTTAGATAATGCATTCTTCTTTATTTAAGTAATAATTAAGGTGGTTTTCAAATGATACAGCTATACAGAATCAGATCCTGTAAAAATTGCAGTGGAAGGTGTGGAAACATTCAAGAAAGAAAATTGTGATCTGATAATTGTTGACACCAGTGGGCGTCACAAACAAGAAGCTGCTCTTTTTGAAGAAATGCGTCAAGTTTCAGAAGCAACGGTTATTTTCTGGTATTGCTTTGTTCCTATTAATTTGTTGTTGATGGCCTATATTGCTAATATATTTTATTTGCATCTTCCAGAAACCAGATCTTGTTATCTTTGTTATGGATAGCAGCATTGGTCAGGCTGCATTTGACCAAGCTCAAGCTTTCAAGCAAAGTGTTTCAGTTGGAGCTGTAATTGTTACCAAAATGGATGGGCATGCAAAGGGAGGTGGTGCTCTTAGCGCGTAAGTTTTATTGCAAAAATTGTGGCGAAATTTCTTGTTTTAAGTTGGATCTAATGTAATATTAAAGCTTCAATGCATGCCCTTGCTTAAGCTGTGCAGTTGCTTTTCAAAAATGGTGAGTTTAGAACTTATTGACTAGACCCTATATTTCTTTGATGGTGGATGCACATTTTGTGGTGAAGAAAAAAGGATATTCATTATGGGTGGGAGTATCATTTTAGTTATATATAGTAAAGAACACCATTAAGCAGTATGGACTTGCATAGGTGATAGGCCATTAAGTTATTCATTGTGAAATGTTATTGTATTGTATATATACATGCATAAATACATACACAATGATTTCATGTTTGAGTTCTCAATATGTTGGCTGCAACTTTGCAGTTTGTTATACAAAAGGATAATCATCTAGGGTTGCTTCTTTTTGTTACAAATGTGTTATTTAAGTATGCATTTATTTGCTTAATCTAGTACCTCTCACCATTTACATAATGCTTATTTTCACTCCGTAAAGTATATTACCCCATTTAATAAATGTTTGCAACAGTGAATTGTGTTAGCCAGTAGTCAGAGCATTAGGATTTTAGTTTATGGTAAGTATCCCACACACAAGCCTTCATTTCAATTCTTTAACTAATTCTAAGGTGTCTCTTCCCTTCTTTACTTTCCTGGGATTGTTAACGTACCTAATATTCCAGAATGTACCCATTGTACTACAAATTAGGCAGAAGATTATCATTTTGTTCACTATGATGTTGCTAGAGAGCTATGGTTGCTTGTTTTGGGTTTGGAATTTAGTTGGTGATTGTGAGAACAATTTTGTCATTGTCGGAATTCTGGGGATAATGTTTTTGTATACAACGGAGATTTGTGTCATGCATTTGGGGTGAGTCTATAAGTTGGACATTTGAAAGTTGTCCAGCTTCCATGGAAAAGACAAGATGGTGCTTCTGAGATCATGCTTAGAGTATGTCTATGTTGCGCTGCTGTTCCTTTTTTTTTTTTTTTTTTTTTTGGGATTTTTAAGATATCTGAAGTTTGATTCTTCTCTTTTTTGTGTTCTCATTTGGACTTCCCGTGCCCATGTATGGTTTTCAATAAAATAATAATACAAAGAAAAGAAAAAATGAAATACTTAAATTATGTGCATTGGCATGCATATTTGATATGTTTGAATACTCAACACAAAGCTTGGGGCTTCTTATGGTGTGATTTGTAAATGGCGTAAAATAATTAACTTTAGGTAGACATAAGAACATAAAAAATGCAGTCGGTAATGTACTAGACATCTTTTCTAACATACAGGTTCCATAATTTATGGAATTATAAGCTACCTTCATGTTTGGTTCAATTTCCTATGAAATGGGAACTTATTGCTCATTTTGATAGAAGCAATTTTAATTTTAATTTGTTTTTTTTCTTTGACAACTAAATTCTCTTCCACTTTATATGTGCAGTGTTGCAGCAACAAAGAGTCCTGTTATATTTATTGGAACTGGAGAGCATATGGATGAGTTTGAAGTTTTTGATGTTAAACCATTTGTCAGCCGTCTCCTAGGTGTGCAACTCTTTTACAGTTTTGACTCTTGATTTTTGTGACTTAAATTTCTTGTGTATGTTTTAAGTACTTACTTGTTGATTATATTTTAATCTAGGCATGGGTGATTGGTCTGGATTTATGGACAAAATTCATGAAGTTGTTCCTATGGATCAGCAGCCTGAGCTTCTGCAAAAGCTTTCAGAAGGGAACTTTACATTGAGGATTATGTACGAGCAATTTCAGAATATACTTAAAATGGGTCCAATTAACCAGGTTAGTACTTGACTTATACCATCTAATCAAAGCTTTATCAACAACAAGGTGCCTTTCACTTATATGAGAAATAATAGGTGACCTCTTGGTTGCTATGTTTAGGTGACTGATGGAGCAAGATCAATAATTGATTAGCAATATTCTACATTCACATTTTTTAAATAGGAGTTTTGGGGTGGGGATTGGACGTTTGTCTTTGAGCTTTGGGGATAGCTTTTTTAAATATAGGTAATAAGAAACTTTATTAAAAAGATAGAGAAAAATACAATCTGTTCCCAGAGTACACAGGCAGTGTACTAAGGAAACCAAGCAAACTAGCAACAAAGAGAACAAAAATAATTGTTTCTCCCCCTCAAAAGTTCGATGATTCTGATATCTCCAAATAGTCCACATAACACATAAAGGATCAACCCCCCAAATAACTGCTATCTAATGCCAACCAAATCCCCCATTTCCAACACACCAGCAGCTCCATCACATGCTTGGGCATCATCCAAGAAACCCCAAATAAGCTAAACACAAAAGTCCATTAACTATATATGCATACGAGCAATAAATGAGCAGATTTTCCACCAATTCCCAACTATTCTTGCGTATACAACTGTTATTAACCACACAAATATTCCTCTTCCTCATATTATCCAACAATTGAAAAAAGAAACTCTAGTGGGAGTGGGAGCTTTCACCTTCCAAATATTTATCCAAGGAAAAGTAATAGTGCCCTTTTTGTGAGGTTTTTTTTTTTTTTTTTGATAGGTAAGAATAATTATATTAAGAGAAGACTACTTCATTAGAAAAATGAAGTAGCACAAACAACAGAGACTACTTCATTATCCCCCTTTGAAAATATGCATTTGTCCTATTCAGTTTGAGACATTGTTTTACTTGTCTTTTTGCAATTGCAGCTTGGTTTTTATTATTTAAAAAAAAAAAAAATGTATTGTGTATTGTTATTTAATTAGTGAATTATTAGCAACTTTTTTAAAACATTGATTGACATCGTCACTCGGCTGAATGGTCTACCAACTGTACCCAGAACCCTGTTCAATGGAAAAAAAAGTGTAAACTTTATAGTTGAATACATATGTAGGTCAAATTCTGAATACTTATGATAAAAAATCAAAAATCAAATATCCCATGCACTTGGACAAAAGTTAACCTTATCAATTTAAACCTCCCAATTGAACTTCTTTATTATTATTATTTTTTGACTAGGTAATTAGGGGGATTTTTTTTTTGTGGGGGGGGGGGGGGGGTGTGGTGGTGGCGGGGTGTGGGGGGGGAGTTGAAATGATGGGGTATGAACCCGAGTGTCCAAGCACCACGGAGGTGTCACTGGGATATTCCTTGAAGCCCAATCAAACCTTAAAAGTTGAGGATTTAAATTGATACAATTTTAGAAGTTAATGATTCAGTTTGAAACTAATGAAACTGTAATGTTTAATTTGTACCAATGTTAAACCTTAGGATTAGTTTGAACTTTGAAACTTTAGGGTAATTTGAAATGACCCCTTAAAATATACGGTTTAAAATGAAATTTATCCAAAATTCTCTTTTCAAGTGGGGTTGGGGATTGTTAAGTTTCAGCTGTCATTTTGGAGTTTTTGACTGACTATGCTTCAAAATCTAAACTTTGGATCTTAGCTGGACAGGCTGCTACTTCATGCCGATGACTGACTTTATCCGTGTAGGTTTTCTCAATGCTTCCTGGATTTAGTGCTGAGTTAATGCCAAAAGGCCGTGAAAAGGAAAGTTCAGCAAAGATCAAGCGGTACATGACCATGATGGACTCAATGACAAATGAAGGTGAGTCAAGGCCCTTTTTTTGTGGTTTTGCTCTTTATGTGCCACATGTTTATGGGATTGACTTTATACTGAATCCAATGTTCTGATTCTAATAGTTGACTGCTAAAATGTTGCAGAGTTGGATAGTACAAATCCAAAGCTCATGAATGAATCTCGTATGATGCGGATAGCACGAGGTTCTGGTCGTCAAGTTAGAGAAGTAATGGAGATGTTGGAAGAGTACAAGCGTCTTGCCAAGATATGGAGCAAAATGAAAGGGCTGAAGATTCCTAAGAAGGGTGAAATGAGTGCCTTATCACGTAATATGAATGCACAGCACATGAGCAAAGTCCTCCCCCCACAGATGCTGAAACAGATTGGTGGCATGGGAGGCTTACAAAACTTGATGAAGCAAATGGGATCTACAAAAGATATGATGGGAATGTTTGGAGGTGGAGACAAGTAGAATTTGCCCAGAGATCTATCGATGACTTCCTGATCTCAGTTCCAACTGTGGCTGTAAGCATTGCTTTGTTGGACTGAAAGGCACACAGGTGTCTCTATGCAGGTTGATATGACTGACCGTTCTGCTTTGTGAAATATATTTATATTTTTATAGAAGGGTCACATGTAGTTTAGTCTCAAGCATAGTGGGCATTTTGTTGTAATATGAAGAGTCAGCATTGAAATTTTCCTTGTATGTATTTACTTAAAAAGGTTAGTCACGGAATTGAAAAGAATTGGAATGATTTTGAGGTGTTGTACTTGTATGGCAAATGATCTTTCTTTTCGTTGGTGTTTAAACAAAGAAAATAATGTCATTGCAGTTTTCCACTATGAAAAAGAAAACTCTCATTCCACTTTCATGTTTTCGTTCACACGATTCTTTGGAAAATCCTTGATAATAACTTTAGGCTGTACAATGGGCATATCTGACTCCAGCAATACAGACCAAATTGATTCAGTACCATAATTTTTGGATTCTGTAACTAAAATTACAGCAATTTATTACATTACATTTGACACTAACCCAAGTAAAAACATTATCACAGCACAAGAGATGATCGCCAAATTTCCACCAGAGGTTGAAAGTCTAATTCAGTTGGAGAGAGCAAGTTCGCCACACAGATTCGGCAATGGGGCAAAACCATAACACATGCCCAAAGGTTTCATCAGAATCTGCCCAGCAAACCTCGTTTGAATATATTCACATGCACAAAGTTGAAGCATTTTCATCTTTTCTGACAAAGGAAAAAGAATGCGCTCACAAAATCTGGCAAGACAAATTATACTAACGTTCCAAGGGAACTAACCTTAGGTAGCAAACAAATTTTAAAAAGGAAAGGGTTTGACTCCAATCATTTTCTCTCTCACATTCTCTCCTGAAAAAGTGGCTATTCTCTTTTTCTCCCTCTACCTCTAGATTTTTTATTCTTTCTTGCAATTCTACTTTATGTGGATAAATCATTGTGATTTTTAAAACTCTATTTTGGGTTCATACATTTTGGTGTATTATTTTTTTAGTTCCATATCACAAGTAGTCTCTCTCTCTTATGGTTTTGGTTTGATTTTTGTTTGAGTCAATACTTAGTTATTTTAGAAGTAAGAATTTGAATTTATATCAAAACACAATCTTGGCAATGCTAATTATAGATTAGAATGTAGTCCACTTTGGTCTATATCAGTCCAATTCGGTTAATTAGGCCCACCTCGGTCCAATTCAGTCTACTGCAGTCTACTTCGGTCCATTCTGTCCATTTGGTCCACTCAGTGAATTTTGTCCATTCAGTCCACTTTGGTCTATTCTGTCTAGTTCGATCCATTCAGTTCAGTCCAATTTCGGTCTACTTCAATCCATTCCAGTCCAATTCGGTTTATTTTGGTACATCGGGTCCAATTCAGCGTAATTCAGTTCACTCGGTCTAATTCAATCTGTTGACTCCATTCAGTCCACTTTTGTCTATGCGGTCCAATGTGGTCCATTTGGTTCATTTGGTCCACATTGGTCCTATTTGGTCTATTTGGTCCATTTCCCTCCACTTCAATCCATTTGGTCTATTTCCATCCATTTTGGTTCAATTCAGTGTATTTACTTAAGAAAGAAGAAAGACAAGTTTAGATTGAGAGTACTATCAATTATTTGAATAATATCAATTGTATTTATATTATAAGTTTTGGTTATCATAATAATCTCCTTAAAAGAATGAGAATTCAAATGATGACTTTAAAACTTTAAAATTTTATTTCTACTAAAAGAAATTAGGAAAATAAAATGCATAATAAAATTAGTAAGAAGAACAGTTTTTGGTTTTAAAGAAATTTCTTTATTTAACTTTGTAACAAGGTGGATAAAAGTTGTTTTTAGTTGATTCCTAGAATAGATGTAAAAAATACTATAAGGAAATGTTTAGAGAAGAGTGCATATAGTATGCCTCTCTTAAACACATAGTGAATGTACTTCCACAATCCAACATTCTCAATATAGTGATTATATGGGTGATTTGCTTTTACTTTAGAAGGAAAGGCTAATGCAAAAGGCAGAATACACACATATTATACATGCGCACATCACTAGACAACCAAACATAAACATGAACATGAACATGAACATATATTTTTATTTTATTATTTATTTTTTTAGTGATCATTTTGGTTCGTTCAATCTCTTTTTGGTATGGGTTTTGATTAGATTTTTTTTTTTTTTCTCTTTCATTTAAATTTTATGGTTTAATATCAATATTATCTCCTCTTCTTGCCCAGCAAACCTCGTTTGAATATATTCACATGTATAAAGTTGAAGCATTTTCATCTTTTTTGACAAAGGAAAAAGAAATGCGCTCACAGAAGTAGGCAAGACAAATTAGACTAACATTCCAAGGGAACTAGCCTTAGGTAGCAAGCAAATTTTTAAAAGGAAAAGGTTTGGTTCCAATCATTTTCTTTAAATTTCTTATTATTCTCCCTCACATTCTCTCCTAAAAAAGTGGCTATTCTTTTTTTCACTCTCTACCTCTAGATTTTTTATTCTCTTGTAATTCTACTTTAGGTTGATAAACCATTGTGATTTTTCAAACTCTATTTTTGGTTCATACGTTTTGGGGTTTTATTTTTTTAATTCCATATCACAAGTAGTCTTTCTCTCTCTTATAGTTTTGGTTTGATTTTTTTTTGAGTCAATACTTAGTTATTTTGGTAGCAAGAATTTGAATGTATATCAAAACACAATCTTGGCAATGCTA
The DNA here is from genome assembly GCA_030820535.1 of Quercus parvula. Lineage (NCBI taxonomy): Eukaryota > Viridiplantae > Streptophyta > Magnoliopsida > Fagales > Fagaceae > Quercus > Quercus parvula. The sequence continues at coordinate 52,769,951 of JAUAME010000002.1, forward strand.
ATTATAGATTAGAATTCAGTCCACTTTGGTCTATTTCAATCCAATTCGGTTAATTCGCCCCATTTTGGTCCAATTCGGTCTACTGCAATCCACTTCGGTCCAATTAGATCCATTCAGTCCACTCAGTGAATTCCATACATTCTATCGACTTTGGTCTATTCTTTCTAGTTCGAGCAATTTAGCTTAATCCAATTCAGTCCAATTTGGACCATTTGGTCTACTTCGATCCATTCCAGTCCAATTTGGTTTGCTTTGGTATATTGGGTCCAATTCAATCTAATTCAGTTCACTCAATCTAATTCAATCCACTTTTTTCTATAAGGTCCAACGTGGTCCATTCGATTCATTTGGTCCACAATGGTCCAATTTGGTCTATTCAGTCCATTTCGCTCCACTTCAATTGATTTGGTTTATTTTTGTCCATTTTGGTTCAATTCAGTGTACTTACTTAAGACTGAAAAAAGAAAAGTTTAGATTGAGAGTACTATCAATTATTTGAATAACATCAATTGTATTTATATTATAAATTTTGGTTATCATAATAATCTCCTTAAAAGAATGAGAATTCGAATAATAACTTTGAAACTTAAAAATTTTACTTCTACCAAAAGAAATTAGGAAAATGAAATGCATAATAAAAATAGTAAGAAGAACAGTTATTGGTTTTAATGAAAATTGTTGACAAAAAGAATTAGCCGAACAGTTGTTTTTCAATTAATTCCTAGGATAGATTGTTGATGAAAATTGTTAACCTATGCTTAACAATAATTGTTAGATTATGTTTAACAAACATTGTCAAATTGTGTTTAACAAATATTGTCAAATTATGTTTAACAAGAATTGTCAAATTAGTCAAATTCATCAAATATAATTTCACCAAAAGTTCTTTTGGCATATGAGTTTTATTGATGTGAGTAGTGCTCATTCAAGATAATGTATTTCTTAATTACAATCCCTTGTTTTAAGGAAATACCCTTTGATTCCAACCACGTTGTCTTTGTACATAAGTTTATTTATTTCCATGTTTAAGGAGATATGTGTTTTTATTTATTTGTGGCTGCACCTAATAATTTATTTAGGTTGTGATAGGCCAAGAATGTATAGACCCATTTGGTAACTTAATCAATTAATTTAGCCAAGTGAAATTAATTATATTCAATTACATGCAATGAGCGTAGTAGCACAAACAAATCACCAAATAACTAAATGCAGCGGAAATTAAATTTGACATGGGTGATTTGTTTACAAATGGGGAAAACCACCGAGGCAAAACCCCACCGAGTGAATTTAAGGTCACCACTCACAAGAATCCATTATTATCAAAACAAGCAGTTACAAGTAAAGAAATTCTAGTACCTTATACCAAACTACAGTTGAACCTTTACCTCAATACCTAATTAGACTTGTAATGTAGTGACAATCTCTCCTTTCAATGCACAACTCCCAGTACGTGACTACCAATCGATGCACAAATCCCAATACATGACTAACACACCAACTTGAGAAAGATGTTGGCTGCAAAATTCTTCAATTCATCCATACGATGAAAATCAAGAAGCTCCTTGGTTACAAAACCCTTGACGCACAAACACAGCAGCTTCTTCAAGAGAAAGATGAACTGGGGCAAATTGTCTCTGGTCACAATATGCATGTAACAACAAGTGCAACAACCTTTGCATCCAGTGAGATGGCCCTTAAAATAATTCTTATATATGTCTAGGGTTGTGAGAGAAGAGACCTTACACAAATAACTTGGATATGCGTGAAAAGCAGATCTGAAAATTTGAAATTTGTAATTCTCAATAGATACAGCTGTCGAGCTTCAAATATTAAATCTCGATGGATACATCTGTCGAGTTTTAATGAACGGCACTTCTTCACTTGATTCTTGGACAGACTTGCATGGCTTCAATACTTGGACTTGAACTCTTGTTCCTTAAAGTATTAAACACATCCTAGATCTACCAAATTACAAGTAAAGTGCATTTGTCAAAGGATTAGCCAATTCTAAATGACATATGTTCCTAACATGTTCCACATATGTTCTAACAGGTTGCCTACGTACCCTTGACAGGGATCAAGCCAATTCGTAGTTCTTAATTTGAGGTTTTAGATTTAATATCCTCAAATATTATTTTGCCCAATTTAAATGATGGACATTTAAGTCAAATACTTTGTACTTAATTAAGCATTGACTTAATTTTGTTTTTGGGTGAGATAATTGATTTTAATCTCAAAGATAAGATAAGGACCATGTTTTTATAGAAATTGAACTAAGGATTCTCTCTTTGAGAAGTTGAATATCCAAGCAATTTTCCTTTTCTTTCATTTGCTTCTTTGTAGTAATTTTAATGATATTTTGATTGAGGTTCCCAAATTTAATTAAGGAAAAGAGAACTCCTTTGAAGCAATTTTATTTTTTTATGAACATATTTTAGGAATTGGGAATTGGAAAAATTTCCTTAAATCAATTTTTTTATGGTCATTTTATTTTGTAAATTATTAACTCCAATCTTGATTAAGAAATTAGGAATCCCCAAAAAATTAATCATGTTGGAATTTAAAGGAATTAGAATCCCCACTTTATTTAAAATAATTTTGGGAGCCAAGGACTCCATTGAAACGTGGTGGAGTCGAGGACTCCATTAGTTTGATAGAGTCAAGGACACCATTAGTTTGGTAGAGTCAAGGACACCATTAGTTTGGTAGAGTCAAGGACAAGTAAAGTCAAGGACTCCGTTAAAATATGGTAGACTCAAGGACTCCATTATAATTTGGTAGAGTCAAGGATTTCATTAATTGGATAGAGTCAAGAACTCCATTGATGTGGTAGAGTCAAGGACTCTATTAATTTGGTAGAGTCAAGGACTCCATTAAAATGTGGTAGAGTCAAGGACTTTATTGATGAATTTGATTTGGTAGAGTTAAGGACTCTAGTTGAAAAAAAAAAAACATTGAACCAAAGCTTGAAAAAAATTCTATTTGGTAATGTTCAAATAGGATTTACGAGTTAGGGACTCATATCTAAAGCTTCATGTATGGAGTTAGGAACTCCTTATGAAACCCAACCCTATTTATTTTACCAAACAAAAATTTAGATATGAAGAAGAGGGAGAGGCAGAGGGAGAGATTTAGAGAAGAAAGTGATTGATAAAATCTCAACCTAATGCTGATGCTGTGTGTTCCTCCTCTATTTGTTGCTCTTTATTTCTATTTGTGTCTCTCCTCTTTTTTCTTCTCTCTGTGTTTTGCTATGTGTTTTCTCTTTATCTGCGTGCTCCTTTTTTTTTTTTTTTCTTTTTTAATCTGCTGAAGTCTCTTTAATTTATAGAGGAATTGAGAAACTGTTTCCCCCTTTTTTTTTTCTCTTAATTGGTCAATTAATGTGCCAAAATTGCAAAGAAAGTGCAGTACTGCACTAGCATCTTTCACAGCAGTTTGTGTAAATTGTAGCTAATTATCAACTACTTTTTTGCTTTTGAAAGCATTTGAGTGGTGCGTGTGGCAGTAAGTTACTCAGCCAAACATCCCACTTTCATCTTATCTTTTTTTTAAAAAAAAAAAAAACAAAGATGTGACATTGTGGTAGTAAGTTTAGGCTGCCATAAACAACCCCACCTCCTTTGTCATGTGATGTGAGTGTGGGTTTTGTTTAATATTATTTTTTCTTTTTTTTTTCTTTTTTTTTTAAATATCATCCTTATATTATTCTTTTTTGCACTATTTTTTTTTAATTAATTTTGTTAATTTGGAGGGCATTTTTTTTGGTCTTATGAACTTGTCCAAAATTTATATTCTTTGATAAATCTTGCTTGGACATTTCTTTTAAGTAACCATTTTTTTGTTGTTTAAAATTTAATATTTCAACAGTGCCACCCGAGTGTCATGTGAGATCGAGGGTGATTCTTATGTGACACTTGTATCTTGATTTTTGTTTTTGTTTGATTTTCTTTGATGTGGTTTGGAATCTCCTTATTTTGAATTTGAAGTCCCAAGTGGCAGATTGATTTGGCTTCGGCATTTTTTTGTCTTGATTTTTTTTCTTTGTTTTGCGCATTAATTTGCACTTAATACTTATGCAAATTTTCATGCATGCATAAGATTGATCACTTATTTCGTGGGAAATGGTTTTTTGTTTTTTGGTTGACATGCGATTGAACTTAGTAAATGATACCAAGCTTCCTACGAGGGGATTAAGTTATCACATAGTTCAAGAATAATGGTTTTTTTTTTTTTTAAGATGTGACTGAACTCAATAAATAATACTACCTGAAAGGGCATCAAGTCATCACGTAGTTCAGAAGGGATTTTTAGATGGAAGAATTTTTTTTGAAGATGTGACTGAACTCAATAAATAATACTAAGCTGCCTACATACCCGAAAGGGGATCAAGTCATCACGTAGTTCAAAAGGGCAGAGGTTTTTTTTTTTTTTGCACCCTAACTTTTACCCTAGGACGCCTTATAAAAAGGTTTTCAACCTAACGGGCTATTTTTTTTAAAGCTTTTTAATGAACTTCTCATTTACACAAGGGTAAACACATTATCCCTCACCCTTCTTCCTCAGTATCCTTGTTTTTTGGACAGATGCATAAGCATGGTTGTTGCTTAAAATTTGGCATCAAGATAATTCACCTTTTCTCCCATGAAAGGGATAGGATCAGTGTACACCCTTTTCACATTTCCATCTTCATCACAAAGTTTAAAGCATTGATGAAGTGCAGAACTGATTATGCCATAAATGTGTACCTAAGGGTGTCCCAACAAAACGTTGAAGGAAGTATCGACATCAATTAATTGGAAAAGAGCTTCAGAATACAATTCTCCTATTTCCACTTTTAATGAGATGGTTCCCATGGCTCTTTGTCCAACTTGGTTGAAGCCTTGAATGGTAAGTTGGATGAGGACAATTGTTTGGACTTCATCCCCATTACTTTGAATATCTTATAAGGGAGAAGATTTATAATTAATCCGTAACCCAATAGGATTCTTGATAACCATGCATCTCCAATTGTACCATTGACATATAAAAACCAATTATGAAATAGCTAGAGGTCCTCATCACTAAACATTATGCATGCCAAACATGAAATACATAGTCTAGGTGACAAAGGTTCTGAGGAATTGTCTTCTTTCCTTTTAGAAGCATCATCTTTTGCATTTTGGTTTAATTTTTCCTTATGTGGTAATGACAAATGTTGGCCTGAAAGTTACTTCATCTACCTCTCGATCATTGTCATCAATTGAAACCATGCAACATTGCACAACTTCCTCTTTCATCTCATCCTCGGAATGATTTTGAAGAAATTCCTTAGGAAGATATTCAACTAGAGTTATTGGCATTCTCTCAAATTGAATATATTTTTCTTCCTCTAAAATCATGCTTCTCTTCTTGTTTTTCTTGGAATCCTTCCTTCCACAGATTTTGACTCCTGGCTTCTCAAAGGGCATAATGATTGGTAATGGCCTTTTAACCATTTTCTTGGATTTCTTACCAATATATGTTTGCCAATCTAATTCATTTCTATCTTTCATGCTAGAAGAATTGTCCCAACAGTCTAATTTTGTTTAAGTATAAGCTCATAAAGACTTGGGAGATTGCTTGACTCAGCCTTAAAATTAAGAGTCTTTTTTACCTTTTCAACATTATTTGATTTTGCCCCTAGTGGGCAAGGCAAAGTAGACTTTGGTTCCTCCTTAAGCAAGGAAATGCTATTTGATGCAGTAGCTGGTACTCGCGAGAAACTATCTACCTTGATTTCACCATCATTTATCATTTTCTAAATTATATTCTTCAAAATATAGCATTCTGATAGAGGATGGCTAATGATTCAATGGTAGCAACAATATTTAGGGTCATCTATCTTATCAACTTCAAAAGGTATTTTAGGCTCAGGGAGTTGTATTGCTTTTTCTTTCATCAACTCATTAAAAATCCCTTCCACATCATCATCATGGAATGAGTATTTCGTTTTCTTTCTCTTTTCAAGAGTGAGCTTTTTCAAGCCTTCCTTACCTTTCCCATTTTGCCTTCCATTATTGACAAATGTAGCCATTACTTCTCCATTATTTCGGGGCTTTTTTCCTTATGTATTTTTTCTTCTAAATTACACCCCTTTTGCATGGTTACCCTTTTGTCAGGCAATTTGTCTTTCAACATTGCTCAATTTAGAGACCAATGCATCAAATCTCTGAGGTTCTGCGGTCCCTCTAAAAGTGGCAATCTTTGGTAAGAGTTTGTTTGAACACATTTGTACTGCAGATTGTTCAATCAACTTTTCAGAACATCGGAGATTTAGGCTTCTCCATCTTGTAATAAATTCATTGACACTTTCATTCGATTTTTGTTGAGCATCGACTAAATCAATGATTGAAACTTTCTTCTTTGAACTCACATATTGGGCAAGAAAAGCCCTTTGTAAATCATCCCAAGTATGAATTGATCATAGTCGCAATTGAGTGTACCAAGTAAATGTAGAACCCTTGAGAGAATGAATGAATTGTATTATCATTTTAATCTCAAGGATAAGTCAAGGACCATGTTTTTATAGAAATTGAATTAAGGATTCTCTCTTTGAGACGTTGAATATCCAAGTAATTTTCCTTTTTAGGAATTTTAATGATATTTTGATTGAGGTTCCCAAATTTAATTAAGGGAAAGAGAACTCCTTTGAAGCAATTTTTTTTTTTTTTTTTTTTGAATTGGGAATTGGAAAATTTCCTTAAGTCAATTTTTTTATGGTCATTTTATTTTGTAAATTATTAACTCCAATCTTGATTAAGAAATTAGGAATCCCCAAAAAAATGTTTGAATTTGAAGGAATTAGAATCCCCACTTTATTTAAAATAATTTTGGGAGCCAAGCATTCCATTGAAATGTGGTAGAGTCAAGGACTCCATTAGTTTGGTAGAGTCAAGGACTCCATTGATAAACTTTATTTGGTAGAGTTAAGAACTCTAGTTGAAAAAAAAACTAAACCAAAGCTTGAAAGAATTTTTATTTGGTAATGTTCAAATAGGATTTACAAGTTAGGGACACGTATTTAAAACTTCATGCATGGAGTTAGGAACTTCTCAGGAAACCAACCCTATTTGTTTTACCAAACAAAAATTCAGATTTGAAGAAGAGGGAGAGTGAGAGATTTAGAGAAGAAAGGGACTGATTAAATCTCAACCTAATGTTGATGTTGTGTGTTCCTCCTCTGTTTGTTGCTCTCTATCTCTTTTTGTGTCTCTCTTCTTTTTTTCTTCTCTCTATCTGCATGCTCCTCTTCTTTTTGTGCTTGCTTTTTTTTTCTTTTTATAAATATGCTGAAGCCTCTTTAATTTATGGAGGAATTGGGAAATCGTTTCCCCCTTTTTTTTCTCTTAACTGATCAATTCATGGGCCAAAACTACAAAGAAAGTGCACTATTGCACTAGCATCTTTCACAGTAGTTTGCGTAAATTGTAGCTAATTATCAACTACTTTTTGCTTTTGAAAGCATTTGAATAGTGTGTGTGGCAGGAAGTTACCCAGCCACAAATCCCACTTTCATCTTATCCTTTTTTTTTAATTTAAAAAAAAAAAAAAAAAAAAAAAAAAAAAAAAAAAACCAAACAAACAAAGATGTGACATTGTGGTAGTAAGTTTAGGCTGCCATGAACAACCCCACCTCCTTTGTCATGTGATGTGAGTGTGGGGCTTTGTTTAATATTATTTTTTCTTTTTCTTTTTTTAATATCATCCTTATATTATTCTTTTTTACACTATTTTTTAATTAATTTTGTTAATTTTGGAGGGCATTTGTTTTGGTCCTATGAACTTGTCCAAAATTTATATTTTTTGATAAATCTTGCTTGGACATTTTTTTGTTGTTGAAAATTTAATATTTCAATATAGATGTAAAAAAGATTATAAGGAAATGTTTAGAGAAGAGTGCATATGATACGCCTCTCTTGAACATATAGTGAATGTACTTACACAATTCAACATTCTCAACGTAATGATTATATGGGTGGTATTCTGCTTCTACTTTAGAAGGAAAGGCTAATGCCAAAGGCAGAATACACACATATTATACATGCACACATCAGTAGACAACCAAACATAAACGTAAACATAAACATTTATTTATTTATTTATTTATTTTTGTTGATCCTTTTGGTTCGTTCAATCTCTTTTTGGTATGGGTTTTGATTATATTTTTTTTTCATTCATTTAAATTTTATGATTTAATATTATATGTGTCTTTGATGGGTTTTCTTAATTTTGGGTATTTAGAATCTAATCTGACATAACTCATATGCTTTTCTTTTGGGCATGCATGTACATGGATGTTGATCAAAACAATGAATCCAAGCAAGAAATCAATGATGAAAATAATGTGGTTGAGGTATACAAAATTGAGGACAGTAACAATGAAGAAGATGGGATTGAGTATGAGGGGGATGAAGAAGTGGAAAGACAACAGTTAGAGGGGTTCATGAAGCTAGATAATACAACACAATTGACATGCATGAAATACTACATATTATGAGACTAGGTAAAAAGAGCAAGTTTTTGAAGATAACAAAGTGAAATTCCCTTTTTACTCACATGGCACCTTTAAATTTGTCTATATTGTTACTTTATACCTCTTATTTCTACTTGCCTTTAATATTTCTATTTTGGATTTATTGTTTAAATTCCATTTATTTGGATTTAATATGAAAAATTCTATGGCAACATAATGTTAAATGCGATAAGTGGCAGCTCTAGGAACTTTTTTCAGGGTAGCTATTATGTAACTTAAATTATACAAATCTAATAAAAGAGAACTTGAACATATCAATATCACAAAAAATGCAAATACATGAAATTTTACAATTTCCTTTTACATTTTCATATTTTAAAATTGTTGCATAATAGCTTTATTATCAGTGCTATTAGCTACATCTCTTTCAATGTACATAACTAAGCAATCATTCATCCATTGATCTCTCATTCGATTACACATATGGTTTTGTTATTTTGTTACAATTTTATTTAAGGGAAGACCTAATGTTTTTAGTAAAATTGGTTGATTGAGCTAAATTTTCTTTTAACTTTTTAATTGGTAATTTTGTTGTTGGGATTTATTTTCTTGAGATCTTAAATTATTAGATTTTTTTGGCTTTGATAATTTGCTTTTTCAGGTTTAGATCAGTTTATTGTGATAATGAGTTTTTTTTTTTTTTTCTTTGTTTAAGAGGGAAATAATTTTATTAGGGGGTCAATTTTATTGAGTCAAATTGTTAAAATCAATCACCTCCCATATATGGCTTTGAGTGTTCAATATTTTTTTTTAGGTTGACAAAATAGGCTAGAAGCCTAATAATAAAAAAAAATTTCCTTGCAAGTTAGGGTGTTCACCTATAGCTGCCACTAAGTGCATCTACACTATTTTTCAATTGTTTGAGGTCAAAATGTAATAAAGTAGCTCAAAAAAACTTTTGTTGAAAAAATCAACATAACCCTCGATCGATTGAATTTCTGAATTCGACAAATTTTTGTTCTTTGCTCAATCAATCAAAAGAGTGGTTTCGAGTCTTTCGACAATTAATTGATACTCAATCAATCAAAAATCGCAAATTCAACAGACATGTTTAAATTCTAAAGTTGGTTGCCTTGGTTTACCATTAACCCTACATATAGGCAATACCTATTTAAGGTTTGTTATAACTCTAATTCAGGTGAATATGTAGAGGTAGGAACTCCATGCTGCAGAAGAACAACTCAGAGCCTCCAAAAACTCTTTTCAGTTTGTGTGATTAAGACTTAAAATCTCGGAACGGTCGATCCTATGCATATCTAAAGGTTGGCATTCCAGTGCATAAAGTGTGTTAGAATTATATTTAAATAATTAAATTTACCATTTCTTAACAGCTTAGACTTTTGGAAAAATTGATAATTTATCTTGGTATTTGAGTAGGATATCCTAACTTCGATCAGTGTCTTCACTCTACTTCCCATTTAAAATGTTAAAAACCCTACAAATTAGACCTCACTTATTAATGGGGAGTTTGGGCTCACACTTAAGGGGGATTGTTAGAATTATATCTAAATGATTAAATTTAACATTTTCTAATAACTTAAACTTTTAGGAGAATAAATAATTTATCATAGTGCAACTTTTTGGTAGAATTTTGCAGATAGGAATCTGGAGAATTAGTGGATTTATGGCTGCTTTTTAGTTTAGTTCTTCTGATAAGGTTGTAAACAGATTAATTTATATTATGCTTAAAATGGATCAATGGATAGTGCTTAAAATGTATTAGCGTGATTAATTTTCAGGCATTTTTTTTTACCCTTTCTTTGTGTATTGCTATATGAAAATCTTTTGGTCCTCTACTGGTTGATTGGTGCTATGTTTTGAACTTAAACTATGCAGAATTGTTTTAGTTGGAAATATATAACAAAGTATATATGGTTAAATTAAATAAGTGGTCAAATATTATTAGTAATGTTACTTTATCTTGATTCTTGAATATCTAGATGAATCTGAACTCTGAGTCGTACTATGATATTTCTTCATATTTGGATGTTTTTTGTCCTTTCATAGTGGCCTTTTCCAGGAAAACAAAAGTTAGAAACAAGTGTTAGGTTTGGTTAAGAACGACCCTTTATTTTGTGGCTGTGACACAAGACAACCAAAACAATTTAACTGGAAAAATAAACAGAAACATAAATGATAGGACCTACAAGTCAACAACCAGGTTTGCTTGAAGTCAGCTTCAAGTAAGAAAAAACCAATAGGAGTCGTTATCTAAGGCTGTCTAGAGTCGACAATATACCATAAAACCAAAAGAAACTTAATTCATCAAAATCTCCCGTTGAAAGGAGTATATATTACTTATATAGGAATACTAAATCTTAATTCTAATTGTCATACTTATTGTTATTACAAAATTATCTTAGAATTTAAATAAAAATACTAATTAATCTAATTATATACTATGACCTAAAATAAAAATACAATTGATGTCCAAATAGAAATAATATAAATTTTTTCTTGTACGTCTCGCAGTAGGCTGTAAGATCTTCTTTTTTTTCTTTTTTCTTTTTGATTGAGAAGAAGGCTGTAAGTTTGTATGCAATATACATCTTAATCTTACGCAATAAAAAAACTTTAAAGAAATTAAAATGTGAATTATTTGAGAAGCAGTGATATTAATTGAGATGATAGTAGATACATGAGTCCTCTCTCTCACATGGAGTTGGACTCACATCATTCATTTGTATCTCTGCATATGATGCTCTAAATTGATGTTGAATTAGATAGTTGTTTGTTGAGTCCCACTTCGGGCACATATTGAGTTGTTTTTATAACAATTACAAAGAGCCGCATGTAGGGAATTTAACCAAAATTCCAACCTGCGAGAAACAAAACAAATAGAGAAAACACACATCAAAGAAAAAAATCACACGCACAAGACAATATTTACGTGGTTCGGCAATTTGCCTACGTCCACGGAGTTGTAGGGATTTCACTATAAAATAAGGAGATACAATAGTGCACAAGAACACTCTCAAGAAACCCAATTCCCAATTACACCCTAACTCTCTCTCACCCACAAGACAAGAAAATACTATTCTTTCTTTTTATGCGGCTGCTAGGTTATTAGGAATTATCTCTAATAATATTTGCCGCATATCATAAAGCATATATATATGGCTCACCACCATCAGTCAACACTCTGGCTCACCACCATCAGTCAACAGGAGATAATTTAGAGAGGGTGAATAACGATGTGGAGGTCAAATGTTCCTGGAAGATCTCCGGACTTCAGCTACAGGTGTACTCTGATCTACCTGTGAATTTACGTTCTCCTTATCTTCTTCACCCCTTTTCTGAACAGTACTTTCAGTCAATTCATCTAAGTTGACAAACTTAGATTTTTTTTGATCTATCTCTGCAACATCTGACACTACAGTTGACATGTCCTTGTATATAACCTGTTTATTAAATATTACATTTCTACTTCTGATGATTTTCCTGTTTTGTTCATCCCAAAACCTATAGCCAAATTTCTCATCACCATAGCCAATGAAAAAACATAGTTTTGACTTTGCATCAAATTTATTATGAGCATCAGAATCAATATGAACATAAGAAATACAACCAAAAACTTTTAAATGTGAAAACTTTATCTCTTTACCACTCCAAACCTCCTTAGGAAGTCTGAACTCCATAGGAACTGATGATCCTCGGTTTATCAAGTAAACTGCAGTGCTAACAGCATCAGCCTAAAAAGTTTTTGGTAGTCCAGCATGCAACCTCATACTCCTAGCACGCTCATTAAGAGTTCTGTTCATGCACTCAGCCACACCATTCTGCTGTGGTGTCCCAGGAATGGTCTTCTCCATCCTAATTCCTGTGCAGCACAATACTCACTGAACCCTCCATCTATGTACTCTCCTCCATTATCTGATCTCAAACATTTTACTTTCAAACATGTTTCTGTCTCAACCATAGCCTTCCACTTCTTAAAAGTTTCAAATACATCAGATTTATTTTTCAGAAAATAAACTCATACCTTTCTGCTTGAGTCATCAATGAAAGTGATGTAGTACCTTGAACCTCCAAGGGATGCAACCGGAGAAGGCCCCCACAAATCAGTATGTACTAACTCCAATTTTTCAGCCTTTGGTGTCCTACCAGTTTTCAAGAAGCTCACATTTTTCTGCTTTCCTAAGATGTAACTTTCACACATGTCAAAATCAATGGACTTCAATTCTGATAGTTTTCCTTTTGACAGCAACATCTTCATCCCTTTCTCACTCATGTGACCAAGTCTACGGTGCCATAGGCTTGTATCAGTACTTGCATCAGCAACTGCAATTGTGTCTCTTGGACTTGAGGTCATATACAGGGTACCAGTTTTCTTTCCACGAGCCAATACCTTAGCTCCCTTTGTAACCTTCCAAGTACCACCAGCAAATAGTATTGCATGCCCTTCATCATCAAGTTGTCTAATAGAAATCAGATTCCTCCTCAGTTCAGGAATATGTCGAACCTTCTCCAATAACCAAACAAATTCATTGGGCAACAATATCCGGACATTTCCCATACCTACAACATCTAAGGCTGAACCATCAGCCAAATACACCTTACCAAAATCACCTGCAACATAATTCTGTATGATTTCTCAGTGTGGAGTGGTATGAAACGAAACTCTTGAATCCAAAACTCAATCATCAAGTGGACTGTCTACTGCAAGAAGTAATGCATCCTGTATTTCTCCAGTTACAGCATTAGCAGAATCATCTTCATTCTTCTTCTTAGGATTTTTGCATTGATTCCTAAAGTGACCTGTTTTCCCACAGTTCCAGCATTGTACTTGTTAGCCTGATCTAGATTTACTTCTGTTTCGATTAGAATTTCTAGATTTTGATCTGCCCCAATTTGAATTTCTGTCATTACCTCTGCCTCTTGTCTCAAGGTTTAGGGCAGAACCAGATCCTGAGAATTCGCTTGCATATTTTTTGCGAATCTCCTCAGCTAGAATTAAATCTCGTATATCATTGTACTTGAGCTTTTCTTTTCCTGTAGAATTACTTACTGCCATTCTCATTGCCTCCCAACTATTTGGCAAAGAAGCCAAAACGATCAGTGCACGGATCTCATCATCAAAATCAATTTCTACAGACGACAATTGATTTATGATAGTGTTAAATTTGTTCAAATGTTGTGCTACTGATGCATTCTCTTCCATCTTCAGATTGAACAGTTTCTTCATCAAGTGCACCTTATTGTTTGCTGACAGCTTTTCATACATACCAAACAAAGCCTTCATCAGATCTGCCGTGGTCTTCTCCTTTACAACATTGTGTGCAACAGACCTAGACAGAGTTAACCTGATAACTCCTAGTACCTGTCTGTCAAGAAGAGCCCATTCCTCAGCCTTCATAGCCTCAGGTTTTGTCCCCAAAAAAGGCAGATGCAATTGCCTCCCATAGAGATAATCTCCAATCTGCATCATCCAATACGCGAAGTCTGTGCCATCAAACTTTTCTATTCCAGACGCCTTTCCTGCTTCCTCTACCATTGCTCCCACTCAAACCTAACCCTGGGCTCTAATACCAGTTGTAAGGAATTTAACCAAAATTTCAACCTGTGAGAAACAAAACAAATAGAGAAAACACACGTCAAAGAAAACAATCACACGCACAAGACAATATTTACGTGATTCGGCAATTTGCCTTTGTCCACGGAGTTGCAGGGATTTCACGATAAAATAAGGAGATACAATAGTGCACAAGAACACTCTCAAGAAACCCAATTCCCAATTACACCCTAACTCTCTCTCACCCACAAGACAAGAAAACACTATTCTTTCTTCTTATGCGGCTGCTAGGTTATTATGAATTATCTCTAATAATATTTGCCGCATATCATAAAGCATATATATATATATATATGTATATATACGTTACTTTATAAAGTCAGCTGTTGGGATTCCTAATACAACTTGTATTAGGTCAATTTCTATGACTGGATTGGGCTTGGTGGGCCTTATGGGCTTGTGGCAAAATTCAAGCCACACTTCACGTCACATTAACACCGCATTTGTAACTAAAGTAGTTCTTTTAGGCCAGTTGCTAGACCCCCAGTTCGCTGGTCAACTCCACCAGAAAACTGCTATAAGGCAAATTTTGACGCAGCTATAGTCAAAAACTTGGGTTGTGCAGGTCTAGGGGTGGTGTTTCGGGATCATATGGGAAATATCATTGCAGCGTTGAGCCAGAAGATTGGTCTTCCTCAGACAGTGGAGTTAGTTGGAGCATGGGCTGCTCATAGAGCTGTGATCTTAGTTCAGGAGTTGTGTATTTTCAAGATGTAGGTAGAGGGTGATTGTCTTATGGTTATCCAGCCTTTAACAACTCAAGCTCGATGTAACACTCTATATGGTCATGTGATTGAAGACACTCATAGATTAGGAGCCACATTTCCGCATTGTCAATTCTAGCATGTAAGAAGAGAAAGAAAAAAGTTAGCACACAAACTAAATAGAAGAGCAGTTTTATCTGCAGATACTTATACATGAGTAGAAGATCTACTTAGTGATTTAGATAATATATTCCAATCTAATTTACATTAATGAACTTTTATTACCTTTCTCTCAAAAAAAAATTGTTACAAATACTCTCATCACGGTATTATGCACACAGCAAACTTCTTGCCATGTCAAAGACATTGAAATTTGAGACAAAATATTATCTTGTGTCGATGTCATTGGCTATATACACAGATTTGATTGATCTACTCGACTTGTATCGATGTCATTGACTATTTATACAGATTTGATGGATCTACTCGACTTGTAATTCTTTTTCTTGGTAGAGTTGTGACTTGAAATTTATACTATACAAATGCTAAATTTAAAGTCCATTTAAGTTACCTAGTGTTTAAAAAATCAATAAATATGCACAAGGTAGAGGATGTTCGTTATTGTTCTAAGTCGTCCGTTATTGCCTCAAAAAAAAAAAAAGTCATCCAAATCCAAAGATTGGGATTATATTTGGAAACAATACAAAATTGACGCATGGTCTATTACCTCAACAATATTGATTCCTTCCGAGTTCCAAACGAGTTATTTAAATGGCCATTTCTTATATTCTCTCTCATCTCTTCTTGGCTTCTTGCCATGTAAATGAGAATATGTACTTCTCAACTTCATTTATATTTTAGATTTTATTTTCAGTATTTAACATGTACATGTACAAAGAGCTACGTTGTTTAAAATTTTAAATGATATACAATATTTAATACTATATATGAAATGGAGCAAATCGTTTTTCACGTGAATGAGAAAGGAAATTTAAGGAAGCACATTCTTTCTCTAATTATTTTTTGAGTAATTTTATAGTTACAAACTTTTTTATAAAATTTTTTACAAATTGCTAATATGATCAACTTTTTACTGGTTTTAATTTAAGTCCACCATTAATATCACTTTTTTATTTATATAATAACTACTCAGCACTTTAGCAGTTTGTAATTTTTTTTTGGTAAAAAAGTTTGTATCTCTAACATTATTCTTATTTTTTTGAGTAATACTAGAGATACAAATTGATGATGTGGTAAGTGGTTATTAGTAAATGAAAAAGTAATGTTAATGTTGGACTTAAAAATGAAAACCAATAAGAAGTTGAACACATCAACAGTTTGTAAAAATTTTGTAAAATTGTTTATGACTGTAGCATTGCTCTATTATTATTTTTTTTTTAAATAATTTGATAGTTTTCTTTTTTGTGTATTCAAAAAGTTGACAATTGTAAAAACGAAGAAGTAGGGATTCAAACCCTAATTCTCCTGGTAAAGGAGAGTAGACTTGTAAATATTTGAAATACTAAACACATTTAAGCAAAAAAAAAAAAAAAAATGTTCAATTTGAAAATCATTTGGTGTTGTGTCTAATGTTGAGAGTATAGCACCAAGATTTGATTTATTAAACATATTAATTTATTAATTACATCAAGCATGTACATAAGTTCCCTGCTTATGTTTTTTTATTTAACTTTATTTTAAATATAAATACATCATCGTTCAAACAATGCTTTGAGATTGTAAGATCCTAAGACATTGGGAGTTCCACTCCAAATTAGCTCTATGAGTTGCCTTTTCGGAAAGATGAAGAGAGTCAAAGAACACATAATCACTAGTGTTAGTACATAATTCATACTTAGAACTGACTGATCTATTTCCGCAACTTTAAATTCCTCTGTATGGGCCAGTTCCACAACATGCAATCTTCCCTTCCGTAAAACCTTTCCAACATAATTAAAACAAAGATGCTATATATTATTCTATGACAAAAATAAAATGCAAAGAACAATGAAAATAAAATACATGTTTTACTATAAAAATGGAAGTAACGCACGATATTTTGATGGATTATCTATTCTTTCACTAACAAAAGTGTATACATCGGCTATTGAATATTTGAATCCTTTGAGCTCGCTCTCTAGCTTCAGAAGGATTTCAGAAAGTGCTTAATTGTGCAGCTTTACTAGCGTTGTATGTTCTTCCAAGCATGCACTAGTGTTTACCATTGCTTTAAAATGCGGGTAACAACCTGCAGGTCCCAAGCCATGGAACACATATTTTCTTCCTCCTTTCTTATATATATATATATATATATATATATATATATATATATATATATATATATATATATTTCCTGGCAAATCAAAATATAATTATAACCAACTTAAAACGAAAAGAATAATCTTGCTTTAAATATTGCATACAACACCTAAGTGTTATTACTTTGATCACAGTCGTCAAGTTGCCAATCACCATATTTACGTAGTCTTGTCTAGAATAGGATTGAAGAAATTGCATGCTGGATATGAGAGGCTAATGCAAGGGTTTGAGTCTGGGTAATATCTAAACAATACTCACAAAATTAAGAAACCATGACAATCCCTCTATTTCAAGTGAAATGGAGAGGGTCCATTTCAAGATTAAATTTTATTTCTTGGATATCAAACAATTTATAGTATTATATCATTTTAAATTTTAAATGAGGTATTTAATATGAGAATCCCTAGTACATAATCAGATAGAATGCATACCATCCTTTGATTAGTTTCATCAAGAGCACCAGCTCCAATTGATGCGAAGTTTGCCCCATCAATAAACGGCTCATAACCAGGATCTAAGATATGGTGGGATTAGCGGCAGTTTTGGATACTCAGCTGCAATAATGCTTCAAAATATTAATTGAGCAACCATTCAAGTCCAAGAGAAATCAACATATAAATAAATATATATATATATATATATATATATGTGTGTGTGTATATATATATATCTTACCAATGAAATCTGTAATTAGACGGCCATTAGAAGATCTCCCAGTTAGGTACCTGAAGAAAGTTTCCCCATAAGGCGCAAAATTTGACTGGAAACCAGTAGTGGTATTGATATAGTTATTGTTTCCATCATCAACTACTGAATCCCCAAAAATAAAGAAAGCAACATGGTCCTTTGGCAGACAGATTAATTTGATCACTGTTAGAAATATTGAATGAATAGTATTGTATTTCATAGAGAATAAAATATACATGAATGCCTTTATATAGGAGGCAGAGTGTGCAGTACAAGTATGTGTGTTATACAAGCAAACAAGGTAGGCCTAAAGCCCACAACCTTATTACATGTTAATAGCCCCCCTCAAACTTAAGGTGGATGTGAGACTAACTTGAGGTTGTCAACCAAAGCACGAAGGCGTCCCTTAAAATGTTTCTTGGTGAAGATATCTGGAAGTTGATCTTTAGAGGAGACTGAGAATAGCTTGAGAGCACCTTGGACAAGATGATAACAAACAAAATGACAATCAATCTTGATGTGTTTAGTCCGTTCATGGAAGATATTGTGAGCAATATGAATGACACTCTAGTTGTCACAATAAAGAGGAGTAGTAAAGGATGTGGACACACCTAAGTCCTTAAGAAGTCATCGTAGCCAAAGGAACTCAGATGTAATATCAGCAATGGCACAATATTCTGCTTCAGTATTGGAGCAAGCCACAAGGGTTTGTTTCTTACTTCGTCAAGAAATCAGAGAAGAACCAAGAAGAAAGCAATAACCAATAGTGGACCTACGATTAGTGGAATCTCCTGCCCAATCAACATTAGAAAATGCACAAAGAACAAAAGGAGACTGAGCAAAGTAGAAAAAGTCATGGAAGAAAGTGTCCTTCAGGTATCGAAGAATGCATAGAACAACAACATAGTGAGTCGATCGTGGAGTAGATAGATACTAGCTCACTTGGTGAACAACACAGGAAATGTTTGGACGAGTGACAATGAGATAAACTAGACTACCAACCAATTGTCTGTAGAGAGAGGGATTATACAATGGTTTCTCCCCCGAGGGAGTCAGATGCACATTAAATTCAACTGGAGTGTCAACAATCTTGCTATCAATGAGTCCAGCTCGAGACAAAAGTTTAGAAGCATACTTGGCCTGAGTAATATAAAGACCATTTTTGGAATGAGTGATTTCAAGATCCAAGAAGTAGCTGAGATGTCCAAGATCTTTCATCTCAAACTGCTGACTAAGAAAGTCCTTGAGTTCTTGAATGCCACTTAGGTCATCACCAATTATGATCATATCATCCACATATAGGAGAAGTAAAATGGTGTCTTTGTCATTGCGACGAAAAATAAGGCAGGGTCATAATAATTGGCAATGTAACACAATCGAGAGATGGTAGAGCTAAACTTGGCAAACCAAGCTTGTGGAGCTTGTTTAAGGCCATAAAGTGCACGTCGAAGGCAACAAACCTTGTTCGGTTCAATAGAGAGACCAGGAGGAGGTTGCATTGCTTGCTCACTCCCAAGTGCAGGAGATCGTAGCAATATAATTCTCGGAGTACTGAGGTCGAACCACAAGAAGCAAGATAAATTCAAAGACAATATAATTAAACAACAATTTGGGTGAAAAAGAAAAATACTTTTGCTTGGTGATTGTTAACAAGAATAAGAATAAAAACTTATTTAAAATTAATAATGTAAATACTAGAGTATCGAGGTGTTTCCCTATATCAATATGAAATTTTTTGTGATCTAAGAAAATATATATTTCATAATTGATTGTTCTTATACAATTAAATACTTATGATTCGGTTGAACTGAGACAATTCAAGAATGCATGATAACCTAGATTGATAATGCGGTTAGAAAAGTTTTCAGAAAAAAACCCATTCACTTTAAAACCTGATTTCTATTTGAAACTATTAGAAATTCATCTAAACAATAAGAAAAATATGATTGAACTTATTGAAAGTATGGAAGAACTAATACATCAAAAGAAATCTAATTGAACAATCAAATATGTCATTGATAAAATCCTAGAAAGAATCATATTGAATATTCATACCGTATAGAAGAAACATAACCTCTAACCCTAGCAAAGAGTTTAGGCTGCCATTAGAGAAAGAAAAATACAAGGTTTGCTCTTCCAAAATTCGTTTTACACAACCTCCCTTCGAAACCCTAACGTAAAAAGCGTCCAAAGAAAATAAATTTTTTACTATTTTAATTTCCGTCCAGGTTTACAGCAGTAACTTGTGAGTTAATTTCGGCCTTCAAAAATTGAGAATTTAGAAAAACTCAAAACTGGAAAGTTGTAGATATAAGCCACGGTTCCAACCTATCTAGCCTTGTGTCAATTGGATTTTTGAGGAGAGAGATACGCCCAAAATACTGATCAGTGCTCTAATCATATTTTTCCTTTTCAGATTCTGCCTCTTTGATTTCTTTCCTTATTTGAAGCTTCCAATCATGGTAGATGATCCAAGCACTCTAGACACCTCCTTAGACATTTAAGCATGGTCTTTTAGCTCCACTTTAATTCTAGTTTGGCCTCTATTCTCTCACAAATTCCTGTAAACTCATCTTTCTCACATGATTTCCTGAAAGTAGAAAATCACACTCAATGAATAGCATCTTATTCAAGAAATTATGTAAAGATAAATAATAGGGACTAATGCAAATCATGGCTTAATTATACAAATTAAGCATAGTAATAAGGAGATAACGCCCACATAAATATATGGCAAGTATACATTTTAAGGCGTTGTCATGCATGTAAACTTCTTCACTTAAATTCCCATTAAGGAAGACATTTTTGACATCCATCTAAAAAATGGCCCATTTATTGGAACAACAACAGCTAAGAGGGCACAAATAGATGAGATTCGAGCAACCAGAGCAAAGGTCTCTTCATAATTAATTCCATACACCTGTGTAAAACCTTGTGCAACAAGAAGAGCTTTATATCGCTCAATTGAGCTATCAGAGCAAGTCTTGATCTTGTAGATCCACTTATGACCAACCATAGATTTCCCAAGAGGGAGAGTCACCAAATCCCAAGTATGGTTTTTAGATAATGCATCAAGCTCCTCTTTAATTGCAAGCTATCATAAAGGGTCAGTGGAGGCCTCATGATAGGTGTGAGACTCGTGCAATGTAGCAAGGGTAGTGTAACAATAATACTCAAGTAAATATGCAGGAATGGATCATACCCAAGTTGAGTGACGAGGTGAAATGTCCTGTGCAAGATCTTTAGGCGGAGCAAGAGCAGAGGACCCAAGCTTAGGGTTGGGTGGCTCGTCTTCAACCTATTTATCTTCCACCTATTCATTAAAGGGTGATTTAGGAGAGGCATAAAAATTATCTAGTGGTTGGACAGAGAAGTCTATAGGAGGATCAGGAGTAACTATAGAAGGAATATGTGGCTCATTTGAAAAAAGATCTAAGACAGAGGAGGTAGATAGGGAGGCACGAAAGTGAGAGAGCTCGACAAAGGAGCAATGTTCCCAAAAGACAACATTGCAAGAGATACGAAAATGATGAGAGACAAGATCATAACACCGATATCCCTTTTGAGTGTCGCCATAGCCAAGAAAACAACAAAGTCTAGACCGAGGCTCAAGTTTGTTATGCTTATGTGGCTAAAGAAGAACAAAACAGGCAGAGTCAAAGAAGCGAAGGTGGTGATAGTCTGGAGGTGACCTAAAAAGGCGCTCATATGGAGTTTGATTTTGGATGACAGAATTGGGAATGCGATTAATAGTATGAACAACATGAAAAGCAGCTTTGCCCCCAAAAAGGAGTAGGAACTTTGGCAGAGAAAAATAGAGCACGAACAGTGTCAATAATATGACAAAGTTTTCGTTCGGTTCGACCATTTCGCTGAGAGGTATCTAGACAAATTAGTTGATTAATAGTGCCATAAGAATGCAAAATAGTTTGGAAAACATATTGAGTGTATTCAAGAGCATTATCAGATCAAAAAAATTTAATTTGTTTGGAAAATTAAGTTTCAACCATTTTTGCAAAATTAGAATATACTTGCAATAATTTAGAACGATGTTTCATATAAAAAAATTCAGTAATAGCGGGAATAATCATCAAGAAAGATAACAAAATATCAAGATCAACCAATATTAGAAATAGAGGAGGGCCCCCAGACATCAAAATGAATTATGTCAAAGATTTCAGTGGACATTGATTCACTAGTATTGAAAGGCAAAGTTCGTTGTTTTCCTAACTAACATGAAATACAATCAAAATTTTTTGTGGACACTAAACCTAACAAACCTCTAGAAGCCAAGTGTTGTACTCGATAAGAAGATGCGTGACTAAGTCGAACATGCCAAAGTTCAAGGGAAGGAATAGAAGAAACTGCAGCAGCAACGGAAACATGAGCAACAAGTGGAAGACGAAGGTTATCCACGGGAAACATACGCCCAATCCTGGGACTGGTCCCATGCTCTTATCCCATCCTCGGATTCTGCATAACACACCCACAATAAGCAAATGTAATACAGTAACCCAACTTAGCTAATTGACCCACAGAAAATAAATTGTAAGAAAGGTTAGAAACATTAAAGACCCCATGAACCAAGAGGTTGGAGGTTGAGATAGAACCTATATTATGACCAAACATTGTGGAACCATTGGTTGTGCAAATATTAAGAGGGTGTGGTACAGGTTCAAGTTAAGCAAATAAGAATGATTGAGGTGTCATGTGGTTGCAACAAGCAAAATCCAAAAGCCAAGAGGAAGAAGACATACTAGATGTAACTAAGAGAGAAGAGGAATAAAATGCATTACCAACCATATGAATGGTATTAGTGATGATGTTTTGAATGTCAACTATGGAAATGGCGATAGTGGATCCAGAAGACCAAGACTTTACGGAGACGGGAGCCATCAATTGGATACTCTCAGTGTTAGTAATAGTAGCAGCAAAAATGGAAGCAATTGATTTTTTGCGTTTATAACAAGTCTCAATATTATGGTCAAGAATTTTGCAAAAATTGCAAAAGCGTTTGTTGGATTGTTGGTGACGATTGTTACAATAAAAAGAAGACCTATCCTTATTATTCATTTAGAAGAAAAATATGCAAAAATAGACTGCAAAAATGAAATTTACATGAAAAACTAGGTAAAGAGCACCTGGACTGCAAAAAGTCAATTCTGGCAAAAAAGTCAACGGTCAACACAGGTCAAAGTCAACAAGAAAGTCAACATAGATCAATCAATGATGGCAGTCAAAGGATGACATAAGTAGTTGACCTACGGATGACGGAAGCGGCTGACCAAAGGATGACATAAGTGATGACGTGGCAGTGATGATGTCAGCATGATGACGTGGCAATGATGACGTCACCTAAGGCTAATGTGGCGTAGATGAAGTCAACAAATGCAGATTTGGCATGTGTCAGCGCGTGGTGGCACATGATGATACTGCTAAGACTTTAAGTGGCGCATGAGGGCGCATGAGTGGTTTGATGGAGACAAGTTTTCACCGAGCAGATCAGAGAGAGTCCTTTCTAGTGGTGTGACCTATGGTCTGGTCGGAGAAGCGGAAGCAGTGGTGGCGGCGAAGCAATGGTCTTTGATGTACTGTAGTTGCGGTGGTAGTGGTGATTTTGACAACGACGACTACAGTGGATGACACCCAAGAAGACAAGACTGCTTAAGAGCAACACACCAGAGAATTAGAGCAGTGACTCTAATACCATGTTAGAAATATTGAATGAATAGTATTGTATTTCACATAAAATAAAATATACATGAGTATCTTTATATAGGAGGCAGAGTGTGCAGTACAAATATGTGTGCTATACAAACAAATAAGGTGGACCTAAAGCCCACAACCCTATTACATGTTAACAATCACCACGGCATTGGGTCCAGATAGTAATGCTTGCATACAAACCAAGAAATATAAATAGAACCTTAAACTCATCGTGTCTAATCTAGTTCACTTTCCAGCTATTAGCTTCTCATCTGCTGCTAATAGCTAAATTCGAAAATCTAAAATTTGAATCGATATCCTTTCATTTGATTCCTCCTAAATTGCATTGATTTATTTATGCAGTGTACTTAGTTTGTCCATTGGGTGAGAAAAAATGTCATGTAGACTAATTGGGTTAAACTTTCATGGCAGGCTACTAGTTTATTGGCTAGGTGATGAGTGACCTAATCACAGACGTTGCTCCGACCCCGTGCGGTTACATGCAATCTTCTAATCTTCTAAATTTTGACTTTTATATGGCTCAATGGCTACATTCATTAATTCTCTTTTCTTCTTTTTTTTTTTGGGGGGGGGGGGGGGGGGGGGGGGGCGGGGTGGTGTGGTTAAAGGGAAGTTGCATAACAAAACTAACTAGCCAAAACAGAGGGCATGGCTGGAGAAAGCCTATGAGAGAACAAACTACAAGCATCATCTACCACATTCAATAATTCTTTACCGCACTGGTTAAGTTTTTTTTTTTAATTAAAAAATTTTAAAAAAATTGTTTTTTGTTTTCTTTTTTTTCTTTTTTTTTTTGGCTTCCCTTTCTATCTATTACATTTAAGAGAGTAAATTTTGAGCTTCCAGAATAGTTGTGTCGGATAATGGAGACGATCATGTTTACTATATAATGACATTCTTTGAAAATTTCAAGTTCATTTAGTTTTAGTCTTATTCTTTTTAATGGATTCCTCTGAAAAAATATTTTTATATTGGTGTTTCAAATTTAAAAATAAATAAAAAAATTTATACTAGGGTTCTTAAAATATTTTTATTCATTTATCTCTTGTCATATTATTAATACTTCAAATAGGCATTAAAACAATACTAGTCAATATTTGTGGTAAATTGTAAATGCCGTTCATCAGACAAAAATCGATCGGCTCCTTGACAATAAAATGATAGGGTTTGTCTTAAATTCATGCATTCTTAGCAAAGGTGACTTTTTCCCTATCTCTTGCTCATCATAAAAAACTATAACTTTGCTTTTATGTTTTGTTGAGGCATGCACGGAGGGTGGTGTTCTAGCCCATATTCCATGAAGCAAATAAATGTGAAAACTTTTTATGTCTTACAGCAACTAAAGATAGATTTTAGTCATTGGCTCATTGCCCCTCTTTTTTGTACCCTGTTTTGTTTTTTTAACTTCTTGGCTATTCCCACTCTTTGAGGCGGCTAGTTATGTTCTGGTTTTTTAATATCTTGATGTAAATAATACTCATTTTTCAATCCATAATTAAAAAAAAAAAATTCCTTAATATTTAGTATTTACGACAACTCAATAAGACCTGAATGTGGCCTATATGCTCCTAAAGATGATATTCAAAGAAACTTTTATTATATATACCCAATTACATGCCAAAAAATGAAGTTATACTTTACTTAAACATAATGTTTATGGTATCAGAGCAATTGATGGGGTAATAATTCTCTCAAACTTATTATTTTACATCAATTTTTCATATTTTAGATGTGGATATTACCTTTTCACATTTTAAAATGTGAACATCAATACACGAAATCTTAAATATTTTGTAAAAGAGTTTATGTAAAATGAGTATATATAACATACTATTTAGTCCTAATAATATCCTGGGTTTAAATTTTGTACCTCTAATCAATAAAAATGTTAAAAATCTCATGTGTTGGACTTAGGAGAGCTTGAACCCACATGTGATATGAGTGCTAAAATAATGGTTAAATAAATTTATGATTAATTAACAGGTTAATCTCTGGAATAAGTGGCTAGTGTATTTTCACTATCACACAATACCAAAAATTCAACTTCGATTTCCTATGAAGTCTAGTCTAATTAATCTAATTTGGTTCCCATGTTCTATAGAGAAAAATCTATGCACAAATCATTGTGAGGAGTGACATCTCGTTTTCTAACAGTGTCCCATCATGGAAATGAATGCAAGAACAAAATAACAGAATATTAAGTAAAAGCGACTACAATGATTAAGATAACTTCATCATTTTCGAACTAAAAAAAAAAAAAAAAAAAAACCAACCTGAAAATATGAGTGAAATTCATGTGTCCTTTTCCTTCTATTAGCAAAAAGAAAAGTATGTCTTCTGGAAATTGATAAGCAAGAGAAAGGTACATGGATGTGAGCAATGGGGGAAGCTCTTTTTACCCTCTTACTGAATTTGAAAGATCAAACCAACCATGCAGGGTCATGCACAATTTTACATCCTTTTTAGAAAGTACAGGCATTTTATTCAGAATGATGTGCCCGCGGGAGAAATATATAGGACACCATTGCATTTGTGTGCTAGCTGACTCTTATCTTTTAATTCTTTTTAGTTTTAATCTTGAAAACTTATCTAAGGTTGTGTTTGGTTCGTGTAAAATATTTTCCGGAAAGGAAAATATTTTCAAGTGTTTGGTTGTATACTAAAAAATACTTTGGAAAATATTTTCTAGTGTTTGGTTGTATTGCTGAAAATAATATGAAAAACACATTTTCTTATTGTTTCTTACATGTTCTCAACTCCCAAACAAATATATAATACAATTTTTCAATAGATAAACATAGATCCGGTTAAATTCATCAAAACCCAACCAAAAAATATTCATCAAACCCGGTCAAATTCATCAAAACCCAACTATTTCTCAATCGCGAACTCAGTGCGATCGGTGCAATCGGTGCCAGCGAAGTTGAAGTCGAACAGCGATCCTGGCCTCTGGGTTCGCCGGCGAAGTCAAAGGGTGCGATTCGAAGTCGAAGTCAAACGGCGATCCTAGCCTCTGGGTTCGCCGGTGAAGTCAATGGGTGTGATTCGAAGTCGAAGTCGAATGACGATCCTGGCCTCTGGGTTCGCCGGCGAAGTCAATGGATGCGATTCGAAGTCGAAGTCGAACGGCGAAGTCGAATGACTATCTGGGTTCGTGGCGCGAAGTCTCTGGGTCACCGGCGAAGTCAAAGCTCGTGGGTCGCCGGCAATGGGCTCTCTCTTCTTCCTCTCTCTCTCTCTCTCTCTCTCTCTCTCTCTCTCTCTCTCTCTGCGCGCCGGCGCGATCTCACTCGCACACTCTCTCTCTCTCTGTGTTTTCAGGAAAATGGTATTTGAAGGTAAAATGAAAACGGAAATCAATTTACACCATAAACACGTTAAGACTTAAAAGAATTTTCGGAAAATGCATTTTCCATGCACAACCAAACACCTGCATTTACGGAAAAGCATTTCCGGAAACCATTTTCAGCCAATTCAAACGCAGCCTAATTATCTTCTTTTATTAAATCTTTTAAAT
Organism: Quercus parvula; assembly: GCA_030820535.1. NCBI lineage: Eukaryota > Viridiplantae > Streptophyta > Magnoliopsida > Fagales > Fagaceae > Quercus > Quercus parvula. The sequence continues at coordinate 52,797,031 of JAUAME010000002.1, forward strand.
TTTATTCTTGATTTGTATTCTAATTTTTGAACATAATATATTAGTCATGAATTCAATTTATTATCATTTATTGCTATGTTTAACATTATATGAAAAAATAAATGTTAACCATATTTAAAAATAAAAACAAAAATATATTTAATAATTTATATATATCATTTGTACTCATGTCTCAATGTTTCAAAAAAATTTGTATTGTCGTGTCATACCTATGTCCATGCTTCATTGCATCCTTGGCTGGCTTCATAATACTAATTAGTAATTAATACACAGCTAAGCTTTTGAAAAATATTTTGAAGGAATTTTTTATTTTTTTGGTTGTGTATGAAACAATGGGTCCAGCCAGCCTTCTGAAACCTGAATTATTAATAAAGGGTAAATTTCACTGACATACCCTGAGATTTTGGCTAACACCAATCAGGTCTAAAACTTTTCAAAACTAGCCAGTTTAGTCTCTAAAGCCAACTTAGTCCCTAAACGTTAGTTATTTTTTCTTAACTGTTTTAGGGACTAAACTAGTTTTAGAGACCAAATTGGTTAGTTTTAAAAAGTCTTAGACTTAGATGGCATTAGCCCAAACTTTAGGGGTTTAAATAGAATTTACGCTATTAATGAAGGTATATTTCAAAGGTAGCCATCGGCGCTAGTTGCACTGTGCACCTCCAATTCCAATTTAGTTTCTTTTATTCTCAATACGTTTAACCATCTACTACTCAAAATATAAAGACAAAATTTAGCTACAAAATGTAACATAAGGTTACAACTTTATTTAATATCTTTTTATTGGAGGTAAATTTTGATAAATTCACCGTTAGATTACATTTTCTTCTTATATCCTTCAAGCTTGCAAAAATTTTAGAAAATTAAAGATCAATAGTTATGTCATCAATAGATTATTTAAATTACAAGTTTTTGTAGTTTAAAAATATGCATAAAATATAATCTTATACATTATATAGTAAAAAATATTCGATTGGCACAAAATTTGATATATGTATTAAAAGCGTAAAGAACATGCAATTCAACAATTAGATTTTTGAAATATGTAATAATGTTAATGATATTGAGTAAGGTTATAACTTTAGGTTATAACCAATTTTATATCTGAACTTTGTCCGAAATATAATTTATCTCACAGCAAGCTAAATAAGGGAAGTTAGGAGATTATTTTTCAACTAATTTCAGGTTACTTCCAAATATAAGAAAATGAGATAATTTTTTAGAAAATGCTTTTTGAAAAATGAATTATTTTCTAGAAAACATCATCACTTATTTTTTTTCATCTTTTTTAAATCTAACATGTAAAGAAAAAATCTCTAAGAAAAGAAAGAAAAAAAAAAAAATATATATATATATATATATATAAAGGGGAGAAGAGTATATCCCCTTTTGGGATAATTGAATTGTCTACCCTAAACAGAATAATCCTCTTAAAAATAGTATAAATTATATTTTAATGTGATATGACTTAATTTTACTAAACATTATTTATGTTAAACACCAAAATTATTTACTTATTTAACCCATTTTATTTTATACTATAATTATAATTTTAATGTTTTCCATAGGACGTGACAGAAGAAAGGTTTTTCACAATGATGGAAAATAACCTAAAGAATGAAAGGTTGTTCAGAAGTAAGAGAGCCAACGCTGCTATATTCAACGGCACAATACTAATTTGTTAGGCTTTTCGGGCACAATTTTGATTTCATATTTATCAATAAAAGTGTTGTTACTTTTCAAAAGAAACAAAAATTTACGCTTAACTCATAATCTAAATTAATTATTTGCAAAATTTTAATAAATTTGCACGGCATATGTATTTTCAAGCAAACAATATCTAGAGGCATAGCACCTATGTTATGAGTAGTTGGGGAGAATCCTAAAGGAGTGTACCTCTAGAGCGACTTACCCTCCTCAAACATTTGTCTAAACTTAACTCAAACATATTAATAAACATAAACTTTATTTAATAAGGAGAAAGTAACGAGATTGTAGATAGCTGAAAACGTGGGTTTAGTTGAAGGTTTTAAATTGTGAGCTTTTATTTTATGAATTTGTCCTCCTTAATTGAAAACTTGAAAGTGAGCAAGGAGGGGATAGTTTGGGATATTCAAGACTTAGGAGGTCACGGCTTAAACAGCTTGAAAGTTAGCTTAGAAATCCCTTAAATAGTAGTATAGACAATTATAAATATTATTACTTATGCATACAATATGTTTATAAAATGATTAACATAAGTTATTTTCCCATATATAACAAAATATTTTACAGCACGTTATTTTTTATATGACTTTTTTTGTTTTTCTCATCTATTTAATTTATAAACTGTGAACTATATTTTAAATCATGTTATCTAAAAACCATTTTGTTTTCTCATCTAGTTAAATTATAAACTATGAACTATATTTTAAATCATTCCACCTAAAAACCATTATCTTGATAATTCTGAGGCACTAATAGTAACCTAAACACCCAACTCATCATCCTAACCCACTTGCCTCTAATTGAAATTGCAATCTTGCATGATCTCACATTCTACAAACAATTCTAATCTCAAGAGATTTAAAGAAAATTGAAGTGATCACGGTGATGGCATGTGAGATGAGTGAGGATTGAAGTGGATAAGCATCTCAGAGAGAGAGAGAGAGAGAAAGAGACATGTACACATGGTTGTGTACAAATGGTGGACACGTGGAACACAAAGCCTTGGCAAGTTGGAAATAAAGGCAATAGAGGAAGCAAGAATAACGTAGGTTTGCAAGTGAGGGATGTTTGCCAAAAACCCTAAAAAGCTTCTTCTTTTATTTTGAAAAAGAAAGTTTGACACCCATATTTGTAATGCAAAATCTCTTATATAAGGAGCCCTAAGTCATTGAAAAAGATACTTTATTCTAGCTCATTTCGTATTGTATTATTTTAATTATTTCTTAACAAGAAATAGATTGATTAGTAATTTTATAAATTATGAGGTTCATCTTGTTCTCAATTCCTATATACCTTTCCAAATAACATTGAATCAGAAAGGATGTCTACATAATTTTGTGCTTTCTGTTCAGTAATGCTTTCTCAATCTTTTTTTTTTTTTTGAGTGTTTAGAGAGAGAGAGAGAGAAGAATTATATACGACTCTCACCAAGAAGGTCATTCACATTTTATTAAGAGTGTTAGTTCCCCATCTCCATGGACTTGGACATATTAATTTTTATTTCTTATTATATATACATAAGTTATTAGATATGTGGATAATCTACTAATAGACAAAAATGTTAAAATTCAACATACTTACTGTTATCAATATTCAAAATCAAAAGAATTTTCATTAAAAAAAAATCAAATGCAATAACTTATTAAAATATTTGTCATTAAATTTTGTCCAATCATTTCTCTCTCCTCTCCCATTAAACCAAAACAAAAAAACAAAAAAAAAAAAAAAAAAAAACAAAACAAAACAAAAAAAAAAATCTGTATGCTATCCTCTCTCTGTGGTTGGACTTGTGGATAAAATCTTTTAGCTAGAAAAATCCTATAATTTTGAAGGAAAAAATATAAATAAAAAACCCTAAATGAATTCGAAAATCAATAACTAGGAGTGCAATGAAATAATGATTCAGCAGATGGACAAATTAAATAGTTCAAGCGACATTATGGTGGACTAAAAAGTTAGAAATAAAATCATTGAAAATTTTTTCAAAACAATTTGTAAGAAAAATTGTTGAAGCTAAAATAGACCTCTGCAACAAGGTCATCAATTGAAGTGGTTGTTAAGCAGATTCCTAAGAATGTTGCCAAAAAGATGATTAGAGATTTCTTTGAAAAGAGTGCATCAAATATGCCTCTCTTGAATGCATATTGAAAGTACTTTCGCTATCCAAATTTAACACTCAAATATAAACATAAACATTACAAATGCATATATACAAGCTAACACACTAAATTTAACAATTTATAATTTATAATAAAAAAATAATTAAAAGAATAAATATATGCATTAATAACTTAAATTTAAATGGCTATATACAAAAAATAATAATCATGAAGTAGAACAAATTTAATGAGTTTGGAAACGTAACTTTAAAGTTATTTTATTTTTTATATTTGATCTAATATACTACTTATTTACAATTTCATCCTATGGTCTAATAGCTTGGGGCTCTTCCTTGTGATGCATTCTTTAAGATGGAAAATTTAAAATATAAATAAATAAATAAATCTTTTCAACTAGCATTCTATCTCATCACTTAATTGGTGTATGTATCACTTATCAAAAAAATAAAATCGGTGTATGTATCACTCTTGTTTAAAAGGAAACATGCGTCATCTATTTGACATTCACGTAAGCAAAAATTATAATGAATTTTTAAACATGTTAGGATTGATAAAAGAAATATTTATGGTGGGTTCATGTTAAAATAAATCATTTCAATTATCACTTACCATGAAAAATATCACCAAAAAATTAAATACCTCGTGAATTCTAGCATTACTAAGTGTGTATGTATATACAAACTTGCTTTGTACCAATTTTTAAAAACAAAGGTTTGCATATGGACTCCTGCCAAAGTTCTGTAAATGTATTTGTTTTTTAAAGTTATTGACGTCTTATTTTACTGGTAAAGAGTAATTATCATATAACTAATTCCATAGGATTCGAATCTCATTGTTTCCATTAAAAATAAATTAGAAAAAAATCCGCTAAAGCAAAATTATAGTTTCACTGAGAAAGTGAAATCAACAATTGCATCCTATATCCACTTCAAAATAAAAACCATTTAGGTCATTAAGAAATTTGCTCAAGTGAACCATCAATTAATGTGCCTGTATATATGTTTAAGAAGAAGAAAACTTTTATAAGTGAAGAATATTAATACTTTTATTGTCTAAGGTCCATTTCTTTGCTTTTTTATTCATGGAAAAGTTTATAGTACGTCGGCATGTACAAAGACGATGAAATTTGAGATATGTAAAAAATGTATTTTTAAGAAAAATTTTGCCACCTTCATTACAATCAATCTGACTTTTTTCAAGGGTCAAAACCCTTAAAAAAAGTATTAAAAAACCTTGAAAAAAATTATTTTAAGAGTCCAATTGACCCTTAATAACCCTCAAAACATATACCATTGAAAAGGAAATTTTAACGGCCTTCGTGGCCCTTAAAACAAGTACTCTAATCTTATTTTGAGGGTCAAGAGACCCTTAAATAACCTTTTACCAAGGTTTAAAAAATTTATATTTACAACCCTTGATAAATAAGGTTATTTAAGGGGTTTCTTGACCCTCAAAATAAGATTTTATTTAATTAAAAAAAAAAAAAAAACCACAATCATGCAGAATATATATATATATATATATATATATACACACAAAAATTCACAATTATTGAGATGATATACTATGATATTGATATATAGAAAAAGTGATATATTGCTATAATTACAATTTTTTTGATCTCTAAACTCAAACCTACAAATTAACAGATTAGGGGCCGCATACAAAATGCCAAAAGTTAAAAGTTTTGATACAGTTTATTCTTCATCATCATCTCCAAAGCAAAGTTGAGTAAATGGTTCTATTGCGTAGCTGGCATGATCTAGTCTGCAGAACAACCACAGGTTCAGAGGCAAGGATGCCTTGAGAATTGACAGAAGGCAAAAGTGAAAGAGGCACTGTCTTGTGTCCCAATTTAGCTTTCAAACAAGAGACCTGGAACACGGTGAATAGAGAAGGTTAAAGGCCTGCTACAAAAGGACAATTGAAAGAATTCAACAAATTTTGTTGTTCAGCAACAACATATTCGTTGTTTTTTTCTAAATATTGATCCAACTGATACTAAACCTGAAAAAAAAAAGTGCATGAAGTTAAGATACTTTTAACAGCAGCCCACACAAGCAAACAATAAACAACACAACAGAATAAAAAATCCAACTTACCATTCCTGCATAATAAACAATGGTTCACACATAAGCATTATAGGGAACATAATTTTGTAATTTAATGCCATAAAGGACATAAATAACTAGCCTACTGTTCTTTTAAAATAAATAAAAAATAGTACAGGAACTAATTTCTTTGCAAGAACAGAAACACGGTAAAAATTTAAACTTTTGGCCTTCCAATAAGCAGGTTTCATAGTAATAGCATGACAACCTCTAAAAGCATCACAAAGACTGTCTATGTCTCCCATATCTGCTATTACAACACCTTGTAGTTGATTTATTTCTTCATCTCTTATAAACTTCTTCATGTCATCAAAATCCATTGCTCGATGGAAAATAGAGCCAATTGAAAAAGAAAATACTAAACAGGAATGAAAACTGATATTAAAAGAAGAGGAAATCTGCATGTCTAACAATTAGGACACATTTAGTGGAGGGACTGTGGACAGTGATATGATAATCAACTTTCAAATGGTATTCCAAGAAAAGGACAATACTAAGAACCTCAATAAGAAAGCAAGTGTAAGACTAATGGAACATAGATAATAGATGTCAAAGTTCCATGTATAATTTTGGTCCAGCATTTAAAGAATTTGAAGGCTGATCCAATATATTGACATTGAGAAGCTCTATCTTTATGGTTTTCTAACTTCTCTATAATATGCATGTCTAACAAAATCAATCTTGTTAGTAACGTTTCTTCTACCCCCTACCAAGCATATCTCCCACTATTCTAAACACAACATAACTTTCATAAGTTTAAGCTATGCTCTCTTATATATTATAGCATAAAACAAGAGGGGAAAAAAAAACAATAAAATTATTCAATGCACGAGAAAAAAGATATAGCACTAGCCAAAGTTTCATGGAGAAATTTCCTGAATGAATATACTCAAAATATGTTCATCACCAACCAAAAAAAAAAAAAGTACAACACAAACATCTTGAAGACTTGATGAAATTTGAAATAGCTAGGATAATACAGAACACAATCCCAAGGGAAATCATAAGGTTAAAGACAAGTACCGGTAAGAAATAAGCAATGTAAACGTACTTCAAAATTTTATTTCACTCATAGTACATTCCCTGTGTACTTGGGTTTGTTCTTGTTTTCAATAAAAATGTTGTTACTTATCAAAAAGAAAAAAAGAACTTTGAAATTTAAAGAAGAAAAATATATAAAATAATGGCAAAGAGAAGCCAAAGACTGCTCCCTTTCATGGTCTAGCCAAAAAAGAAAAAGAAAAAAGACTTTGACTTAATTTAGGCACCCTGAAAGCATAGCAGAATGGCAAAGCAATATTCACACACACGATGCCAAAATATACTTACAAAGCTTGAATCAGCCACTAAACTCTATAACGAAACCAACAGAAACATCATGTGATTTTCAACACATTTCAAGGCCGACTAAAAATAATTGACATACACATTAAGATAACAGCAACAACACTTCCTTTATTTTCAAAAGAAATTTTTTTTTTATCAAAGCTAAGAAAGTCAGATACACATCACAAAATTTAGAGCAAAAACTAAATTAAACACACATATTTGGATCCCCGATAGAAATCACTTATCATTTGCTATTTCATTTGCTAAAGATCTAATTTCAAGAGCAGGCTTTGATAAGGTAGATTTGCTTTTTCAACTTAATCTGTTATACTTATACCCATTTCCAAGGCCTCTAAATATAGCTTCTAATAGAATCATTCCATAAGACAGCAAACACTACACATGGCAATCCCAAGTAACACAAAAAATATTGTAAGCTATACCAAAAACTCAACAAGTCATTCCAAATTTATCCAATAGTACTAAAATAGTGACTAGCTTGAGTTGATCTTCATACCTTAGTGATCACTACTAGATTGGGCTGATTGCAAGGTGATACAACTCAACATTTGCATCATCATATTGTCATAATGTGCTCTTTGTTTTGCCATTTGATTAGCTTGTTGTTCCTCAAAATGTCTTCTTTGTTCTGCCATTTGAATAGCTTGTTGCTCGAGCATGCTTTTGAGATTCTTTACTTCTTCTTTCAACTCTGCATCAGCCTCTATTCGTTTGTTTTCAGATTCTAAGTGTTTTTGTTCAGATTCTTGAAGTCGCTTCTCAAGATCATACATTCTAGATGAGGAGGAACCCCATAACTTGGTAGGAGTGACTCCAGCCCCATAGCCACGAACTCGTCCATGACGCTCAGGTCCAAACACCTCCACAAACATTTGATCTTGAGATATTTGCAATGCCCCCTCATTCACTTGAGTAGTAAGATTCCTCAATGCCACCTAAAAAATGGGCAATCCTTCGTATGGCTGTAAATGATCTCCATCCCAATTTCGTCCAACTTGATTAAATCGAGTCTCAATACCATGAAAGTATCTTGAACAAAATGTCAAGCATTCATCTATCAAATACCCTTCTGCAATAGAACCCTCTGGACAAGCAGGATTACGAACATAGTTCTTTAATGTTTGCAAATATCTTTCTATCGAGCACATCCACCTATATTGGACAGGTCCAACAATCATAGCCTCACTAGCTAGGTGAATAGGTAAATGCATCATAGCATCAAAAAATGATGGAGGGAATATCATTTCCAACTGACAAAGTGCTATTGCAATTTGAGATTCCATTTTCTTCCAATCATCCACACTTAGCACCTTTGAGCACAGTGCTTTAAAGAAATTACTCAGCACAGTTAGTGGTTTAGACACCTCTTCTGGCAGCAATCCATCTATTGCTAAAGGAAGTAAGGTCTCTAATAAGATATGACAATCATGGCTCTTAAGTCTAGATATCTTCCGGTCTTTTAGATTCACACACCTAGCAATGTTTGAGGAATAACTATCAAGAAACTTTACCTCCTTTAAGAATCCACAAAAATCTCTTCGCTCGTTGATGGATAAAGTATAACATGCAAATGGCAACTTTAAATATTCCCCACACGGTATTGGATGGATGGAGTTCCTCCCTAATTCCCATAGCTTTTAGATCAAGACGAGAATTCAAGTTATCTTTTGTTTTTTTTTTTAGTACTCATCAATTTCCCAATTATACTATCACACACATTCTTCTCAATGTGCATAACATCTAAATTATTTCTCAATAATAAGGTTCTCCAATATGGTAATTTGAAAAATATACTCTTCTTCAACCAATTATCTTTTTCATTTAATCCATCATGTTTTCTCTTCTTTGCACCGTTCCTAAATATCAAGAATTCAAGATCACATAATTGACTAAGCACATCATCTCCAGATAGTTGTTTAAGGGATAAACCAATCTCTTTCTTACCATCAAATTTCTTAGATTCCAATCTCCATGGATGCTTGATTGGCAAGAAGAGTCGATGCCCTATGAAACAAAACTTTCTTTCATTTTGCAAATAAGAACTTGTTTCATTATGACAAGAAGGACATGCCAAAGCACCCACTGTATTCCAACCAGAAAGATTCCTATAAGCTAGGAAGTCATTAATTTTCCATAAAACTGCTGCACGCATATTGAAATTTTGATTTCTAGAGGAGTCAAAAGTAGTAACACCAACTTCCCATAATTTGTTCAGCTCATCAATTAGTGGTTGCAAATAAATATCAATTTTAATTCCTGGACCTTTCAGTCCTGGAATGAGCAATGCTAGCATAAAATAAGATTGCTTCATACACATCCACAGTGGTAAATTATACGGAACAAGGACAACAGGCCATGTGCTATGACTAGTGCTCATGTTTCCATATGGATTAAACCCATCACTTGCTAAACCCAACCTAACATTGCGCTTCTCAAAAGAAAATGACTCATGTATCTCATCAAAATTTTTCCATGCCTTAGATTTAGCTGGATGTCTTAATAGACCATCATCAACACGCTTATCATGATGCCAAGTCATGTAGGAAGCTGTCTTTTTTGACAAGAAAAACCTCTTGAGCCTTGGTGTTATTGGGAAATAACACAATACCTTGTGAAGGACATTTTTACACCTTACTCTCCCTTCACTTGATTTCCATCTTGAGAGGCCCACAAACTTGACACTCACTTTTGTTGGAATTTTCCTTCCAATACAACATACAATTATTTCTACAAGCATCTATCTTCACATAATCAAGACCCAAATCCCAAATCATCTTCTTTGCCTCATATAACGAATCTTGCAACTCTACAATAACTTTAGAAAATGCATCATTCAACAATTGAAGCAATAGAGTAAACAATTTGTTTGTCCAATCACTATCCAAACTATCACATGTTTGAAAATGTCTCTCCTCACCATGTCTAAACCAATGAGTATAACTTGGGAGAATACCAGTAGTAAGCAAATCAGCCTCAACATCATCTCTAGTCTTTGCAAAGTAATTATTGCATTTCTTACACGGACAATAAATTTTATCCCCCATTGTTGTATGCTCAAATGCAAAATCAAGGAAGTCTTTAATTCCTTGTCTATACTCAGGAAGAGCTCTATTCCTAAGCTTTACCCAATTCCGTTCCATCTAAAGTTGGATTAATTTTTTTTTTTAAATCTTCAATGAGGGACACACCTTAAGTTGTCCTTAACCAGAAAAGAGTATTAAATCCAGTGGCATAATAGTCTGCAACAGAGCATGAAAAAGCATAAAAAGCCATTATAGAACCCAACAACTAATTTGGTAAAGTCATATGCAAAAAACTACTTGAAATGGCATGATAGACTATATTATTAAAGACTATAAAAGTAGCAGTAGCAACATGTATTTAATACTACTAATCACACACAAACAGAGGCTTGAGGCTGGGCTGGTTAATGAACTATGCCTTTAAGCAAGACCAACAATGTTGTGTAAAATAGCCTGGATAGGCCTAACTATGAAATGGGGTGAGATTGAAAAAAAGGGGCTTGAGATTTGAGAAAGCTTTTTCATCAGCCCCATGAAACCAAGTTCTTCTCTAACTTATTTCCACAATGGTTCTGAGTCTTCTGAGAAAATAATCCTATTTTGACGAATTTTTTTTGCTGTTTTTCCAATATGCAAAGCAAAACTAAATGAAAAAATACGGAGGATATGATTGCTACTTTACATTGCTAAAGGATCAATAAGCATGTCACAAATCACAAGTAGGTCTCTCTTAAAATTGATGAGGTGAACGCTAATCACCAATTTGTTGATGCTGTAAAAGTAGCATGGCCTTGCTTACTAACAAGTAAAAGAATGCATGCATTTAATAATACTAATCACACACAAACAGAGAGAAAGAAAGAACATACCATGGCTCTGACTTATGATTGGGAATGAGGAAAATTGGGTGGAACATATAGATTCACGTTGAAGATGCAGTGAATCTTGGCATTGAAATCATGGTAGTAAATAATAAAAAAAGTATTTGGTAGTAAGGTTTAGTTGTAGATTCAAAATGCTGTTAAGTGTGAATGTTCAGCTGTGTTCAGCTGTTATTCAATATTGACACCTAACCTTCAATATGTGTCAAACAAAAACTGTAAAAACTGAAAAAAGATGGGGAGAGTGAGAAGTGAGAAACCCTACCCATTATTCTCCCTCCCGAAATCCTACCCATTATTCTCCTACGCCTACCTACAAAATCCATTGTAAATGATGCAATGTTCAGCATGAAAACTCACACCTTTGCCCAAATAACAAACCCACCACCGCACAAAATTGAAAACTCACACCTCTGCCCAAATACGCCTAACAAGTAACAAGCACCAACGCACCAAAAAGCTCAGAGCCACCCACTCCCGCCAGAACCTTCGTCCTATTGCCTTCCCCTCCTCCCTTATAAAAAGAAATTTTAAACTCTTTGACAGTAATATCAAATCAACAGTACCCAACTTCTCTGTTTCTTTATCAGAGGTCGTGGTTTTACCTCTAACTCACTCCCTCCCCAAATTCAACATTACCCAACTTCTCTTCAAATCGCTCTCCATTCACTCCTCCATTCGCTTCCAGCAACACCAGCAAAAAAAACCAAAACCAAAGCCAACAAATCTCTCAATCATTAAATACGCGGGAAATCATCCAAAAACGCAAGAAATTTCTGAAAAATCAAATCGATAAACAAACACAACAAAATCTCCCAAAAATCAAAGAAAATGAAGCTTGAAGGAGAAAATTAAATAATTACTTTAGAATAGAGCACAGATTCAACCTTACAAATCAACAATCAATAGGTATAGAGAATTTTCCAATTTCAAAATCAACAATCAACAATCAACAATGAACATTTCATAAGAGAGAGTAGAACCTGTAATCAAACGAGTGGAATCAGCAGTGTTGGAGTCGAGATGAGAGGAGACCACCGATTTTTGAGTTTTCTAAGAAATGTGCGAAAGGAAAATCAAAGAAATGCGGTGAAAATCGACGAGAAAGTGGGAGAAAACAAAGAAAAATTAGGGTTTGTGATTAGGCAATACCTATTCTTATCAATGCGATTGAAAGACGAAGAAAACACACCGTGACCGAGAGAAACGAAGTCACTAAGAGAACACCGAGCTACAGACGAAGAAATCACAAACTTGAGCTTGAATGCTATGTAATTTCCATGATTGCCGAGCTTAGATTTGTATTTGGGGAAAATGAGACAGTGAGAGATCTCAGAGAGAGAGCTTGTGATATATGAGAGACCGAGAGTTCTTTTGTTTTTTTTTAATATTTTTTTGAATTTTTTTTTCAAGGGTTGAAAATTTTAGGGTATTTTTATTAGGGGTAGTGAATTTAAGAGGATTTACATTTTAGTGAAAAAACTAACATTTTTTTATTTTATATATATTTTTTCAAGGGTTGAAAATTTTAGGGTATTTTTATTAGGGGTAGTGAATTTAAGAGGATTTACATTTTAGTGACAAAACTAACCATTTTTTTATTTTATATATTTATTTCAAGGGTTGTGTTAGTTATTTTTCAAGGATTGTGTTAATTATTTTGAAGGTCCTTCATAACTCTAGTAATAGTCATATTTTAGTGTTTATTTGGACAAATTTTAGTAACCCTTGAAAAAAAATTGTCGAAACAGGTCATGTTGTTTGTAGTGCTTGAAAATACTTATGATGGAAACTATTTGCTAAGACAATTTTGTATTTTTATTATTTCAATGTGTTTTATATACGAGGGAAATTCTCCACAAATTAACTTTGAAGAGGAATAATCTCACCCAAAAAAAAAAAAAAAAAGGAAAAAAAAATTTCCCAAGTAATTTTTTTTTTTTCTTCTAAAGCAGACCTTTTTCTTTAGTTCCAATAATGGATGACCTTAACTTCCAAGATTTTAAAAATTTTCATTAAACAGGAAAGAGAAAATACAAATACAATCCCGAGTAATTTATTTTTCTGTGAATTTCCTTTTAACAAACACAATCCCTATTCCACAAAAGCTTTTCCACACGAGATTCCAGTTCAGATAACAAATACAATCCCCAGCCATAATGGCTAGTTCATTTGCTTCGGCTTACAATACGCAACTTATTTTGTTTATTTTGTAGGTAGACATTTTTAAAGTATCACTTTTTTTCACGGTACAACAGTGAGTTATGCAGCTTATTTTGTTTCTTTTTGTTTTTAGGTTGAGCAGCAGAGCACTAGAGAGGGCTTTAAGGTGGACAGTTAGATTATTTGACAAAGCTAAATAAAAAGTTTTGAGCAGTTATCTTACACAAATCAGTGAAGTTTGCAAAAGAGATATTGCTTTGTAAATAAGTCCCTCTATGCTTCTTAAATTAATATATTTGAGAAAACAATATGATACAACAATGTTATTCAAGCACAGACCTCTTATGGAACTATAAAATTAGATGACCTTCTATTGCATTTACTATGATGATAAAGTAGAATCTGCCATACAAAGTAATAAACAAATATTAATTTACAAGTTCGACTATTTCATCTTTCTAAAAATTTGCTTAGAACAGTTTTTCTGACGGGAACTTCCTCATCATCATCATCTTCATCTTTCTCTGACTTCAAATTTGTGTTTAGGGCACAACGGATGACCGAGTTCACCTGTTTTCTTAATGTAGCATTGTCAACGAATACATCCGCCAGCATTATTCTCAACTCATCATCAGTTGTCCTTTTATTATTGCCATTTACACTTCGAGTTTCGTCCAATGCTGCAACAGCATTTTCCACATCTTGAGCAAGGAGCTGTGCCTGTTCCAAATTTATGAGCCATTTGAAATCAAGTCAGGATTCAAATATGCAGTTTGATAGAAGAAATAAGATGTAACATTAAAATAAATAATAAAGTATATTTTCAAATAACATTTGAAATCTGCACTCATTAAATTTGATTTTTTTTACATTAATAACTTCTCATTTCATTTTCTTTTTTTTAACATAATAAGTTCTCGTTTTTTATCAGCCTGAAATGCACCCAAGTGCTTTAAATAAATACAAAGACATTTAAACTATTAAGCAAGAACTGCATAGAATTTGCCATCATGGTGCTGTTCTGAAGTGTGAAAGTGATCACCCTTCTACTTGTCATGCCCACAGCATTCAAGTACACGCAATACACACAATTTGGGTTTTCTTTATAACAGAAAAAGATAAAGATATATGAATAACACGTTGGGGTTTTCCCATTTCTAGGCTAGAGAGAAAAAAATTTGAAGGAACTGCACATTGACAGAAGAACAGGCAGAGTTTTAACTACTGTTTTATACCGAGATACTACTATCGTCTGAAAATTGTCATTAAATTCACTCAAAGACTACATCACATGTCAGATAAAGATGAAAACGGCTAGAAGGCATCAGCCATTTATGCCAAGTTGCCAACGACAAGAACAAACAAAACCTAGTTAGCAAAAACTGACAAACTACCCCTTTTTCTTTCACAAGCTAGTAATAATGATGTCAGTACACCAGCAAAACCAGTAAATTGTGTGTGGGGGTGGGTGGGTGCCTGGGTGGGAGAACCAGGACATTCTCAAAAAGAAACAAGTGAACATGTAAATCACTAGCCTGTTCCCTAATAACCATTAGCATATCAAAACCAAGACTGAACCAGACATAAATCTGCTGGACAGTTATCCCAGTTTATATGTATACATACAAGGACAACACCAGTTCTGAATGTGCTAGACTTACAGTCCAGTTTCTTTAAATTTTTTTAAATAGTAAATAACCATACTCCCTCACAGGCTTAATTCCAAATGTAGAACTTGGTGGTATTTTAGTACCGATAGAAGCAGATGAACTATAACTCTAGTCCAAACAGAACCTCCAGTTTCTACAGAATACTGGACTGTCATAAAGGGTACCCATATACCCAGAACCTCCAGTTTCCACAGAATGCTGGACTATCGTAAAGGGGACCCATATTCGCAGATGCCAAATAATTTAGACAGAAATGTGTTTCTTTTTTTTTTATATATAAATTAATAGTTACAATAGGAGAGGGGGGGATTTGAACGCAGGATCACCAGGAGGCATCAACCAATTGGAGCTACAAGGCTCTTGACAATTTGGTCAGAAATTTATTATCACAGTGGACCTGAAGTCTGAATATTGGCTAATTGATATAGCCAATAATCCAGGCTCTTTTCATTAAAGAATGGCATACATGTAAGTTGAATACCCTACAGTAGCAAATTCACAACCAAGTGAATATTCTTTACCCCCCCCCAAAAAAAAAACCACCCACAAAAAAAAAGAAAAAAAAAAAAAAAAAGTGAAACTCCAAAACAAAGAAATGTTATTTGAACCAGATCAAACTGGACTGTACTGGTGCAAACCAGCCAAGCAGAACAGATCTAAATTTATGGGGCTTGACTAGCCAGGTGAGCTGAGTAGTTTTATAACATAGAAAATAAAACATTTAAAGGAAGCAACAGCTCATAAACGCTATGCAGCTCACCTTCGTATTCCCACACATACATAGCCACCATAATACATATTTATACATGTTCACAAGTAAATTTATATAACACATAAACACATGATGTATAACTATGTTAGATGTAAAGACAATAACATATACACCCTTCATATTAAAATAATTTATTATATATTATCATGTGGTCCAACCACCAACTTAATGGTTGAACCTGCTAGCATGCCACATGAATTAGTGATTACTTGACACTTAGCCATTAATCATGTGCTTGCAAGTACAAAATGATTTTTGTCAATAAAAATCATGCACCCTCACAGATCAGTGCAGAGACAAAAATTAGAAGAAAAATATTATAGTAAAAATCAAAAATAGCAGCCCCCTTTGTGGGGTTAATATCTAGGTTTGATCCCTCCTATTTATGCTTAGCAAAACACACACACACTCAAACAGAGAAACAGAGAATGAAAAAGTTTCGCACCCAAAATAATCTCTTAACACCAGCCTTCAAAATTTAGATTGCCAAGGACATTACAACAAACAAAAGAGAGCACTGACTCAAGGTCTGAAAGATACCTCTGCTAGTAGGAGACCAATTCTATTGTCAGATGTTGTCAACAGATCTATTGCATCAGATGGTAATGAAGTGTCCACAATTAATTTATCTTCCTCTTCAACAAGAAAATTAACACTACATTCTTGAAGCCTATCGCGAAGAATTCCACATTCATGCAGCAACTTTGCATTAGCAGTACTAGCAAGCTCCATTCTTTGCCTTTCCTTGTGAAGAAATCTCTGAAAGATACACAAGAAACAACAGCATGAAACAGATGGGTTTTGCAAATGTTCTGAATTAGCAACAATTGAAAGTCTAAACACAACCCAATCAGCAAGACAAAGTTATTAACCAGAAACAGTTACATCCTGATTGGGAATTAGTTTGAAATATTAGGCACTAGTGAGAGATCAAATATTTGAATATCCAAAAGACTTTGTGGTCTGGTCTTTTTATATGGTGCTTTTGGTGTAGTCTGTGTGGGCACCTATGTATGTGTAACCCAATCAATTGGTTGTCTCCTAATCTAAGAAAAGTAGAATTTCTATCTGTTTGTTGTTTGATACATGACAAGTTTCTAAAACTAAATAATTTGCTTAGTTGGTCTTGGTTGTTTCTAAACCTAATAAAGCAATTGTTGCCAATGAGCCCTAGCTCAACTGGCACCCCCTCCCCTTATATAGAGGTCAAGGTCATGGGTTAAAGCCCGCGCCATTGGGTGTGTGTAACTAACTTATCAATGAATAAAACTTTAAATAAATAAATAAAATATTAAAAAAAAAAAAAGTATGCACTTATCAATCAATCAATCAATAATAATAATAAATGCAATTAAAAAATTTATTTTTAAAAAATTGCTCATTTGGTTAGTCCGTATGGTTATGACCCTTCAATCAAATACTTCAACTAAATCTTACTTCACATTTCTTCACCAAAAGCCACAGCAGATACAAACCCCAGGCAATAAACCCCTGAACATGTATTGTTTCATGTAGGGTGGTAAACAAGCCAAACTGAACTAAGGTGTTCAAGCTTGTAAAAAAGAGCTTGAGAACTCAGGCTGGACTTGTGTAGAAGTTCAAGCTTGGTTTGTTAATTTCCCGAAGGAACTTGAGAGCTTGTTCATGGGCTCTGTTAAATTGGTTAAAAAAATTAACTTCATACAAATGCTTATAAAAAATTAGCAATAGTATTTATAAAACAAGACATAGACATATATAGACGCGTTTTTGACCCCAAAAAGAAAAAATAAATAAATAAATAAAAATAAAAAATAAAAAATAAAAAATTAGTAACATATAGTAACCACTGAAAGTATTATCTTTAGTGTTCATAAACATATCAAGCCAAGAATAGCTTTGAACAAGCTTATTTTGTTAACCAATTGAGATTGAGCTTGGTTCAGTTAATTAATAAATGATCCCAAATTAACATCATAAAAAGTGAAACTTGAGCTGCTCACAAGCTGCTTAGTTCATTTTATAGCCTAGTTTCATGGAAATATGGCCATAATTTGAGAATTGAGACCATAACTCCAGCCTTGCATTCTTTTTTAAATCTAAGAAGATTATTGGTTTAATTGCACATTTAGTCCTCAGACTTTACATCTTGCTTCAAACTCAACCTCATACTTTTAAATGTTCATTTTAGTCCTTACAATTTTTAAATCATTTCGAAAAAGTCCTTGCTGTTGACTCAGTAACAGAAAATGCTAATGTGTAGTTAAAAATAATTTTTAAATGACATGGTGTTGACATGAGTTAAATAGATGACATGGAGCCTACATGTATATCTAAATAAAGCAAAGGGAAAGAAAAAGGCCAAATCAAAAAAATAAGTTAACATGCTACTTGCATGAACTTAGGTGATTTGAGTTAGAGAGAGAGAGTAGTTGGGGATGAAATGAAATCCCCAGCAACTCTATCGCTCTCTAACTCAATCTCGGCCTTGTGATGCTTCAATCTTGGCCTCCTCAAATCTTTGTTGGCACACTTTTAGTGTGCTGCTCAACAGCACCAGTGGCATAGCAGCCACTATCCTTTGCAGCAAAGTGGTGACAAATCCTATGGTGGTCTGACAATCGGGGTCTATCATCCAGTTGTGGATGTCCTTGCAACAAGCCTCAACTTGGTGTGAATAATCACAGATCTGATGTAGGCAAGTTGCAAGCTGGGCTGCTAGTGGCATTGTTGGCCAATAATGGATCTGAAGCTAGTTTTGGTGTGAGTGCTAGGGTTTTGGCCAAGGCAGTTGTGGCCTTGGGTTTCATTTGGGTTTGACAAAATTTGGACGGGTTTATTGGTTTGGTTGTTCTTTGGGTGTTTGGATCTTTAATATAAGTTTCGAATGGGTTAATGATTTGGCCATGGGGGAAATTTTTGTGGAGCTTCGGCCATGGGGAAGTTTGCAGGTATTCCGCCACAGTGTGTGGTGGTTTAGAGTTGTTTAGGACCGCCAGCTCATCGCACTTGCTCCACAGACATTGGAAGGACCACCCCTCGTGGAGGGTCCCTTCTTTGGGTCCTCATCAACATTGCTGTTGGTTGAGAGAGGTTTGTTAGGCTGTTTGGGCAGCAAGAAAGTTAATTATTGAGAGATTGAAGTGGATCTGAATCATAGGATAAAAGGTAAAATTTTATTAAATTGCTATTATGTACCAATTGTTGGAAAACATAGTTTTGCATCTCACACAAAACAAGCAGCAGAAAATATTGGATCTACTTCATTCATGTGAGATAACATGGAATATCTAAATTTTAGAAACAAAGAATAGAAATGCTACCTTGATGTGGTGAAATATAAAACAAAGAAGAAGATTGAACTTGGGAAGACCTTCAATCTTCACCCCAATTCCACATATGCCCAAGATATGTGGTCTCTCAATCAGTTCTGTATGCACTTTCTCTTTCTGAAAACTTGTCTTCTTTTTCAAAAACTAATTTCTTTTGTTTCACTCATACATACTAATAACTACCTTGGAAATTATTTATTTAATAACTCTTATTAAATAACTAACTAATTATCTAATTGGGTTGACCTTTTAGGCTAGTCCAATTAGGGCTTGGGATGAGACTAAAGGGACAAATAAAGCTCTAGCTCAAATGGGCTTCGGACTTTATCTGTCAACTCTTAACAAGCTCGAAATTACCATTAATTATATTTAATACCATCATATAAATATAATTGCACTCTAGGCTTTGTCAAGAGTTGATAGTTAAGCCCGAAGCCCATTGAAACTAGAGCTTTATTTGTCCCTTGGGTGCCATCCCAAACCACACACAATAGCCCAATTGAGTTGTCCCAAAAGGCCAACTCAATTATAAGATCAATTAATTATTTAATAATAAATAACTGCCTAGGTAATTATTAGTACATAAGAGTGAAACAAAATAAAACAATTTTTAAAAGAACACAAGTTTTTAGAAAAAGAAAGTGAGTACAGAACTAATTGAGAAACCACACACCTTGAGCATATGTGGAATTGGGGTGAAGATTGAAGGTCTTGCCAAGTTCAATCTTCTTCTTTGTCTTGAATTTCACTACAACAAGGTACGCCATTCTATTATGTTTCTAAAATTCAGGTATTCCATGTTATCTCACATTTTTTTTTGATAGATAGTATTCCATGTTATCTCACATGAATGAAGTAGATCCATTAATTTTCGCGGCTTGATTTGTATGAGATGCAAAACTATGTTTTCCAATAGTGTGATCCTAGAATATTATAACCGTTAAGTTAAAAGGAAAAATTTTATAAGATTGCTATTATGCTATAAGATTAGCTATGCTTTGTGGCAGTGAATGTTGGGTTGTTATGAAGCAACATATTCATAATTTAAGTGTAGATGTAATGAGAAAGTTAAGATGGATGAGTATATACATAGAAAGATAGGATTTGAAATGAGAAAACCCTCTTATAAATAGGGGTGGCCCCATACTAATTAAAAAAATAAAGGAGAGTCACTCGAGATGGTCTGGTCATGTTCAGAAGAGAGCAACAAATGCATCAATAAGAAATTGTGAGTTGATTCAACTTGAGGAAATGAAAACAAGTATAGGAAGACAAAAAATAACATAAGTAGTAGTAAAACAGAACATGTCAATTAAGAAGCAACAGATAATATGGATATCAAAAATAAAAGAAGCAACAAATAATATGACTTTAGATAGAATAGAATGAAGAAAAAGAATGCAAGTGGCTGACCTTGACTAATTTGTTAGGGATCCATAGACAACCCCAAAATTTGGTACTAAGGCTTTGTTGTTATCGTCAACACATTTCATTTAAGAATTAGTTTTAAATAAAATAAAAGATTTGCCACATCAACATTTTCGTTAACAAGTTAACAGCAAAGAATTTTTTTTTAAATGATTTTAAAAGTAAGGACTGAAATGAAACACTTAAAAGGACAAGTACGATTATGAAACAAGAGTCACAGTTTGAGGACCAACTGTGTAATTAAACCAAAAAATAATTCCTTTGTTGGTTATACATATAAAAACTAATAAACCTTTTTTAATAAGTAATTCACTATAAAAAGACAAACTCATAAGGGGGCAATTCTAGTACATGGGGAAATACACCAATTACTAATTATCAATAAGAATCAGGAAATATTAAAATGAAAATGTTACTTCAAGACATATAATAGAAACAGAAACTTCATTTTATAATAATGTAAGTACATAAACAAAAAGGATGTTACCTCTACTTCTAATTTCTCTTTCATTACACGGCTGAGATCCTGCTTCAATTCTAACTGGGAATTTCGAAGAGATTTGACTTCTTTAATAAGCAGTTTTACATCTGCCTTTGATTTCACCTCAAACTCTTCATGATGTTTCTGCAAGTTCTCAATCTGTTCTCTAGCATCATCTAACTCCTGCAGCAACATTTTGTTTTCCTGAATGACTGCAGTTTTTGTCAACTCTGCACGTACCTTTTCATCCTGCAACATTGTTCCACATTATTAACTGAAGCCCCTCAAAAATAAAAATGACAAGGAGATCCAATTAAATGATAATGGTAAGAAATACCATACCTGTTCAGTTTTCAATTTTAGTTCCAGCTCCAAACACTTACTCCGAAGCTCCTCCACATCCCACTGCATTTGAGTAAATCTTTCCCTTTCGGTTAAAACCGCCTGCTGCATGTTATCTATACAATTCTGTCTAGTAGTTTCAAGTTCCACTTCCAAATCTTTGACCTATAAAAGAAGATCCCCATAAATTGATCTTGAAGTATGTTACGTAGTCATAATTAGATTTACATTCACTCTTTTTTTAATTAAAATCACAACAAAGTTCTATTGTAACTGTGATAAAGAGAACTTCCCACAAAATCAAGGTCAATACCAAGATAAAGTAATTGCATTGACAACAATAACAACAACAAAGCCTTAGTCCCAAATCTTTTGGGGACGGCGATGGATACTCAATAGAGTAATTAGTTGACCACATGTATTCTCTTCTTTCATTCTATTCTATTTGAAGTCATTCTTTATGTTACTTCCCAAATTGACAAGTCATTTTTTATAACTTCTACTAATATTATTTTTGGCCTTCCTATACTTTTTATTTTATTCCCTCAACTAGGATCAACTCACTCTTTTTTACCGGTTTATTAACCTCTCTTCTCTAAACATGACCAAACCATCCAAAGTGGCTCTCCCTCATCTTTTCATCTACAGGGACTACCCCTATCTTTAAGCAGATTTTCTTGTTTTGAATCTCATCTTTTCGTGTATTCCTGATTATCCATTTTTAACATTCTCATTTCAACAACTCACTTTATGGATATGTTACTTCTTAATAGTAACATTCGGTACTATAAAGCATCGTTGGTCATATTACATTGAACAAACCTAAATTCTGAAAATGCATTACTAATCCCATGCCTAGTAACCTATTTCCCTTCGGGTGTTCCTTTGTACACTCGCCATGTTCTTGGGTTGTGCCCCTTTAGTGCTTTTTCAATGGATTATTTACTTAAAAAAATAAAAAATAAAAAATAAAAAATAAAAAAGGAACCTAATTCCACATCTACTCATAATGAGTAGGACGCGTAAAAATAAAATCTGCAATGAAGAAAGGTCCATTTAGTGAATAAGACTCATTTAAAATAATTGCCCGATGTCATGTCTGATGTCATGTCCAATAACCTGCAATAATATTAGTCCAGCCCATGTCCACATTTTCTAATTCTGTAAACAGAAAATATATTTTAAGGATAAAAAAGCCACATCCACAGTTTATCTCAGATAGGTCCATCAGGTGAGGCTTCACCTAATCCTTCTAGTAAGGTACAGGAAAAAATAAAAGAATGGATCAACAACTACAATGCTCATTTCAAATGATCAAATAAATTTTAATCTAGTTCATGTTTCCATACACATCTAACCATATGACGTCTCTCAAGTCTCAATGTGGCTATCAAAATCAGATTAAGACAGCATTATATGAAGGACATTCTTTGTTTGCCACATTAAAGACCAAAATAAGCATTTAGAAGTTAGAAATTGATTCGTTTTAGGACTTGCAAATATCTAAATTTACCAACATCAATAGAAAAACAGAGTACTAGGTAGAAGAAAACTTCCATCTAAATTCAAATTGTTCCAAAAAAATGAAGAAACAAGTAACATATGCTCAAACAAAATACTTGTATGGCACAACTAGATCATAATAAAACAGTCTGCTATTTTCATGCTTCTTACCAAAATAGAAATAATGGTCATACCTAGTGCACAAAGCTCCCACTTTTGCAGGCTTTGAGGGAAGTGATCGGTAGGCAGCCATAACCCCCCCCCCCCCCCCACCCCCCCCTTTTTTTTGAAGAGGAAATAAAGTTTATATTATACCAATTTTAATGTTGAGAAACACCCTGAAGCTATTGGATAGCCCGATGCTGATTATTTGAACTAGAAAGGGGCAAAAAACTGGGAAATGGACATTGAAGAAACAGAATCACATTTTTTTTTAGATAGGTAAAAAAAGTGTATAACTGTTATAATATATACCTTCGTTGTGAGGAATTTTCTAACAGTAGCTTCTTGATTCAATCTTGCTATTAGATCCTCCAAATCTGTTTTTGCTGTGGCTAGCCTCCGCTGCATGGTAACAAGTACCCTGTTCAATTTAAGTCGTTGATCAGATGGAAGAGCAACCAGTGAATCCCTTGGAAGCTGTATATTTGGATTCTCAAAAGAATCTGTGTTTCTCAAAGCTTCGGAACCTTCAGAATGATCAAGGGTGAAATCACCAAATATATTGGCTGCCCCTATATTTGATATTTCACTAGCTCTTAAAGAACTCAAGTCACTTCCAACACTCTCTGCGGAGAGTCTTCGAACATGACCATCCAGCTTGTAATCCCCTAGTGCAGGAAAAAACTCAGTTCCGTCCATGCGGAGAGGTTTAGCATTAGAAGTATTCTCAATTACTTCATCCCTGCCTACAATGTTACCCTCATTCCCTGTATGCATTCTATGCCTGGAATATCTTTGCAGACTCCCCTGAATGAACTTTCTGTTAAACATGCCATATCTGGCAGTCATTTCAGTTGGATCAATTAAGTTTTGTTCAGATATTGAATTCTCCATGCCAAGATCAGCAGAACTATTATTTCCATGCCTTGGCGATCCAACCTCAGATATCTCATAAGGAGTATCATGACCAAGATCTGATGCAATGAATGAACTATCAGCAAACAGAGAAACATCTGAGTTGGCATGGTACAGAGATGATGGAAACATGTCACTAGTGGAAGAATTATTTGGAATTTCCTGATTCTCATCATTGAAAGCTGAAAAACAAAATACAAGAATACAAATGAGTTTTGATGGATCACGGAGTATTATCTATTAAGTTATTCTACTTTCAATATCACCATGGCTTCATTTCAAGAATTAGAAAACTAATATAATGTTGATTCTAAGATGCATTGAGGAAACACCTACAAGACCTCGCCGCAGCTTCTAGCTCAAGAAAGGTTGCCACTGGAGCACTTCTTGATAAATCAATGTCTGACAATAGTTTTTCCATCCAATCCTCCAAAGAACACCTTCGCTGCAACAAGCTAACCAATTTGAGAATATTATTACTGTTATTTCAAAGAGAAATATGCTTGATGTTTAAATTTATATACGTACATATTGAAAAATTAAATTTCATAGTTGTAGGTGCACACAATGATGCAGCCTAATATTCTACAAGTGGACCATTGCCCTCAAATTGCAGAGCAATAATTGAATATATAAACCAAATATTTAGACATGATAATTGGAAGAAGAAACCTAGAATTTGCAAAGCCAAATCAAAATAGGCCATGTACTATCCATTTCACAAGCTGCTTGTCCAAAATTTATATAAAAATTAAAAAATCCCTTCAGGTATATTTCTACAATTTTCATGCTTTTAATTTAAAAACAGTCTTTCAGAAGCTTCATGGAGTAACATGTTCAAATCCTAAACACACAAGCAAAACAAAAATAAGATTTACCCAATTAAGGAAAGTTTTAAGATCATCAAGTTCATCAAAGCCTACTCTGTAACAGCAATACAGGAACTAACAGCAACAAGAGTAATGACTATGACCATCAGACCAAGCCATTTTTCTGTGAAATGTAACCTCTGGATAATCCTCAGTTATGCATTGAAAAGGCACAACCAAGCAACTTTCAGCATAGAAGTTTCAGTTTTCTAAAGGTCAGCATTTGCGACAGGTGTTCTAATAAAAGAAGGAAATATACTATAAAGCTCAACAAACAGCAATATAGCAACACTGTGAGATGTACTCAGACAATTTGAGTCGCACAATTCTCAAATTACTATCATGTAGACCAAGAAATTCTACGTTCAAAATTTCTTTTTCTTTTTTTTTATTTAAGTAACAATACTTCATTGAAACTAAGAAGAAAATGAAAAAGACCCCCATGTACACAGGAAGTGCTTTAAGGAGAGCCTATTAAATTTACAAAAATCTAGAAATTCCTTTAAGGAAGAAAAGGAATGGCCACTAAAGGCAGCAAACCAAACAAACATGGTATGTAAAAGATGAAATTTTAGCTCCAAGATGAATGCTCAACCCCATCAAAAGTACAGAGGTTCTCTCCCTCAAAATGGTCCACAGAAACAGAACACAATTCAGCATGGCGCAATACATCAACAGCATAATGTCTTCCCAAGCCCCCCACTCCAACAACTCCACAACCCTTCTCAGCATGACCTATTGCAAGCCAAAAAGGCAACACCATTGACCATAAGTCACACACGATCACAATGAAGTAACAGGTGGTCAGTTGTCTCCCCACTAAGTTTGCACATACAGCACCAATCAAAAATGCTTATAGTCCGATCTAAAGATTCTCCATAGTAACGATATTTCCCCAAGCTGCTGTCCTTGATAAAAAAGGCTACCTTAAAACTTAGAAGCAATCTTTACCTTCCAAATGCTTTTCAATGGAAAGTAAGCGGAAGCCCCATGCTAAGAACCTAATAGTAATACTTTATCAAAAAATACCGCTCTTAGCAGGGATCTACAAATAATAATCTTCCAGTTTAATAAGGTTTTCAGTAGTAGTTCTGCTTTTGCAAAAGTTTAAACCAATGTTGACATTCAGATCCTTTTATAGTTTCAGGTCGATAAAATCAGATTGTTAATTCCATAAACATTGATGAACTTCAGCAAAAATACTCAACTTCTAGAAAAAGTAAATTTTATTGCCAGGTTTAAAGCATGTCAGGACAATAGACAACTACAGGAGAACTCAAAATTTCCACTTCTGACAATCATGCATTCTACTTACGAAGAGATAATGAGAACCTGTTGCAAAATACACACACACACACACACATATATATATATATAGAGAGAGAGAGAGAGAATAACCACAGATAGCACGTAACCTACCTCTTCCAACACAGTTCGGCTCTTCTTTCTAAAAATCCTCCTTGGAGGAGCTGGGGGCACATTTTTCATTGGAAATACCTTTTTGACCTACAAAAAAGCCAGTAAAAGAATGAAAATACTCTCCAAACACAATATTGAAATGATATGATGCTTTCAGTATAGAAGAGAACAACAAAGGTTAGAACATTTATGGACTTTTCTTTTATTTTTGGAAAATAAACAAAAAAGCATATAATAGTGTAGGAAAGTAAATAGTGCACTATTTAGGGTGATACATAAAAAGAAAGATAATAAAAATAAAAATAAAAAGTCACTTACTCGTTTCTTTATAAGTAAAAATAATAATTTTATTCAAAAGAGAAGATGGGTCAAATACAAACTACTCCTGAAGAATTACAAAATAATAAATTCCACTTACTTCAGAAAAAAGTTCTAAAAAATCGTTAAATCTTCGTAATATCCCTCGTGTAGTGGTGATCCCTTCCGGCGATTGTATACCAACTTGAACCCTGTAAAACTGTTATCCATGAATGTTAAAATAGAAAATAACTAGAGCTGGGTACAATTAAACCAAAATTTACATAGAGCTATAAAGTACATTACTACTAAAAGTTGCAGAAACTTCGCTAAAGTACTCTAACTACTCACATTTTAACATTCACAAGTGAAAATCCCCATTGCTTCAATTAATTCGACAACTCAACTATCAATAAACAGAGAAACAAATTATCTCCACAATCATTTAAAATGCCAAATTGTACCTCATGAAATTTTTGTTATATAGAAGACAAAGGAGTGGAAGAAAAATGCATAATCTAGAATATTACAGCAATGTAAACCCAACAAGCACAATTTAAATTTTTTTTTTTTTTTTTTTTAAAAGGATAAAACAAGACAGCTTTTATCCAACTCTCTATTACAACAACAAAGCTTTAGGGGAACTTTGAAATTGGCTAAAGGTTGGCCACATGTATTCTTCTACTCCATTCTATCCTATCCAAAATCATAGTCTTTGTTACCTTCTAAATTAACATGTCCTCACTGGTGCATTAACCTGTTACTTATGAAACAAACTTTCATTTGATTTACATGGACATATTATGGACAAAGATGATGGAAATAGACAAGAAAAGGCCACAAAAGTTTCTTGACATTCAAGTTGCATGACCAATAGCAACTAATCTTAGATTATTATTATAGATAGTTCTATGAAACAAACAAGAATGATAATTTTATAGTTATTCAAAATTGAAACAATGGAACAAATAAAGAGTGGTTTAAAAATTAGATTAAAAAAAAATTAAAAAATATATATATACCACCACAGGATCTGAACCTCTTGATTTGGAAAGGAAAACCCAAGAAGGAATTGTGACGCAAAAACTCCAACCAGAATGAAAATCAAGTGGCCAAACAGTGTCACGTCCGTCCTACATTCAAAAAGTAGGAAATATTATCACAAATGGAAAGATTTATAACAACCTGAATTCCAAGCTCTGGAATATGTGCCTGTACAGCATTAAATCATTGACCACTCAGAAAAGCAAGAAACCTCTAAGCCGGCTGATCTAGCCTCAGCCACCAAATATCAAAAGAATATATAGAAAAAAAAATTAAAATCACAAAAATGGCATCACACAATATATACCATCTTGAGATCATCCACCTTATTTACGGTTTATATATAAAAGTAACAAAATTATATTAGAAAGAAAGGGAAAGCTATACATACAAGCATCACATACAAGCATCAAAATTCAAATACTAATCAATAAAGAGACCTTTCCAGCTGAAGTAAACATGAAGCAATTTCCATTCCATTCCTTTCCACCCCTCCGCAAGTTCCCCAAATGGGTCCTAAGTGCAAACTCTCTAGCAATCAACCATCTCGCTGCTACACATAGTTTTCTAATGATGCCTCTAACAGCTATCAATCAGACAATTCAATCGTTCTGTATATAAAAACCGTAAAACGAAAAACCATGCAAATTATTCACGGTGGCAATCATGGAAACTGTTTTTTTAGACACATAAACCAAATTAGGCCACTTCAAAGCAAGAACAAACTTCCAAAAAAAAACAATACTAATAATAACAAAATCAATAAAAACCCCACAAACTAAAAATTTTTTAAAAAAAATCTGATATCATGAAAATCAGTCACATAAATCAAATTCAATCATAACAACAGCTCCAC
Source organism: Quercus parvula (assembly GCA_030820535.1). NCBI lineage: Eukaryota > Viridiplantae > Streptophyta > Magnoliopsida > Fagales > Fagaceae > Quercus > Quercus parvula. Next base: position 52,825,455 of record JAUAME010000002.1, read on the forward strand.
CAATTCATAAACAAAACTATTTACTAACAAATTGACAAAACCCATTAATTAAAATTCAACACCACCACCCAAAAAAAAAAAAAAAAAAGAGAGAGAGATTAAAAAGTGGATCAAAGAAGAAAAGAGAGAGTACCCATTTGCGAGGAGGAGGACTCCAGTCCATTCCCAAAGGGAGCGGCGACGTGCCGTCGTGGCGGTGCCGGGGAGGGCTGCGCGTGCGCTCCACGCGCTGCTTGTTGATATCATTGTTGTCGTTACCGGAATTGCCCTTGTGGTTGCCAACGGAATCGTCGTCGTCGTCGTCGGGGTAAGGGGTAATAGCGGAATTTGAGAAGGGTTCGAGGATGGGATCGGAGAAATTGAGGTTGTAGTCCAACAGAGAAAGGTCGTGTGCGTACAGATTCATTCTCTTCGTGTTTTTTTTTTTTTTTTTTTTTTTTTTGTGTCTATCTGAGTTTTTGTGTTTTGGTTTAAAGTTTAAACGGAAGTTTAATAGTATAACAAAGCAAAAGAGAGAGAATCAAATATGAATGAGAATGATTCTTTGTTTTTTGTTTTATTTTTGTATTAAAAAAAACTTCTTCTTTTTTTTATCTTTGGGATCCAATCGTCTATTTATCTTTCTTTTAACGCCAATCTGATTTGTAACTCTCAAGTCTCGACTCCTTGTCTAGTTGTCTTTGGAGAGTAGGCACTACTGTTTCAACTTTCAAGTTTCACCCCCAACTTTATTCTCTTTTTTTATATCTTTTTTTATAATTATAATTTCAGCATGCTTATTGACTAATGCCATGCTTATGCCTCCAAACCAAAAATATTCCAAATTTTCCTTTTCAATTCATTTTACAGTAAGTCCCCACTTGATTCAACTTTTAAATAGGGATGTAAAGTGGTTGGGCGAAATTGGATTATGGGTGTCTCCATTTCCTCTTCACAAAGAGGAAAACCAGCGTTGGACAAGATTAGGGCAGGCTATAGATGTTTTACTAATTTTAATAAGAATGATGAAATAAAGATGAAACATGAAGGGAAAGTGTGCCCGCGAGATTACTTTGGAAATGGTAATAGAATACGTAATATAAATAAATAAATTATAACTAAAATATGTATAAAAAAAATTTGAGAAGTTGTATAAAAAATATTGAATTATATGTATATATAATTTAAGTATATTAAAAAATATGTATATGTAAATTCAAGATGAAGTGAGCAAATCCTATATTTGCCTCCATTACCTCTTTAGGACTAGAAAAATCTGCATGGGACTAAGTGGGGCAAGGCCAAATATTTTTGCCATCCCTACCTGTAAAGTTGGACTTTTTTTTTCTTTTTCTTTTTTTTTTTTTTTTTTGAGGGAATGTAAAGTTGGACTTGAGATCAAATTCTTGTCAAAATAATTAATATTTTCATTATATTATAAAAAGTAATTGTGCCAACATTATATATACATGTATAAATATATTTTATATTTTACAATAATGGAAATTGAATTTTTTTTTTCTTTTCTCTTCATTTAAAATTAGGTTAATTAAGGTAAACTAATATATCTTATAAATAAAAAATGCCATATATATAATTGTCATTGATTTATTTATATAACGAAATCTAGAAATTATAGGATTTGCTTATTTACATTTGACTATAATTTGGGGTGATTTTGATTTTAATTCTTAATCTTTGACATTATTTTGAATTTCATCATTTTATTCATTTTTGTTAATAACAATACAATTAAATGTCACATAAGGACTAAAATTAAAATCATCCCAAACTTAAAGAGTGTGATTTGTATTCTAATCAAAATATATAAAATAAACAAATTCTTTAATCTAATTAAAACATGTCACATTATTTTAAAATAGATAAATAAAAAGAAAAATTTAACCCCCAAAAAAAAATTTATTATCTCTTCTCTCTTTTCCTTTCTTCTCCTTGAATCTCCACCCAATCTCTCTCTTTCTCCCCCAATAGATATCAACCCAATTAAGTTTCACTCTCTTTATTATCAATAACCTTCTTGGTCTTCTGGTTGAGCTTACAACCTCTTGTGAGCCAAATTCTCAACTTTGGCTTCTTGTTTGGTAGGAAGAGTAAAAAGACTTCGGAATGATGAAATTCAAAATGGTGTCAAACATTAGGGAAAAAAAATCAAAATTACTCTAAATTTAGAAGGCGCAAAATTACCTTTTTGGGTTTTATATTTTAGAAAATAACATTTTATTATTTTATCATAAGTTTTAAGTAGGTTTTTTTTTTCCCTTAAACTCATAAAAATTAGTTTCACTAAACAACATTTTTGTGTTGTCAAGAAACAAACTGTTTGAGTTAAAATTTCTAAAAAGTTGAAAACATAAAATATTTATCCATCTTTTTGTTTATAACAAATAAAAAGTTGTTGCCAGCTGAATCCTAAATGTACACCTGTCAACCCCCCCCCCCCCCCCCTTCCCTCCTTTGACTCTGTATTCTGTAAATATGTAAAGATGACAAGCAATATATATATATATATATATATATATATATATATATATGTGTGTGTGTATTAAAAAGGGAAGTATATTATGATAACAACTAAAATAAATAAATAAATAAATAAAAATTTTTAATTAAAAATAAGAAGGATTGATGACAAGTATTCATAAAGAAAAAAGAAGATGACAAGCAATAAACACCATTTGATTATATACGACAAAAGAGTGTCATTTTTAAACTCCGAAAATCGTTTTCATACCATGGAGTCATGAAATAATACCATGAAAGCATGTATAAGAATATGATCTTTCCTTTATATATATATATAAAGTGTGTGTGATACATTTTCAATAAAAAAATAATTAAAAAAAAAAAGGTTTATTTGATCTATCAAAATTTATCAATGTGGAAGATGAAGGATATGGATGGAATGAATGAAAAGTGGCCAGAGTAAGCAGTAACTTTCTAACCTTTACAAATTGAAGAGCACCGGCATTAGACAAAAAAATAAAATAAAATAAATTGAAAAAAGGTCCCAGACCAAAAGCAATAACCTCTTGTTATCAACATTATTTTATTTGTCAATTTCAACCAAAGGTGCTAAAGCTGTTTTACCTTTGGCATCCATGTAAAACCTTGCTGGATCAAAAGAATTTTCTGAATGCATTTCTCATGTTTTTTAGATTTCCTTAACAAAAGGGGTCTTTTCATTCAATCAAATTCATTGAATTGTTGGAGACGCCATTACACCATAATAAGGACATTAAGACATGACAATTGACAAATCAAATTCATTGGTTTGTCGTTTCATATAATTAAATTTATTTTACTTTAATGAAAGATATTAATAAAAGATTTGATTTCTTATAAACATACATGATTAAATTTGTTATTTTAAATGGAAAATATTAACAAAATGCTTGATTTGTCATAAACTTAATATTTAAATAGTTAATTGTTCAAATGGTAAGTTAATTGACTAAATTGACACCCACATCAAAATTCAAGGATGATACTTGAAAAATCAACCCAGAACGTTTTATGTGATAATATTCTTTTTATTCTCAATAAATTCTAATTGAGAAACATCACGTATGAATTATGTAAAATCTTTAAATCCCATAATATTGTTGTGGATTTAAAATCTCCTAAGACTCATGCATTAGGGCTGGCAATTTGTGTTTGCATTTTGGGTTCGTGTCATGTCAACTCATATAGTTGACTCATGAGTATTCAATTATATGAGTCAACCCTAACCCAACATGTTTATTAAACGGATTAGGATTCATCAATCCTAACACAACCCATTTATTAAATTGGTCAATCGTATCGACCTATTTATCAAATTTTATCAAAATAAATAAAAAATAAAAAAACTAATTTTAGTTTTTACCAAATTGATATGAATTATGAAAAACCAAACAAATAAATATTTTTAATATATAATTCAAAACTAAAGTATATCTCAATATCATAAATAATCATTCAAAACTAAAACATATTTCAATATCACAAATAATCAATCATAATATGTCAAAGAAAATAAACCATAACAACTAATAAGTTTACATACTTAGGGTTTGAAGGGTATATTAGTAAAATGTCATTTAATTAAACGGGTCAGACAAGTCAAACGGATTCTAGGTGATGGACACTAACCCGACATGTTTATTAAACGGGCTAGTCATGTCAATCCGAATATGACACAAACCCATTAAACCTCAACCCATAACTTACTAATTTTATGTCGAATTCACAAGTTGTGTCTAATCTTGCCACCCCTATGTGGATGTGGATATTGTCATAATAGACACTATGGTGGTGGCCCATGGTCAACACTTGGTCTTGAGCCCAAAACTTTACTTACTCTCATTCCATTGCAAAAGAGTATGAATTATCTTTTGAATTAGATATCATTTACTAATGCATTGTAGGAACTAGGAAATAAGAAATTAGGATTATGCCATATAATGACTCTTACACCATCATAAATTTAGATTTATATGTTAGAAAATTAATGTTCATAACTCATCCCCTCCTCACATGAAACAACTTTTTTCTCCACCCTGTTATCGACTTTCTTAAAAAAAAAAAAAAAAAAAAAAAACCTAACACACCCTCTCCTAGTGAGCTATGGCAAACATAAATAAGCGAAGTATTGTTAAACATATAAGAGAGACGTAGAGAGAAGAAATGAAAAGGAAGATGGAGAAATTGCAGCTCCTTTTGAATAGCATCTTCCCCAATTTCATAGTCATCACATTTTCCCCCTTTTTTCTTCTCCCTTTCTTGATGTCATAAAAAAATTTATGTTGGCCTAGGCAAGCTAGATTTTTTTTTTTTTTTTTTTTTTTCCGATAGGGTAGTTTTGGTAGATTACATAAGAGTATTTACATTAATTCGTACAAAAATTTGTCTATTTTAACATAAGAACTTACTTTTTTCTATTTTACACAACCACTTTTCAAAAAACTCACACCAGATTATCTATTCTACATTCTAGTTCAATATAATATTCATTCTTCATTCATTTTTTTACTATTATTTCTGTCTTCTTTTTTTTCCCTCTTGTTTTCCTTTATTTTCTCATCAAACCGTAAACTTCCAAATTTTAGAGTTTTGTATATGGGCAACAATCCTTAAAAAAATCACATTAAATTAATGATAAGCAAAAAATTCACATAAAAGAAAATGATTGTTGGAAACATGGCTCCATTATCTTTGTTGTAAGCTTGCATTCAATTGAGAACTATACTCCTATTTGCAACCAAACCAAGGCTTTATTTCTTGTCGTAGGCTTGCATGCAATTGAGAACTTTTATCCACAACCTCTTACAAAACCTTCAAACCCATCAAACCGAAGCATAAAACTGAAACCTAGAACCTTAAAACAAACCCTAGAATTAAAGTACTAGTCCTCCTTCGAAAACAAAACCAAATCAAGCTTGAAACCCATCAAACTAAAGCTTAAACTAAAACCCAAAACCCCAAAACAAACCCACTTCCCTCACTTTCTCTACCTCACATCCTCATTGATTTTGAACCAAATCCAAATCTAGATTTTTGTTTCACCAATTTGAACCCATTTGAAAACCCAGTTAACTGATCCAAACCCAGTTCACATGATGTGACAGTGGGCTGGTCAGATTTGTTTCTAGGTGGGGGACATATCCGAAAGTGAGAAAGAGATATTAATTTATGGTTTTGGAGACGAATATGAGAGAGAGAGAGAGAGAGAGAGAGAGAGAGAGAGAGAGAGAGAGAGAGAGAGAGAGAGAGAGAGAGAGAAATTATGGGACAATAGGTAATTTATCATGATATTAGAGTAAATAGTTGCCCCACTTTTTAAGGGGAAGTTTCCTAACAACTTAAGTTTTTGGAATAATTTATCGTACACATCCCTACACTATGTGTGAAACCATAAAATTAGGCTTAAATTCTGTTTGTTTATAAATGAGTGACATAAATAAGCTTTGTACTGAATCGAGCTTTTGTTTGTACGTCAATTTTAATAGTTTTGCGGGAGCAATATCAAGTAAAAATTTATATTTTCATTCAAAGATTGTTGTACCATACAACCATGGATTCTGAATAGAACAAAATTGCGTACCTCTCTTAGCAACCCAAGCATATTGCCTCCCAAGATATTCACGTCTCTCTCTCTATTTCTTTTTGGGTTTTCAGATGACTACAATATCATTCAATAGTTCTGATGGTCAACTCCTAATGTAAAATTAAAAACCTTAATTTTTAAGACTTTTATAAAACCCAAGAGAGAGATAAGGCATAGGATCCTTAGGGATCTGTGAGAAACCGCGCCCCCAGCCCGTTTTGAATTGATTGGTTTGGAACAAACCTACATGAGTAGGTGGAGACGTGTTATTGCCTCTCAAAATAGAGGTTTGATTACATTTTCCCTTTAAAATAAAGGTTTTACAACAGAGTCGTTACTTATTTAATTATTGGAAAAAAATAAGAAAACCATAATTAAAAAATTCATCATTTTATTGATTTAAGAATGAATGTACATTGATCATAGGAAATTACATGTCTTTGATCCTAGATACAATCTAAGATAAAGTACATGACTTTGTTTCCTAGTTACAATCTAGAGATTGAAATTAGAAGCTTTGTTTACTAGTTACAATCTAGAGATTGAAAATTACAAAGATAAGTATTTGATCTAGTAACCCTTGATCTAAACTTGGAGGTTGTGTTACAAGATGGGAAGGTGTTAGACACCCACCTTGCCCAGTGAAACTAGTCTTTTAGAATATAGTGGCCAACATTTATATCACATCATTTAACATATTATCAATCAATTACATGTTCATTTTTTTTTTGAATTTAATGTGGGTGCATGTGATAAACCCTAACTCCATTTATTTATCATTACATTTGAATTGAAAAATAAATTCTAGTGAATGTATGTAAATGATGGTATCCTAGATTCAAGTATTTAGAAAAATTATGAAATTAAAATGTTTTTCATATTTTGGATGTGGATTTAAGATCAAAGCTATTGTCATGCATGGTCATGTGTTAAACAATCAAGAACATGTGAAAAACACATATGAACAACATCCAAGCATACCAAGAACATCAAATGAATTTAAATAATCAACTAGCATGCTTTAATCTTAAATTAACATTATAGAAAGATGAAAACCAAGTTTGGGAAAGAGATTATACATGCATACAAGATTCACATGGTGGAGGAGGAGACTTTTGGTGGAGGTTCTAAATAGGGGTGTGCTAGGTTCGGTTTTGGTCGGTTTGTATGGGTATGGCCAACCAAAACTGAATATTTCAGTTTGTGAAATTCTCAATCGAAACCGACCGAAATGGCTAGAAATCAATTGATTTTGATGTATATCGGTTTTAGTTGGTTTCGATCGATTTTCAGTTTTCCAAAGAGAAGGTTATTGAGATTTTCAAAACCCTAAATTTAATCACATATAAAATACAAAGTAATAGAGCAATAGAGAGAGAGAGCTGTTGAACAAATAAGAACGATAGAGAAAGAAAAACTTCCAACAATATTTGTTCAAAAATTTACAGTATTACACACAGATTCCAACAAAAAATGGAAAATATTTTGAATTAACAAAAGGGTTTAGACTGAACTTTACCGTTGTTGCACCATAGCAGGAGCCTACCACCATGCTTGAGCCTACCACCATGTATCTGTAGTGATTTTTCAATCTGAATTGAAGAAAGAATAGAGATATGTGACTCAGAGAGAAGAGAAAGGCATGGCCATGGTCCATGGGACTCAGAGAACGAAAAGAAAAGAAAAGAATGAGGCGGCTGAACTGAGAATGGCAGAGACCAGAGAGAAAATTAGGGAAGGACCAAAGGTTAGAGAGAAAAAATTGAAGTGAGAAGGGTAGAGAGAGAGAGAAAAAAAATTGAGAGAAAAAAATGGGGAAGGGGGCGGCTGAAGAAAAGAAAAGGGAAAAATAAACAGGGGTATTTCTGTATTTATGATACTACTAGGGTTTTAAAAAATTAAATAGCAAAAGATACCCACATCCCATGTGAAGGCTCGAACTTGGGATAAACTAGCCAAACCATAAGGAGCATACCATTAAGCTACTGATCAGTTATGTATTAAAGTTACATAAATATATATAAATATATATATATATATATATATATATATATATATATATATATATATATATATCGGTCGGTTTGGTTGGTTTCGGGATGAAAAAATCCAGCACCAAAACCAAAACTGAAAATTTCTCTTTTTAAAAAATGAAACCGAAACTGAACCGCACTGAAACCAAACCGAAATTTTGGACACAGTTCAATCGGTTTTGCCCGGTTCTTTCGATTCCTCGGTTTTTTGCACACCCTTAGTTCTAAAGGTCAGAGAAGTAGAATTAGGAGAGGGAGAGTGAGTCTCACTTAATATCTTGAGTTTCAGGAAGACCAAGATATGACAAGACTAACTCTACTTCACTAGAACTCAAGAGGGAAGAAGAGATGATATTTCTTTGTATTTTGGAATGAAGGAGAGGGAGCTTTATATAGTAGTAGTGGAGAAAATATGAATGAAATGACATTTAATGGGGGTTGACAAAGGATCAAAGAGAATTATGAACCTAGACTCAATTTCAGAGTTTAAGGAAGGCTGGTGTATTAAATTCAGAGACTGGTGGAAGTGAGGAGCAACCAAAATGACTAAAACTTCATTTTTTCCCATAGCTCCTTAATATTTCTCAGAGCTAACTTTGAAAAATCACATTTTTCTCAATTCTAATCAAAATAACCTCATTCTTGTGCTTAAACTGAAGCCCCAAATAATTTCTGAAAAAATTAACCTCACTCACAAATTCAAAATGGTCTGAGATATATCAACAAAATAGTGTGCATAGGTCATTTTTTGGAAAATGGTTTCAGTTTTGTGAAATAAGAGATAATATTTAAAACTAAGTGAGAAGAAAACAAGATTCTTTTGCTCAAATTGAAGCCCTAGAAAATTTCTGAAAAAATTAACCTCACTCACAAATTCAAAATGGTCTGAGATATATCAACGAAATAGTGTGCATAGGTCATTTTTTGGAAAATGGTTTCAGTGTTGTGAAATAAGAGATAATATATAAAACTAAGTGAGAAGAAAACAAGAAATATATATTGATGAATTCTTATATTCAAGTGGTCATCCACAATCTTTTTTTATTTTTTATTTTATTTTATCTCTTAGATCTGTGTAATTATAGTAAAACAATCCCACATATAAATAGCCTTAAGATGTCTCTTAAGGGATAAGACATAAGGCTATAATAATGAACACAATTATGAATATACATCTCCCATGGATATACATCATTACATATTTCAAATTGTCCACATTCCAAGTAAACATTTCATTCTCCAAACTTTACACATTCCAATCAAATTTTATTTCTAACATTCAGCATAATTAACATTATTAGGCTCCAAATTAGCTTCCAATTAACATTAATAGGCCCCAATTACTTCCATTTCAAAAATAATCAGCTCCAAATCATGACCTATTTATTCCAATTAAAAAAGTAATTACACAAATTACTCATTGAATAATTAATGTTTGACTATCCAATTAATCTAGTGTGTGCAACATTACCATAAACTGTAGTCCTAACCAATCGAATTATAACACGTCACTAATTTGAAATTGATTATAATTATAACCGATTGGAATTAACTTTTCATAATCACATATAGTCAGACTTAATTTGTGAGAGTGCATCTTGGCCATTAAAACTTGATTCGATGATAATTTCCGATTCGATGGTCCAACTAAGGTTTATGACCAATCAATTTGATTGTTACAAAATCATAATTACTTTGATGAAATGAAATTAAGGTTCCAATGGCCACAATAAAGATATCTCTAAGTTGAAATTACTCTTTTATCCTTCATGTGAGGTTAAATGCGGATTATAAAATAAGGTGTCAATAGGATCCTAATCTTCTCATGTAAGATCAATCAATAGCTTTTTGAATGTTATTAACTCAGGTTGAATCTCTTTAAAAAATTATTCCTTATTTTTATCAACCATATCAAGAAAATATTTGAACTTCTACAAATTGCAATAATGTCCATCAACACATTGCAATTGACCCCTGAAGATTATAGAATTTCATATGAGGTCTCATTACTTACAATTTTATATATATTTGTCCTTCTACTACACTATATTCCCATAAGCCACTTGGACTGGATTAACATCACTATCATGTACCTAGCTTATGTAAACCCCAATTTCTTGATTTCATAATTTCTATTAGACTCCAAAATATCTTTGAAAGACCCTTTAAATATATATACAAATATTACATATATGAAAAATACTTTTTGTTTAAAAAGACATTGGCCAGTATTGTCTTGAGTCCAACTCCAATATGAAAATCAACTAAATATATTGTCTTATTTAGAGACTGATGGATTCATTGTTGAGCATTTACATATTTTAATCATTACACACAACCATACGTGTCTGTATATAGCCTTTAAAAGAGCATCACTAGTGGACATCGTCAAAGCTATATGTATAATAAATAAATAAATATACACAAACCTCTCATGTTTGAGGATAATAGGAAAATTGTGATAGAACAACCTTTTAACTAACAGTGATTACTCCTTAAGGTGTTCTTGATCGGATCCAATACAGTGTATGTATTTGTTACATTATACCCACTTGTCTACTTAAAGTCACTACCTTAATGATGGAGTACATCATCCTATCATATAGTATTACAAAAAGTGTAGGGCCCAAGGGTACTATATATAGCGGCGGTTTCAAAAATGCCGTAATAGGTCATTTAAAAAAAAAAAAAGGTTCTCAATGTAAAATATATAGCAACGATTTTAAAACCGTCGTAATAAGTCTTCAATATGAAAAAACCCATAGTGATGGCTCTAAAACCGGCGTAATAGGTCATTTAAAATACAAATAATAATAATAATAATAATTTCAAACCTATAGTGGTGGTTGAAAACCGTTGCAATAGCTCTACTTGTTGTGGTAGTTTTTTAAAGCACCACAGGAGGGTATCTATAGTGGCGGTTTAAAAAGCGTCAGCTTTAAACTGCCATAATAAACAGTGGCGGCTCTAAGAATTTCTTTTAGGATGGTCATTAAGAAATTTAAATTATACGAAATCTAATAAAACAATAACTTGAATATTTGCTACAATTGTGAGTTGAGTCACTAAGAAGAGTAAAATTGGTGTAATTTCAAAGCCAAAAAGAATATAACTATCATCACCATTAAAGAGAATTGACAACCACAATATTTTTCTTGGTTCCATTTTTTAGGGAAAAATGAAATTAGAGATTATCTTTAATGAATAGGTTGAATGAACAAATTTGAATGTTTAGCAATTTTTATCTTTTTGTCTTATAGCATGTTTTTTGTTGAATAATTAGATCACTTGTTATTGTTTGGTCTTATCTTGTTTTTATTTGTTGTTATTTGGGCTAATATTTATTGTTGTTATTTAAGATTTTTTTTTTTTAAAAAAAAAATTTATAGAAGGGATTAAGGATTATGTTTGGAGGGCAGAATTAATTTTGGACTAATGCTATGTCCACAATATTTTTACAATAAATCTTATACAAAAAGCTGTTATTGGTGGGTAAAAAAATAATATCAGTATTGAGCCCAAATTAGAATCAGTAATAGCTTATTACATTGGATTTGTTATAAAATTGTTGTGAAAATGTAGTGAATGTAGTATTATTTTTATTTTTGTTAAACCCAACTTTTTATAATTCTTAAAGTCATGGTGTTTAACATTTTTATTATAGTGGTTACAATATGTTAGTTTAACATATAATTTTTGTTATGGTAAGTGTATACATGCCATTTTTTGAAAGTCAGAGTGGTCTTGTGACCGCTCTGGCTTGCATGTAGAGTCGCCGATGGTAATAAGGCAACCTATCATGGCAGTTTTTAAAAGCACTGTATTAGGTCTCTTATAGTGGCGGTTTTTAAAACCGCTAGAAAAAAAATGCGATTGTAGAACCCCTTTCTTTTGTAATGTATTCAATTAATATCCACAACCTAGAACAATTTAATAATTTATGAAAAATTATCACTTCCTGAAGAGGATAAAAATAGAAGACGAGGCCTGACGGGCGTAGACGAGTGGGCCTAACGGGTCTATGTCCATGGGCCAAGAGAAAGTTGAGCCCGTCCTTTGTGTGGAACCCCTGATAAAATAAGGGCCCAATAAGAATAGGGCAAAGCATTGGAAGAATCTTGGAGAACACCTTAAGACCATGGACCTTTCACAAAAGAATGACTTGTCCACCACGTTTTGGATTCCTGAAGGAAGAGTTCTACAAGGAAACAACTTGGGCTACAAGGAAGGGAGGCAAAACCCCACTACTATAAAAGTCCCAATGCCCCCTCACATCAAGGTACGCATAATTAACCCCTCTCTAGCACTCTAGAGTTGCGAGAATATTTCTAACTTTACATTCGGAGGCTATTTGGCCGGCTCCACACCGGTGCCTTCTGCAAGGTATTCTTGTTTTCTTCTTTTGTGTAGGTGACTTTTTGAGCGCAAGGATCATGCTTCTCACTGGTGAGATATTCGGCCTCATTAGTTGGCGCCGTCTGTGGGAATCGTGACAGTTTAAGCCATTGTCGCTTCCTGGACATAAGAGTTGCATGGTACCCACACACTCGATGGCCACCACCAACAATGTTCAAGAAGACGAGCCACCGAGGTCCACCGCACTAGAAAGACAGGTCTAGACCCTCGCGGCTGCAGTAGAGTGCCTCACGAAACATAATCATGATCTGGAGGAGCAACTGCGACAGAGGGACGTGGGACATAACATCCAGGAGGAAAACCAGGGGGACAGCTCCGAACGAAGAGGACCTGAAAGGCTAGAGGGCAGTAACGAGCCCAGTAGACTGGAGCAGCAGAACTTGAGCATGCCCTCTCTCATGGATACGGCCCTACCACCCGTTCTCGCGGAGATGCAGGCGATGAAGGAACAAATGGAAGTCATGATGAATGCCTTCAAGGGACGCGTCTCCAGCGACCTTGACGATTTAGTGAATAGGACTGACTCACCATTCACTATACCCGTCAACTCCTGTCCACTGCCACAGAAGTTCCGAATGCCGCAGATTGAGAGCTACGATGGGGTCAAGGACCCACTCGATCTTCTAGAAACCTTCAAGACCCTGATGCACCTCCAAGGAGTACCGGACGAGATCATGTGTAGGGCCTTCCTTATGACACTGAGGGGCGCAGCAAGAATCTGGTTCAGCAGATTAACACCAAATTCGATCAACACCTTTAAGGAACTAAGCGCCCAGTTCACCTCGCACTTCATCGGGGGGCACAGATACAAGAAGTCTACAGCATGCTTAATGAGCATCAAGTAGCGGGAGGACGAGATGCTGCGGTTATACATAACTTGCTTCAACAAAGAAGCGTTTTCTATTGATGAGGTTGATGACAAGATTTTGGTGGCGGCCTTCACCAATGGCTTACGGAAGGGAAAGTTCTTGGTCTCTCTGTATAAAAATGATCCGAAGACCATGTTTGAGGTATTTTACAGGGCCACAAAATACATGAATGCAGAGGACGCACTGTCAGCTAGGGAAGACAAAACCAGAAAGAGAGAGAGACTTAAAGATGCCCGTCAGGATCATAGGGGGAAGAAACCGAGGATGGGAGACAAACGCGATGAAAAGCGTTCCAAACCTCCAGGAGGAAGATTTACAAGCTTCACTCCCCTGAAAACCCTGTTAGACCAAGTACTGATGCAGATCAAGGACAAAGGGGCCTTGACGTTTGCAGGGAAGCTGAAGAGCGATCCAACCAAGCGATCTAGAAACAAGTATTGCCGTTTCCACCGTGACCACGGTCATGATACTGCGGATTGCTATGATTTAAAGCAGCAAATTGAGGCCCTCATCAGAGAAGGAAAACTGTAGAAATTCGTCAGCAGGGAGAGGACGAATGCACATACTCGAGAACAAGCCCCTCGATGGGAGAACGACCATCCGAGGCCCCCCGTTGGGGACATAAGGATGATAGTAGGGGGCACAGCAACTACAGGATCGTCCAAAAAGGCTCGAAAAACCTACCTCAGGATGGTCCAGAATGTCCAGTTAACGGGCTCTGTACCCAAGATAGCGCGGAGGGAAAGCCCGATTATTGGATTCTCAGAGGACGACATGAGACGCCTCCATCACCCACACGATGATGCTCTTGTCGTCAGCATACGGGTAGGAGACTACAACGTGCACCGGATGCTGGTCGACAACGGTAGCTCAGCAGACATCCTGTACTACCTAGCGTTCCAGCAGATGGGAATTAATAGAGCACGGTTAACACCAACGAATGCCCCCCTGGTTGGCTTTGGGGGAACGAGGGTACTCCCGCTAAGAGCTATCACACTCCCAGTAACGGTCGGTGATTATCCGCAGCAAATAATTCAGGATGTAACTTTCTTAATGGTCGACTGTTTGTCCGCTTATAACGGTATACTAGGGCGACCCACGCTAAACTCGTGGAAAACAGCAACCTCGACATACCACCTGATGATCAAATTCTCGACGGAATACGGAGTCGGAGAGTTGCGATGAGACCAAGTGGCCGCCCGAGAATGCTACATTGCCATGCTGGAAATGGAGGATCATCAGCAGACCATGTGCATTGAGGAACAGCGGACCATGGCAGAGCTGGTTGAGGAGTTGGAAGAGGTAGTCCTCAATGAATCAAGACCAGGACGGACGACTAGAATGGGCACTTTGGCCAGCCCCATGATACGTCAAGACTTAGCAGGTTTCCTGAGGATGAATCAGGATGTATTCGCATGGAGTCACGAGGACATGCCTGGGATCGATCCGTCGATAATGGTCCATAGGCTAAATGTTAACCCGGCCTCTTCGCCAATCCGACAGAAAAAACAGGTGTTCGCACAAGAACGAGACAAAGTAGTGGCAGAAGAAGTTAGAAAACTGCTAGAAGCTGGTTTTATCCGAGAAGTGTACTATCCCGACTGGTTAGCAAATGTGGTCATGGTCAAGAAGAATAACAGAAAGTGGAGGATGTGCGTTGACTTCACAGACCTCAATAGGGCGTGCCCAAAAGACAGCTACCCACTCCCTCGTATAGATACCTTGGTAGACTCAACGACCAGACACGAACTCCTGAGTTTCATGGACGTTTTCTCAGGCTATAATCAGATCAAAATGAAAGAAGAGGATCAAGAGAAAACTTCTTTTGTGACCAATCAGGGGCTTTTTTGCTACAAAGTGATGTCGTTCGGACTCAAGAACGCGGGTGCAACGTACCAGAGACTAATGAATAAAATGTTCATGCACCAACTCGGAAGGAACGTACAAGTCTATGTCGACGACATGCTAGTTAAGAGTGTGCGCGAGAACGACCACCTGAGCGACCTCCAGGAGACATTCACCACCCTTCGGTCGTATAACATGAAGCTGAACCCAAGCAAGTGCGTATTCGGGGTGACGGCCGGAAAATTCTTGGGCTTCATGGTGTCCCAAAGAGGTATAGAGGTTAACCCGGAGAAAGTACGGGCCATTCTGGAACTAGAACCCCCGAGGACAGTGAAGGCAGTGCAGAGCTTGAACGGAAAAGTTGCGGCCCTAAACAGATTCTTCTCCAAGGCAACAGATAAGTGTCTGCCTTTCTTCCGAGTACTAAGGAAATCTTTTGAATGGACGGACGAGTGCCAGAAGGCATTCGATGACCTGAAGAAATACCTTTCATCCCCCCCGCTACTCAGCCCATCCATACCAGGAGAAGAACTATACCTCTACATAGCGGTCTCGCAAGCAGCAGTCAGCGCTGCCTTAGTAAGAGATGAGGGAGGCTCGCAACGACCCGTCTATTTCGTAAGCAGGGCTTTCCGAGGGGCGAAAGAAAGATACCCCAGGATGGAGAAGTTGGCTTTTGCACTTATAACTGCTAAGCTCAAACCGTATTTCCAGGCCCACACAATCGTAGTCCTGACAGACCAACCTTTGAAAAGGGCAATGAACAGCCCAGAGGCAGCCGGGAGAATGGCCTTGTGGGCAATTGAGCTAAGCGAATTTGACGTACAGTATCATCCGCGAACCGCAGTAAAGGGGCAAATAGTGGCAGATTTCATAGCTGAGTATACTTAGTCGGAAGACAAAGGGGTTGAAGGACAAAAACTGTGGAGCGTCCACATGGACGGGTCATCAACTCAACACTCAGGAGGTACTGGTGTGGTTATACAGACACCAGAGCGAGATAAAATCGAATGCATGATAAGACTAGATTTCCTTACAACCAATAATGATGCGGAATATGAAGCCTTGGTAGCTGGTTTGGATCTCGCAAGGGCTGCAGGTGCTGAGAACATAATCATACATTGCGATTCCCAAGTGATAACAAGCCAGGTCAACGGCGATTATGAGTGTAGAAATGAGAGAATGAAGAAGTACCTAGAAGAAGTGAAGAGTCGAATCAGCGGCCTCGAGGTCAAATTCGTTCAAATCCCAAGGGAGGAAAATGAATGCGCCGACCGTCTTGCAAAAATAGCCTCCGCGGAGTTTATGAACGCTTCTGAACAGGTATTATCTTTTGTCCAAACCTCCTCACTTATTGATGACCGGAAGCAAATGCAGGAAATAGATGTCGAAGAGAATTGGACCATGCCTTTATTAGCATATCTGCAGTCGGGCACTCTACCAGACGGGAAGGACGCTGCAAGGAAATTGAAAGTCCAAGCTTCACGATTTGTGCTGATTGGGGATGTCTTATACAAAAGAGGTTTCTCTCGACCGTACTTGAGGTGTTTGAGCAACAATGAAGCAAATTATGTGATGAGAGAAGTTCACGAGGGGATTTGCGGAAATCACTCAGGAGCACGGTCTTTAGTACACAAATTGATCCGCGCTGGATACTACTGGCCCACTATGCTCAAGGACGCCCAAGCTTACGTCAAGGCCTGCGATAAATGTCAAAGATTCAGTAATTTCATTAGGCAACCATCAGAGGAGCTCACACCTATGACGGCTCCCTTGCTGTTCGCGCAATGGGGATTAGACATCATGGGTCCCTTCCCAACGGCCTTAAGACAGCTAAAATTTCTTGTGGTCGGTATCGACTACTTCACAAAGTGGGTAGAAGCAGAACCCCTTGCGACTATCACGAAGAAAAGCATCCGCAACTTTGTATGGAGAAACATCATCTGCAGGTATGGGATACCGAGGGTCCTTGTCTCCGACAATGGAAAGCAATTCGACAACAGCGCGTTCAGAGATTTCTGCTCAGAGCTAGGAATCAGGAATCACTACTCATCTTCGGCACACCCACAAGCAAACGGACTGGTAGAAGTCACGAACCGGACATTGCTGAAAATCATCAAAACACGTCTCGAGGGGCAAAGGGTATCTGGCCTGACGAACTGCCAAGCGTACTATGGGCGTATCGGACGACAGCGAGAACGCCCATTGGAGAGACCCCATTTCGCCTTACATACGGAGCTGACGCGGTCATCCCAGCAGAGGTTGGTCTTACCAGCTATCGCGTGCAAAACTACATGGAAGATAAAAATGAAGTAGCCATGCGCCTCCAGCTGGACTGAGTGGACGAGTACCGAGCAACGGCAGAACAAAGGCTAGCACGATACCAGGACCTCATGTCAAAGCACTACAACGCCAAAGTCAGGCATAGAGATTTTCAGATCGGAGACCTGGTGCTACGAAAGGTAATGGGCGCGGCTAAAGACCCTTCGCAAGGAAAGCTCGGACCGAATTGGGAAGGGCCTTATAGAATCACATCATGGCAGAGGAAGGGCACATTCCACCTCGAAACAATGGACGGAAGGAAGCTTCAGCACCCATGGAATACGGAACACCTTCGAAAATTCTACCAGTAGAGATGACAGTCAACTTCCCCCTATTCCCCAGTCTATTTATATTTACTAGTCTTTTGATTATTTTTTAGCTTTTTGTTTGAACAAGCCTTGCTACGATGACTTTTTCAGTACCTTTTTAAGCCCAAGGGGGCAGGTACTTTTTTCTACACTTTTAAATTTTATTGAGAAACATTCAGACTTTGCTGTGTTATTACTACTGAAAGATTACTACCAGCAGTGGATGGACCCCACCAAGGGTCAAGACCTATCCACAAAGTGGACGGACCCCACCGAGGGTCAAGACCAGTCCATAAAATTGATGGACCCAACTAGGGTCACTCATACAAAATCCACAAAGTGGAACAGACTCCAACTAGGGTCAAGACCTATCCACAAAGTGGACGGACCCCACCAAGGGTCAAGACCAGTCCACAAAATGGACGGACCCAACTAGGGTCAAATTTATCCACAAAGTAGATAGACTCCACCAAGGGTCAAGACCAGTCCATAAATGGACAGACCCAACCAGGGTCACTCATACAAGATCCACAAAGTGGACAGACCCCACCAAGGGTCAAGACCTATCCACAAATTGGACGGACCCCACCGAAGGTCAAGACCAGTCCATAAAATGGACGGACCCAACCAGGGTCACTCATACAAAATCCACAAAGTGGATAGACTCCAACTAGGGTCAAGACCTATCCACAAAGTGGACGGACCCCACCAAGGGTCAAGACCAGTCCACAAAATGGACGGACCCAACCAGGGTCAAATTTATCCACAAAGTAGACAAACTCTAACTAGGGTCAAGACCACGACGTGGACGGACCCAACAAGGGTCAAACCTATTTCAAGTGAACGGATCCGACGAAGGGTCTAAATCCCACTCCGTAGGGTTAATGGACACCACAAAGATTAAAAAAAAAAATTTTACAAGTCTACAAGGTAGACGGACACCGCTAGTGTTATCAATCTAAACAATCAAACTAGACGGGCTTCAAAGCTACGTTAAAGAAGACGGATCCTACACTACGATTATCAACAAAATAGTAAAGATGCATTAATGAAGGATTTAAATAAATAAGTTAAATGTCAATACAATAGATACACCATAGCCCGACATACAACGGGCAAAATCTAACTGTTCTCAAAATACTTAGAAAAAGTAAATAAATAAATATTTCTACACATCAGGAACGACGGGGTCTTTGGCTTCACGGGCTTTTTCTTCCTCAATCTGAATCTCAAGGGCGACGGAGCCGGGCACCTTTTCAGCGAAAAGCTCGTTCGTATCGCCTGACAGGTCAGGCTGAACGGACGTAGCCTCCGCGACTGTTATGTTAACAGACGAAAAATCAAGCTTGGGATAAAGAGCCTTGGCCTGACGGAGTGCATCGTCAAATCCGTCATTATACGAGACTCCGAGCTCTGATAAGAGGGCATCAGAGTCACGATATTCCTGGACGGCTCTCTCTCTGGCTTGACGGAGATCGTTCTCCTTGTCCTCCAGAATCTTTTAAGCTCCTCTGTCATCTTTTGATACTCATCCCTTGCTCGTTCAGCAAGCTTGAGTTTCTACTCCGTCACCACCTTCCAATTCTTTAGCTCAAACAACTCCTCCTCTGCCAGCTTGGCCTTTTCACGGACCCTTTCAAGCGCCATCTCATGATGAAGAGACCGATCCATCAAACCCTTCATCATGAGCATAGCCTGAAGAAAGAATGGAGTTTGAGTTATTATTAAAAAATAATAATAATAATAATAATAATGACGGGCTCTTACTTGGGCGATGCTGAAAAGGCCCGTCTCCCCCATGGCCTCCGTTGAGTGGTTTCCAAGGTCCTCATAGTCTTTGCTGCCAATAATAGAAGAAAGCTTCCCTAAAGCATACTTTGGGTCTTCACGGAGAAGGACGCGCGGCTTCTTCTGACTGCCCGGAGGAGGAACCATGAAACCTTTGCCACCCCCAGGTTTGGCCGGGGTCACCGTCTTATTGCCCTCTGCCATCAGACCAATGACGGGCTCCGTCGAAACCTTCTGTTTCTTGGGAGCACGGTCTCTCTTAAGCATTGGTCTCTTTGCTGAGGGCCTGCTCGAACCCGTCCCCATGGCACCTTCGTCCATCTCCTTCCTCTTCCCAGCCTTATTTCTGATGGCTGCCCTCCTCTTCACGTCTTCCATCTCTAAAAAAAAGAGAAGACGGGTAAATTCGTAGAAAGTGATCAAATTAGATGTAGAGGGTGACAGACTTACGCTGACGGGTGCGCTCCTTGTATTTGATAGCTGTCGGAGTGGGTTCAGGTCCGTCGCAATACCAATGGACGGTATTAAGGTTTACCAGCTTAGCCCACGTCCGTTCCTCTGGCTTGGTCTTTGAAAAAATTCTTTTGAGAAAGTTGTACTCCTCGATATCAACTTGTGGGCACCGTCGTACTGTAAAAAACAAAACAAAGAGATGGAGTGATCAGGACGGTCGTTAAGTGTTAAAAAAAAAAAAAAAAAAAAAAAAAAAGAAAAAAAAAAAGGTCACATTCATAACACGACGGATATAGATATACCAGACGGATCCAAAATTCGCCATGTTTTATCAAGTGTTTTGAAATGCACCTCCTTAATTGTGGACCTGAAGTTATTTATCGTCCACTCAGGTAGCATGACGAACTCCCTAAGTCCGTCAGCACCCACTACTGACTTAATTCCTTGATCACCGTCGTCAGAACCTTCCTCTGGTTCGGCCAACTCTATATCCTCATTTTTTTATGACGGTGAAGTGGCAGACGGACTCCTCTCGCTTAGTTCATCTGGATCTTTACAACCCGACGGGTACAATTCCTCGTAACCCGCCTCATCGCGGACGAATGACTGGTTACTCGACGCACTAGACATTGCCTACACGTAGTGACAAAACCTAAGACTGACGGGTTTAAAATAAAAAGGGGGAGACGGATGCAAGAAATTTAAGTTTTTACCATATTAAGTATAAAAGCTGAAAGTATATTAAAGTGAACGGATGGAATCACTTACCGAGGAAAAGAGTGAGCGGATGAAATTTGTTGCTAAATGATGTGAACGAATAAGCTCTGACAGGTGACGGACTCGCTCTGACAATGTAGTTTCTGCGTAAAGCAAAGGAAATGAAGGGAAGGGTGCTGGTTTTTATAGATGGAGTGCACGGAAGACGAAGTGGCACTTCGATCCGAGATACGAGCCATTCGACAAGTGACACGTGTCGTGCGCCTTAAATGTTTCTGCTGCTTGTCAGACTTCTGTAGCCCTGACGGCCTCACACTCCATAAGCAAACTGTCCTAATGTCTTCAACACCATTAGCTATAAAGGTCACCTTAGCTCAAACGCGTCACCGTTCACATATGTTTCCGTTCGTCACCCCCATGAACATCAAACCGTCAGTATTACTTTGACCGTCACCCCAATTGGCCCTCCTTGCATAAAAAGCGACGGACCAAATGGGGTGAAGGGGGCAGCTGAAGAGGATAAAAATAGAAGACAAGGCCTGACGGACCTAGACGAGTGGGCCTAACGGGTCTATGTTTATAGGCCAAGAGAAAGTTGAGCCCGTCCTTTGTGTGGAACCCCTAATAAAATAAGGGCCCAACAAGAATAAAGCAAAGCATTGGAAGAATCTTGGAGAACACCTTAAGACCATGGACCTTTCACAAAAGAATGACTTGTCCACCACGTTTTGGATTCCTGAAGGAAGAGTTCTACAAGGAAACAACTTGGGCTACAAGGAAGGGAGGCAAAACCCCACTACTATAAAAGTCTCAATGCCCCATCGCATCAAGGTACGCATAATTAACCCCTCTCTAGCACTCTAGAGTTGCGAGAATATTTCTAACTTAACCTTCGGAGGGTACTTGGCCGGCTCCACACCGGTGCCTTCTGCAAGGTATTCTTGTTTTCTTCTTTTGTGAAGGTGACTTTTTGAGCGCAAGGATCGTGCTTCTCACTGGTGAGATATTCGGCCTCATCACTTCCTATCTTTGGTTCCATAATCATCAACATGATTTTTCTACAGAGGTGATATCACATGCTATATTTAAAAAATGGAAAATACCCATAATAACCATGTATGTGAAAATATAATTTATTATCAAATAAAAAAACATAATATTGTTTTTGAGGTGACATCATTCTTAACAGGTTTTTGTTTATAGTTCTAACAAGAGGAGTTCTTTTTTTTTTTTTTTTTTTTAAATAATTTAATTTAATTTAGAAGCAACCATTGTTTCCCACTATTATTCTCAAGTGTCGCCAATCAAATAATTAATATATAGAGAATAAATTTTTTTTTTTTTAAATCTTTGTCCGTTATAAGTCATTTTCCTGTTTTTTCTAGTCACATCAGCATAAAGTTTTCAACATGATTCCCATTTACTTTAAATCCCTTTATAAAAGTTTCGTGCTTGGCTCTAATGACTAATCACCAAATTGTAGTGAAGACACGTGACAATTGGAAAAGGATCTTAAAAAAAAAAGAAAACAAACGCAATGGTAGTTATAAATGGAGGTAGAGTGGAATTCAAAAAGAGTGAAGAGATTTTTTTTTTTTTTTTTGGGGGGAAAAAAAGAGTGTAGAGTTTTGAGTCTTTGCAAATCACAAGTCTTTAAGATGGAAAGGAAAAAACGTTAGGGAGAAGGGTATGAAATTATGAATGCTATGATAAAAAGATTAATTTAATAATTATAACAAAAGAAGTAGGATTTGAACCATAAATGTGTTAAAAACACCAGAAAGTAGGGGTGTGCATGGATCGTGTTGAGAGGTTTTTTCAATCTGTCCCATCATGGTCGGGTTGAAAAAATCTAACCCAACTCATTACCAATGTTTAACCCAACACAACTCAATCTACTTGAATTTGGTTGGACCCATGAATTGGATAGTTTATTTATTTATTTTTAATTCAGTATTAGAACAATACCAATACAAATAAGAGCAATTTATAACTTAATAAACCTGAGCATAACACCAAACAAACATAAACTATTTTATTAGTGCTTTAAAGTTAGTAGGATATCATATAACTCAATCCCAGCTGAGTTGATAAACAAAAGAATAAATAGTGAAATCATATAATATATTTTTTAAATATATATTGAATATAGGTGGGTTGGGTTAGGTTTAGGCGGATTTGTGAATTTGCTAACTTGCATTGAACTCGAACCACCGTAAAAAAAAAAAAAAAAAAAAAAAAAAAAAAAAAAATTTAACAATACAATCCAATCCAATCCAACCAAATCCATCAACCCCTAAAATTATCTCAACTTGGCAGATTGGGTTAGATTGAGTCAGTTTTAGTGGATCAGTGGATTGACTGCACACCCTTACTATAAAATGCATATATATAAGTAACGAGCTTATAAAGTTTCATCAATAGCTCCACTTTTAGAGTCTGTTTGGTTGATAGGATGGAAAAGTATGATGATAGAAAATGGAGAAAGAGTGGAAAATTGAGTGGATAAAAAAAAAAAAAGTTTTTCCTTCGTGTGTTTGGTTAAGGGAGTGGAAAAATGAAGAGATAGAAAACTCTTTTATTTGGTTGAATAGAGAAGTAGGAGGATAGAAAATGTAGTTTTTATAAATTTACTCTCATGCCCCTAGTACATGAAAAACAATTTTTTAATAGTTTATAAAAATTAGTTTTTTTAATTACTAGTACAAACTTACAAACTAACACAACTAATAAAACATCTAGAAAAAAAAAACTAATAATAAAAAAATTATGTTTGATATGAAAAAAGAAGAAAGAAAAAGAGAGCCAACTAGCATAGTAGAGTGAAAAGGAAAAAAAAAAAAGGGCTGCTGCAGCAGCAAGCACAAAAATTTCCAAAAAAAAAAAGAAGCAACATTAATAAATAAATGGGAGGGTAAATGAGTAATTTCACATTAAATCCACTCCTTCTTCCATTTTCTCTATAATTTTCTCTTCAAATTGGAAAAAAACCTTTTTCTTCTTAAACAATGGTTCAGGGAGAAAACTCCCCCACCTCTATTTTCTCCTCTTCCAATCAAACACCCTTCTCTCACCTTTTCTCTACCTCTATCATTTCACCTCCAACTAATCGTTCCATTAAAAATACGCTTGACTTCCCATGGAAAAAACAAGAAGAAAAAAGAACAAGGAAAAGAAGTAGATATAAGTAAAGCGTTAGTCACAAATTCACCATCCTTATAAAGACTCGATGAAGCCGTGGCCACAGCCATTTTTGGCTGTTGCAACTTGCAATATTCTATCGGGTTGTTATATGCAAAGTAGGCTTTTAATCAGCACCGAAAAGTAAAAGTTGATAATTTTACCCAAAAATTAAAAAAATTTCCTTGATAAATATAATTTTTCCTTAATTTTTGCGTGTAATAGTTACATTCATCATTCATGGCATATTGGCATATCGCTAGGTTTCCACTTGCATGATTGCATCACAGTGATTCCCTCTAGTAATTTGAAAAGAGTGTATAAAAAAAATAATAAAAAAAGAAGAAAAAGCAATGAGTACAATTTAGATTTACACGGACGGTAAACATGAGACAAGGATTTACTTACCCAAGATAGAAAGGGGGGAAAAATCAGAGAGTAGACAAGACTTACATTTCTTCAGTCATGCCCCCCTAGATCATTCTCACGTCTCACTCTTCATACCACCATCTTTTTGGCTAATTTATAAAAATTACACATAAAATTGATTTTACGTCTGACTAGCTACAAGTACAAACTCTTCAAATTTTCTTTAGAAGAAAAAGAGTCATAGCAATCTGGTGTTAGGCTCCTCGTTAGGTCGCTTTGGAATTTGGAGGGTTGCCAATTTGCGTATGTGGTAGTGTTGATATCTAGCTATGGGTGGTTGATTGTAATGGTGAGGAAGGGCAGGGTTATTATTGAGTACTCTAAGAGTATGTTCCTTCTCTCTCGCATAGGGGTGTGTCCTACCCACTATGGGGCCCACTCCCATGTGAGAGAGAGGGTATACTTCTAGAGTATTTAATAATTTTTAGATAGGTGTGAATTGATCTACCCTAATTTGGCATTGGGTGAGTTGGGCATGACAGTGGTGGTGTGGGAAAAAAAATATAAAAATAATTATTTTAGATTATTTTAATTGGATGTCTTGCAAAATGAAAAGTAAATATAAGATTGTGGGGGCAAAAGCTCAAATATGGACATTGGGCCCTATGCCTTATTTGCTAATATAGATATGTTCAAGAAGAAATAAATAATTGAAGAAGCCCCAGAATAAATAATCGCGTAAGGAAATGGTGGGGGATTGAAGTCCGAGGAGGTTACCTTCCTCGAACCTGACGAATATCAGTCGAGCAAGCATCCGGGTGACTTAGGTAACCTTCCAAGAGGCTCCAACGATGAGGATAGACTTCAGGCACGTACAGAGAGGATAAGAATACATAAATATCTAAGGGAAAAGCTGCTACCACCGCATTAAATACACTACAACAATTCTCCTGGCTGCATTTATGTGGAGAAGACCTCTGAACAGTGTAGTCTCAACCACTACCGTTCACAGAGAGCCAGGGAAGATGCTTGATAAGACATATACTCGAGTGCAGGGTTAGATGATGAACAAATGTACGATGAAGATGACCTAAAAAAATTTATATAATGTGAAAGATCCTCCATAAGTGGGGATCGAAAAAATCCAGTGGAAGAGAATAAAAAAAGAACTACTATAACACTAAGCGTAGAACTATCTTTCAGAAATAGTGAGTTGATTATGAATCCATCTCCTCGGACTTACATTTCATTCATAGTTACGTACAAATTCATGCTTAGTTACACTTGAAATTCTAGCTAACCGTTGTTCAATATGCTAAAAGCCTAGTTCTTTCATCCACTCTCTACAAATTTATTGTATTGGGCTCATTGGGCTCATAACCCAACTTTTGTGGGCTTGGGCTACGATTTGTGACTCTACAATTTGCGCCGTCTGTGGGAAGAGCTAGTGCTTCAATGGAGTATAACAGCCATGACGGGATCAAGACCACACCAAACTAGTCCGCACAATGCAGAATCTGCCAACGTTCGTCAACAAGATGAACTCCACAATCTTGAGCGTGAAAAGAATCTAGATAACTACCAAAAAGGCAGCTTGCAAACGCTCCACATAGGTGGAAGCAGTTTTCGGAGAAAAGGTCGTGCAGTGCATAAGCAAGGTAATGAAAAAGCTATGCAACGAGAGATTGATGATTTAAAGAGGCAACTTCGTCGAGCACAGCGGAAGCAATCCCCTCTCAGCTTTGATGTTTCTTCTAATGACGAAGAAGATACTATCTACAGACAACGGTCAAGAACTCCACCTAGTGAGTCTTTTTCCTGTGAGGAGGAGCATCTTCACAAAAGGAAACGCAGGAGCCCATCTCACAGGGGAGTAGGAACTGATGTTATGAAGAAAGCCTTAAGCCAGATTTCTAAATCACCCTTTACACGAGGGATAGTAAAGGCAAAACTTCCCAGGCGTTTCCATCAGCCAACGTTCGCCATGTATAATGGTCGAACGGATCTTATAGAGCACGTAAGTCAGTTCAAACAGAAGATAGCTATCCATTCTCAGGACGAGACTTTGATGTGTAGAGTATTTCCATCTAGTTTGGGACCGATGCCAATGAGATGGTTTGATGGGCTAAGGACAAATTCTATCAGTTCTTTCAAGAAACTCACCCAATCATTCTGTTCCCGATTCATTACATGCAATAGGGTTCCTCAACCTCTGGACTCTTTTTTGTCCATGTCAATGAGGGAAGGAGAATCCGTGAAGGCATATGCTGAAAGGTATTGGGAGATGTTTAACGAGATTGATGGCGATTTTGATGAGGTTACTGTTAGAACTTTCAAGGTCGATTTCTCATCCGAGCACGGTTTGAGGAAATCTCTGACAGGTAAGCCTGTCACTAATTTACGCCAGCTAATGGACCGAGTTGATAAATACAAGAGGATTGAAGACGATCAACAACAAGGGAAAGGTAAAGCTAAGGTTATCCCTCAGGAAAGAAGGGATTTTAGGTCGGATCGATACAGCAACAATCAGTCGAGAAGGGATTATGCAAATCAATCAGGGTCACATAACACTCAGGTCATCGGTGCAGTCTTCCGAGAACTGGTGCATCAAGTATTGGAAAAAATCAAGAATGAACCATTCTTCAAACGACCAAATAAGATGATGGGAAATCTCGAAAAGCGAAACCGTAACCTCTATTGCCAATATCATCAGGATCATGGGGATACCATAGAAGATTGTAGGAGTTTGTGGGATCATTTAGACCAACTCGTCCGAGAGGGAAAATTAAAACAGTTGCTACATCATTCCAGTGGACAGGGGAGCCAAGCCAATTCTGGGTCTCAAAGAGATATTTCTTCAAGACCCCTTTTGGGAACTATCAATGTTATCTTTGCTGCACCAGGCAAAACAAGATCATGCTCGTCTAGGATAATGTCTGTAGCTCGTCTATACTCAAGAGACCTTAATCAGGACCCGAAGAGGGCTAGAGTGGAACTGCCGTTAACTATGGCCTTCTCGGATGAAGATAAAATTGGAACCATTCAACCCCACGATGATGCCTTAGTGATCACCCTCCGAATTGGGGGCTACAACGTGAAGAGGGTAATGGTGGATCAGGGTAGCGCTGCTGAGATAATGTATCCTGACCTTTACAAGGGGTTGAATTTAAAAGCTGAGGATCTAACGCCCTATAGTTCTCCCTTAGTGAGTTTTGAGGGGAAGGTTATTATTCCGAAAGGTCAAGTCAAATTACCTGTACAGACCGGTTCAAAAGTGGTGGAGGTAGATTTCATCGTCGTGAATGCATACTTTCCCTATACAGCAATTGTTGCCAGACCTTGGCTTTATACCTTGGGAGCAGTTTCTTCTACTCTGCACTAGAAGGTTAAATATCCGTCTGAGGGTCAGATTAAAGAAATATTAGGAGATCAGTCTTTGGCAAGGCAGTGCATGGTGGCTGCCATTCAACATAAACCTGAAGCTGAGTCCTCGGATCATGGAGAAAAGGGCTTGTAGCAGTTAAAATCCCCGACGTTATCCATCGATAAGCCAGCCGAGGATGCGAAATGTGAAAATTTAGTAAAGGTTGTTATAGGGGATGACCCGAAATTTTTTTTTTTCAGATTGGATCCCAATTGCCTCATCAAGAGAGAGAAGAGCTGATAGAATTCCTTAAAAGGAACATTGATGTCTTTGCCTGGAATGCCTACAAAGCGCCAGGAGTAGATCCAAAATTCATCTGTCATCATTTGAAAGTTAATCCGTTAGTCACACCCAGGAAGCATCCCCCTCGGCACCCATCCAAAGAACACGCCAAAGCAGTACGAGAGGAAGTGACTAGACTTAAGTAAGCTGGAGCTATCAAGGAAGTTTTTTATCTTGAATGGTTAGTAAACACTGTAGTGGTAAAGAAGAAGAGTAGTAAGTGGCAAGTGTGCGTAGATTTCATGGACTTAAATAAAGCTTGCCCCAAGGATCCATTTCCTATGCCCAAGATAGACTAGCTGGTAGATGTCACTGTCGGCCATCCTCAGATGAGTTTCTTGGATGCCTTCCAAGGCTATCATCAGATACCTCTAGCCTTGGACGATCAGGAGAAGACTGCTTTTGTTACCCCTATCGGGAACTACCATTACAAAGTAATGCCATTCGGTTTGAAGAATGCAGGATCCACATATCAGAGAATGATGACAAGGATGTTTGAGTGGCAATTGGGGAAGAACATCGAAATCTACATAGATAATATGGTGGTGAAAATTAAGGTGGTTTCGGAGCATTTAGGGGACCTTCGAGCTATCTTTGAAATCCTTAGAAAGTACAAGTTGCACTTAAATGCTTCCAAGTGCTCATTCGGCGTGGGGTCAAGCAAATTCTTGGGTTACATGGTCACTCACAGAGGGATTGAAGTCAACCCCGATCAGATTAAAGCTATTAACAACTTGAGATCTCCTCGGAATCCCTAGGAAGTGTAGAAATTAACCGGAATGGCCGCCGCTTTGAACAGATTCATATCTCGATCAGTAGATAGGTGCAGACCTTTCTTCCTGTTAATCAATAAATAGAAAGGTTTTGAGTGGATTGAAGAATGTGCCACAGCTTTCCAGCAACTTAAAGATTATCTAGTTCGGCCACCGATCATGTTTAGTCCTGAGCCAGATGAGGTCCTTTTTTCCTACATTGCTATGGCCCCTTATGCTGTAAGCTTGGTACTGATATGAGTTGATTGTGGCATACAACGGCCGGTTTATTATGTAAGTAAGTCACGGCATGAAGCCGAAGTGCGTTATCTACCATTGGAGAAAGTTATTTTGGCAGTAGTGCTTGGCACACGTAAACTGCCTCAGTACTTCCAAGCACATACAGTTGTCGTTCTTACCCAGCTTCTACTTAAAACCATACTCCAAAGTGCCGATTACATAGGAAGGGTAGCCAAATGGAGTACAATTCTAGGGGCTTTTGACATCAAATACATGCCTTGTACCTCCATAAAAGGACAAGTTCTCGCAGATTTGGTGGCCGAATTCACCGAACCCCCAATAGAAGAGTTGGAATCAGCAGAAAACATGGATGAAAAATTGGTTGGCACGATCTCCCAATATCGCCTTCCGGCCTGGGAAGTATATGTAGATGGGGCATCAAATCATAAGGGCTCAGGGATTGGGCTATTACTTATATCCCCTAAGAAGGTCATCATTCAAAAATCTTTGAGATTGGATTTTTTGGCTACGAACAATGAGGTCGAGTATGAAACTTTGTTGATAGGAATGACCATGGTTCAAAGAATGGGTGGAAAATCAGTAAAAATTGTCTCGGACTCAAAGCTCGTCGTCGGTTAAGTAAAAGGGGAAGTCGGGGTAAAAGATGAGAGAATGCAGGGGTACCTGAGTCAAGTTAAATGTCTACAATCAAAGTTTGATTCTTTCGACTTGCTACATATCCCTAGAAATGGTAATGCACATGCTGATTCTTTAGCTATGCTTGCAACCTCCTCGACGCATGATTTACCTCGAGTTATCCTCATTGAAGATTTGTACAAACCCATAGAGACAAGAAGAGAGACATCTCAAGTCCATCAGATTAAAGCAGGGCCGAGTTGGATGGACTCTATAATGCAATTCTTGAAAGAGGATACTCTGCCTAAAGAAAGGGTAGAAGCTGACAAAGTACGAAGAAAAGCCACAAGGTACTGGTTATCCGAAAACCAGAAACTATACAAACATTCCTTTTCAGGACCTTATTTGTTATGTGTTCATCATGAGTTGACCGAATCGCTTCTAGAAGAATTACATGAAGGAATTTACGGAAGTCATATTGGTGGTAGGTCCCTAGCACATAGAGCTATTACCCAAGGCTATTGGTGGCTAAATATGTAGAGAGAGGCTCAGGAATACGTTAGAAAGTGTAACCAATGCCAACGGTTTGCGCCGAACATACACCAACCAGGGGGAATTCTTAATCCACTATCCAGCCTATGGCCATTTGCTCAATGGGGCTTAGACATTGTAGGGCCATTCCCCAAAGCAGTGGGAAACAAGAAATATCTCCTGGTCGACACAGATTATTTTACGAAGTGGGTTAAAGCGGAACCTTTAGCTAACATTAGGGACGTGGATGCAAAAAGATTTGTTTGGAAAAACATTGTCACTCGGTTTGGAGTTCCTCATGTGCTCATCTTGGACAACGGCCTTCAGGTCGACAGCAAAATGTTTAGAAGATACTGTGGCGAGTTGGAGATTACAAATAGGTATTCTACTCCTGCTTATCCCCAAGGGAACGGACAAGCAGAAGCTGTAAATAAAGTCATAGTAAATGGGCTGAAGAAAAGGCTGGATGCTGCAAAAGGCAAATGGATGGAAGAGTTACCACATGTACTCTGGATGTATAGAACTACACCTTGTAGGTCTACTGGAGAGATCCCATTTTCGATGACTTATGGAGCTGAGACTGTTATCCCTTTGGAAACTGGTTTCCCAACGTCGAGAACCAGTTCATTCAATCCAAGTGACAACGATGAACAACTAACAAAGAGTTTGGATTTGATTGAAGAGAAGAAGGAAAATGTGATGGTTCAATTGGCCTACTACCAGCAAAAACTGAAGTAAGGTTATGACGCCAATGTAAAATTGAGACCTTTAATTCCTGGTGATCTGGTGTTACGTAAAGTTGTGGGCGCTGCCAAGAATCCAACTTAGGGAAAGTTAGGACCAAATTGGGAAGGGCCCTACCATATCAAATCAGAAGCTGGTATTGGAGCATATTTTCTAGAAGATCTAGACGAGCATGTAATACCACATCCTTGAAATGTAAACAACCTAAAAAGGTATTACTATTAATAAATATTTTCATGATCAATTTATTTGTTCTTTATATAAAGTGTTTATACTTTATACTTTTTAGTTCTCATAAGTGTTTAAACTTAAATCCAATCATGCCTGAAGTCCTCGGACTAGATGATTTGGGTTAGTTAACACTCATTCGCAATTCTCATAAGTGTTTAAACTTAAAATCCAATTATGCCTGAAGTCCTCGAACCAGATGATTTAGGTTAACACTCATTCGTAGTTCTTATAAGTGTTTAAACTTAAATCCAATCAT
The DNA here is from genome assembly GCA_030820535.1 of Quercus parvula. NCBI lineage: Eukaryota > Viridiplantae > Streptophyta > Magnoliopsida > Fagales > Fagaceae > Quercus > Quercus parvula. The sequence goes on from JAUAME010000002.1 coordinate 52,856,936, forward strand.
GCCTGAAGTCCTAGGACCAGATGATTTGGGTTAGTTAACACTCATTCACAGCTCTCATAAGTGTTTAAACTTAAATCTAATTATGCCTGAAGTTCTCGAATCAGATGATTTGGGTTAGTTAACACTTATTCGCAGTTCTTATATGTGTTTAAACTTAAATCCAATCATGCTTGAAGTCCTCGGACCAGATGATTTGGGTTAGTTAACACTCATTCGCAGCTCTCATAAGTGTTTAAACTTAAATCCAATCATGCCTGAAGTCCTCGGACTAGAAGATTTGGGCTAGTTAATACTCATTCATAGCTCTCATAAGTGTTTAAACTTAAATCCAATCATGCCTAAAGTCCTCGGACCAAATTATTTGGGTTAGTTAACACTCATTCGCAGCTCTCATAAGTGTTTAAACTTAAATCCAATCATGCCTAAAGTCCTCGGACCAAATGATTTGGATTAGTTAACACTCATTCGCAATTCTCATAAGTGTTTAAATTTAAGATTCAATCATGTTTGAAATCCTTAGACTGAATGATTTGAATGGGTTAGCATCACAATGTCATGCTTATAGATATTTATATAACTTTTAAGTTGCGCTTGAATGTCTGGGGCTACTGATTGAATTTAAATTAACTTGTAGTATTGCCTGTTTATAGGATATGATAGTGGATTTTGTTTAAGTTAAAATGGCAAAAGGTCATCATACTTTGACAATGAACCTTATATCACATATTATGACGTATGAAACCAAAGAAAAATGTCTTCATTGATAAAAAAAAAGGCGTGGTACATTTCTTTTAAAAAAACAACAACAACAAACAAAACACAACAGAGAACATATAAAAATAGTAAAAACCCCCTAGCCTAAGCTTTCGTCTTGGAGACCGCTGGGTCAGCAGTTTGGCCGGGTTGAGAGACAACGGTATCTAAGGCTTTCTCTGTGGGATTAGAAGAATTTTTCTTCTTATCCTAACCTTTATCCTTGCCCTTGAGAGTTTCAGTCTCCTTTCCTTGGCCACCATCTTGGTTGGAGTCTTTTGGAACTTCCAAGGAAGCAGGAGGGACTTGGTCCGTCTTTGGCTGCGCAGATACTTGAGTGGCTTGTCCAGGGTGAAAGGAGTCACGACTTAAGAGCTCGCGAATTTCTGGATCGTAGTAAATGCTCTCAGGTCGCCTCAAATTAGAGTCCACAAGGACCTTAGCAACATCAAGGGCTTTACCTCAAGAGATGTCACAGTAATCCCTGCATACAGCGAATAATTCCTCCGTAAGTCTGGCTTGAGTCTCCTCCACCCCAAGCGTGTAAGCAGCTTGCTTCTCGGCCTCGGCTGCCTCCTTAACCAGTTGGACAGCTTCCCTGGCTTTTCGAAGTTCTTCGCGAAGCTCCGTCACCAGTTGCTTCTCTATTGCTAGATTGATTTCATTGTAGTGCAACTATTTACGGAGATCTTCAAATTGCTTTTCAGTAGTCTTAAGGCTTGCTTCAGCGCTATCCCTCACCCTAACTGCCTTTTTCATCTGCTCGGCTAGCTTGGATTGTTTTTCTTTTAAGGCGCCTAGCTCCACCTAGACCTTGGACCGAGCATTGAAGGCCGCCCTGGCCTCGTTGTGGGCATCGTTAACCCAATTCTCGACCACATAAACCTGCTGGGTAATCTGCGTGATAAAATAAAAGTTTTGTTTTTAATATAAAACACATAGCAAAAACTTATGAAAATAGCTTGAAAATAGCAAAAACTTAGGTAGGGCAATAGATTAAGCTACATACCATGACCAAGTCCCTCTTAAGGGATAGGAAGAGCTCCTGTTGACCGAAGCGCTGATAAGCTTCCATGTCTTTTGGAAGGAGGAGGGGCTGCTCCAAAGCCTTGGCTACATGACCTCCATGCCCCCCGTGGTAATGCCTAATGGAGGTATCCCAGGCAATGGGGACACCATCCACTTCCAATTTGGGAGACCATATGCGCAATGGACGGCGCACTTGAGCCATGGGAGGATCTTTTCGGCTTTCAACAGAGTTGGACCTCCTACTTCGTTGGTCCTGGGACTTCCTTTGCTGTTTGTTTCCTTTTTGAGGGCCTATCTCGCCCTCTTTAGGATCCTTTTGCTACCTCTTTCTCTTCAGCTCAGGGTTGGGTTTTAGCCCAAGATCAGCAGGAAGCTGAGGAGGGGGAGGAGGAGGGTTCACTGGAGGTTTGGACTTGTTGATGTCTGGGGGGATAGGTGCCGTGTTCCTCCCCTTCATAAGTTCTCTCAAACTTTTGCCAAATTTTGAAGCCATTTCTTTAGCTTCGTTGTCTGAAGAGTCCTCCACGTAAGTGACTATAGGAGCAGGGGTTTGAATGCACAAGTACTCGTCAATTTCTTTCTCGGCCTCCGATATAACAATGGCTTCTACTCTTTGCGTTTCTTCTTCTTCAAATTGGAACCGGTCAATTTCTTCCTCAAGCGAAGAGGAAGATGCAATCCCTTCCTCGGCTACAGCTTGTCCAAGAGGTACTTGCTGAATTGGCTGGGCGGCCAAGGGAACACCTTGTAGAATGGGATGATCGATTGGCGGAAGGTCATATGGGGCTAAAAAGTTAGGCCGAGACACATCTATACGAACTAGACAGTAGTCGTTTGCCCTGATGGCGTTGCTGACGTCCAGAAAGGATCTCGACAGAGGTTCGTAGTCCAAAATTAGATGGCCAGCTCGAAGTTGTCCGTCGTCGTTGACAAAAATTTGAGATCTCAATAAATAATTGAGCGCGGGTACGTTGATTAAGCTTATCCGAGGATTTACTTGTGTTTTATTTGTTGAACAAAGGAAAAATAAACAGTTAGAAACCTGGAGTTCATTATAAAAAAACGAAGGAAGGAAAATCTTTTTGACATAGCAAAGCAAAGCCGATGATGAATAACTTAAATCTAATGTTAGAAAACCTAAATCTAAGGTACCCTGCCTAGCTCTCCTAGCCGGGTTGGGCAAGGAAGACCGTCATACCAAGGGCTTGATGCAATTAGGTAGTCATCCTTCATCCCCTTGTTAGACTTTGGGAAGACACGAAATGAGTCTGACAGTGTCGGACCGAGATTTAAGGTAAAATCCCGCTCCTTTTTGTTTATGACCCTCGTAAAGGTGGACTATGTCGTGCTAGGTTAGCCCCAAACCTAAGTGTCGGTCCAGAGTGTCAACTGCTCCTAGAATCCTAAAAAAATTAGGTGCGCACTGTTAGGGGCAAAACCTATGGTTACGTAAATAATCTCTTGTAATCCTACCCATGGGGAGAGTCATTCCTCCCTCTATGAAGGCTATCATGGGGATTGTGACTTCTCCCACCTCTTGGTCAAATGCTAATCCTTCTAGGGAATAGTATCGCAATGATACCTCCTGGGGTATGTGGTATTTCTCTTTGAATATTTCTATCAAGGCTGGGCTATCCACTAGACACTTAAATCTACCCATTTCAAATAAGTAGAAAAGAGAAAATGCTAGAGGTGACAACGGGGTAATAAGGAATGATAGGGCGAGGAGACTGTTCGAGGAAATAAAGAAAAATTCGAAGAAACCAGAACTTACATGAACTAAATCAGAAACTGATCTTTGAAATTCCTAAGAGGATTTTTGGAAGCTTTTGAGGAAACAGGACGAACGGTCTGATGATCGGTGTGAGTTTAAGTGTTTGAGTGCACTGGAGATTCTGAACTATGGTAAAGAAAAGAAAAGGTAACTCTCATATCAGGTTTTACATAAGAAACTGAAAATGAGTGGGAGTTATCCCGCCCAAATCTTGAAGGAAAATGTGGTCCGTTGGATCAAAACCCATCTGTTGGATGTCAAAGACACTGCGCTGCCCAAAGTAATTAATGATGCTTTGCGAATTTCGAAGCGTCAGAAGCAATGGTGAAATGACTGAAGTCACGTTCCTACGTGTGTAAATTTGGATATTTTTACAATTTTAACTGCGGTTACTTTGGCAAGTCAAAATTCTATTTTTTCTCCTCGGATAAAAGGGAAAAACTAAAATTTTGAGAGGCTATTGTGGGGGCAAAAGCTTAAATCTGGACATTGGGCCCTAAGCCCTATTTGCTAATATAGATACGTCCGAGGAGAAATAAATGATTGAAGAAGCCCCAGAATAAATAATCACGTAAGGAAAGGGTGGGGGGTTGAAATCCGAGGAGGTTACCCTCCTCAGACCTGACGAATATCAGTCGAGCAAGCATCCGGGTGACTTAGGTAACCTTCCAAGAGGCTCCAACGATGAGGATAGACTTCAAGCACGTATGGAGAGGATAAGAATACAGAAATATCTAAGGGAAAAGCTGTTACCACCGCATTAAATGCACTGCAACAATTTTCCTGACGCATTTATATGGAGAAGACCTTTGAACAGTGTAGTCTCAACTACTACCGTTCACAGAGAGTCAGGAAAGATGCTTGATAAGACACATACTCGAGTGCAGGGTTAGATGATGAACAAATGTACGATGGAGATGACCTAAAAAAGTTTATATAATGTGAAAGATCCTCCATAAGTGGGGATCGAAAAAATCCAGTGGAAGAGAATAAAAAAAGAACTACTATAGCACTAAGCGTAGAACTATCTTTCAGAAATAGTGACTTGATTATGAATCCATCTCCTCGGACCTACATTTCATTCATATTTACGTGCAAATTCATGCTCAGTTACACTTGAAATTCTAGCTAACCGTTGTTCAATCTGCTAAAAGCCTAGTTCTTTCACTCACTTTCTACAAATTTATTGTATTGGGCTCGTTGGGCTCATAACCCAACTCTTGTGGGCTTGGGCTACTATTTGTGACTCTACAAAGATGTATTGCTAAACTCAATAGCTAAAATAGAACAAAAGTAGGGCTATCCAACCACTCTTTAGAACCAACCTACCCATTGAACTAATTGAAACCAATCAAACTGTTGACTAAATCGACTACTCTTGTAGTTGATAGTGGGTCCCTGCCCTCAAAAACTAACGTTGGCAAGTTGGTAGGTAGGTTTTTTCCTCCAAAACCTGAGCCACCAACTTGACTGTGAAAACAAAAATCCAACCAATCTAAGCATTTTCTAGCAAAGATTCAATAGAGACCCATCAGATTCGACGAGATCTCCACCAGATCTTGCCGGATCAAGTGGAGATCTCACCGAATTTGACAAGATCTCACTAGATCCAATGAGACCTATGCTGAATCTGGAGATCTCGCTAGATTTGAGGAGATTTTAGTTATTGCTGGTTTCAATTGAACTGACCACCACTTGATGCATAATCCAACCCATCCAATCTAACTCCCTCACTGGTCAGTGGCAGGTCTGAAACTTCTCCATCTGATCTATTTGGGTTGGTTGCGGGTTGGGCACAAACCTAACTCAGATAGACCTGTGGACACTTCTAAAAAAAGGTGGTTTTTAATTGCAAAATTTGACAGAATCTTTCAAAATTGGATGTGAATCTTCCTACAATTTAGGAGCTTAAATAATTATATAAAAATACAAAGCTTAAATGATTAAGAGGTTGAGGTCTTTTAGAATTTTAAGAATAATTTCTTTATATCAATAACATCTACCAAGAATTAGTTCCAAAATGTTGTGTGCATGTGTTTAAAAAAAAAAAAAAAATTGCAGCTTCCAAGAAAGAAAAATATAACCTTCAATCTTAAGGTTAAATTTATGTACTTCGAAGAAAAAAAAAGGGTCAAAATCAACGTAAAGTAAAAATTTAAAGGGATTTATATATTAAAATTTTTTTTGATGAATATATTTTAAAAAATAATATAGACCTTTTATTATTTTGTATTTTTCTTCCTTCTGGCAAATTAAAGATAACAAAAAGAAACAGTAACATTCTACAGACAGTGGCCCTCACACAAAACCCTCCAAAATCAAAAGAGCTTTCTTAGCTAAGCAAGGGACAGATTGTCCGTGCAGCATACCCTCGTCTGCCAATTCACAGAGTACTGGCCCATTCCGGCCTTTACACCCGTGACTCAGTTCATTAGGCTCCTTATGATAACAATCAGAACTCTACCCCATTTCTTTTTCTTACACATCTAACAACTTTGTGTTGTACTAGTACTATTCCATTACTTTTCTCATATATATATATATATATATATATATATATATATATATATCCATTAATAATCTCCTTACCCTTAACCCTTTTTGCTTGAAAATTTATATGTATATATTCAGCTTCACAACTCATATGGTTGGTGCCAATTCCATCCTACTTTCCTTTCAAATGGTACTCTTAATTTCTAGGAACTTTCTCATATTATGTCCTCCTATTATGGTTGATCTTTTCTATCAATTTATATATTTCCTACTATAATTAATTGTGGCCAAAGGGTTGGTTTTGTATATAAAATAAGACCATTAACTAAATTCCAATGAAATAATGAGTTCCAGTTAGTTTAATAATTGGTTTGAATTTTGCATACATTAAAAAGAAACTAATAAATGTCTAAATTTGACAATAGAAAATAATTATCATAAGGTAAACCCAAAAATTTAAAATCTTATGATATTTATTAAAAGGAAAAAAAAAGAAGCTTTCAAATAAATGGGTTAAATAGGTAAAATATTGGACATAAAGGTTAGTACACTACACCAAAATAAGTCTAATACATCAAGTGTTAATACAACAAAATTAGAATAATAGTATTAGACATAATATCACATTTAAAAATTAAAAGTCGTTGTAATAGTAACTTAAAAATAGTAAATTATTACATTAATAATAATTAGTTGTAATAATTTATAATTTTCAGTTGCAATAGAGATTTTAATACTAAATTGAATTTAGAAATTTTTTTGCAATAACTTAAATTGAAGAAATCAATTTTTTTTAATAACTTAAATTAAAGAAACCATTGTAATAACTTGATATCAATTATATATTTTGCGATATATTATAATAGATCGAAATTTCAAAGAGATGGCTTATTGCAACAAATTTAACATTGCAATAACTAAAATATCAATTAGTTTACAATCTATTGCAATGACAAATATGAAGCTGCAATGAATATATTATTACAATGATCTAATTTCAATTATTTTATAATCTATTGTAAGAAAAAATATGAAAAATTTAACTATTACAATAAATATACCGTTGCAATAATTTGAACCCAAATTATTTTTGTCAATTCTTTACAATCTATTGTAATAAAATTCATGAAATAATAGTCTATTGCTACAAGATATTTGAAGTAATAAATTGTTTATTGCAATAGCAAATATATTATTACATCAAAATTTTCATTAAAATATTTAAGGTTTATTGCAACAAAATTTTTTTGTAGCACAAACTTATTACCTCAAATTTTATTGCAACACTTCACATAAACTATTGCAATGACTTCGATGTTATTGTAATGATTTTTTTTGTTGTAATAAAAATTTTTTGTTGTAGTGGTAATTGCATAGCATGAGTAATTCTTAGTCATTTTTTCAAGGGAATTCTTTAATTAGTAAATGGATTCCAAAGTCAAGTTATCTTCTGTTACACCTTACAGTAAGATAATTATCAACACTTATTTAAATGCTTGGTAAGCTCCAACACATGATGATCTAAATCTAGTGGAATGCTTTAATCTGAATCTATTTCAAATAATATAAATATGTAACTCTCACCATTCAGCAAATGTGTGTGTATATATATATATATATATATATATAAAAGACGTAAGGAAGAGAAGGAACATAAGGTTAGAGCCTTGGGGGACCATACGAGGTCAAGGAATATACTCTCCAACCTATAAAATCAATATGATGGATTATGAGAGAACTTGTTGGCATGTGATGGGATGGGTTATTTTTATAGCTTTGTTGATATGATATTTATTTATTTCTTCTCCCTAGCTATTTTATGGTTTATATAGTTTACAGAAAATTTTATCTTTTTGTTTTTTTTCCCCTTAACCCATCTCACATGCACATTCTCCCTAGCAACTAGGCAGTGGGCACTCACAAAAAGAAAGTGTGGCGCTGCAGAATTTATGGTACGTACACCTCTATGAACAAACCCTGCACCCTACCTTGGCCCTTCTCTCATATGGTAGGGGTCCTCAAACTCAAACACAATTTCTCTCTCTCTCTCTCAGTTTTTTCTGTTCATGAATATCCAACCCTTCTGTTCTATATACAACTACAATAACTTCCACTAGGTGATTGGTGAAGTTGAACCAATTTAATCACAAGTCCTGTCATGCTTTTCCACGGCTTTCTTGAACTTCAGCCACACTAGATTTATTATATATGTAGTGTAGAAGTTCAAGAAAGCTGTGGGAGAACATGGCAAGCCAGGACTTAATTGTTTGCTTTGCATTTGGTTTAATTTCACCTAATAATTCAAGTCATCATGGCATGCAATTATTCTACAATGTGAATTAATGAGCACACCGGGCTATCTTCGACAATTATTCTTGTTAGTTTCTTGGTCACAATTCTCTTAGGACCATGAATTGCCAAGATCTAAGTTAAGCTACAGTTTCTCCTTTCATTACTATCTTTGTTATAATTTTCTCACTTCCATTAGGAAGGATGAATTTCAGGTTTGATTACCATGAGAAGTGAAACTCATTGTTGATAAATTCCATTGTGCACTGATGGTTGGATATTGGTTTGTATTCATATTTATATATGGAACTATTACAGTTATTCATTTTCTCCATGGAACTATTACTACATTTGCCATATTCATTGTCTACTTCTTCAGAACTTTTAAGCTATATTTCCTCTTTAACTACAAGTTCAAGCTTGCATCTTTGCAAATTTGGATAGACTTTAATGAGTTGTCAAATTTATTTACAATATGGGAGGTCTTATGGTTGATTTCTGTGAGAATTGTTCTACATATATTGCCATGTTCATTGTCTATCTCTTCTGAGCTTTTAAGCTATATTTCCTCTTTAACTACCAGTCCAAGATCATTCGCTTGCATCCTTGCAAATTTGGATAGAATTTAATGAAATAATATTGTTAAATTTATTTACAATATGGGAGATCTTATGGTTGATTTTGTGAGAATTGAGTGCATTAGAGGCCTCAATGGTGGTTCCTATGGATAATGGATTCATGATAATTCATATGAATTATAATTTCTATAATTCAAGGCCCATATGAATTGCATGTGATTGTGATTATTAGCACGTGGTATTGTTCAAACAGGTATTTTCCTCATATTTAATACATTAACGTTTGACAAATTCCTCTATGAGTTGAAAAGTCATATCTCTTAAGATTTTGCTTTTTGTTTCCTGTTTTCTCCACAAAAATGTAATATTAGAAGTAGAAATTAGAAAATTCAGAAATTAAACATTTATATATCCATCTATTATCTATCTATATAATTAATTGGAATGAATCTCTTTAGTTTCCATTTTTTGTTTTTATAATCTCAAAAATAACTATATTATCTAATTGAAAACAATACCAATAGGAAGAATTACAATATAGAGGTAAATTAATAAATTTAAATTTTAAATTCTAATTCTATAAAATTAGGCACATAATGCATATGTATAACTTCTTGATCCTGGAAGTTGAATATGGTATGGTATACATTTGATAATGGAGGTACAACTTGATTTTGTTTTTCTTGAATTTGAGCAAGATGTGAAAGTTGTAATCAATTTATTTAACTCATGTTCGAATACTAATAGATTAATCTTCGTGCTTTTGAATGATTGCAGGCAATTTAAATCGAATTCGAATAAAACATATGTTTTGTTAAGTTGTGTGCAGATGCGCTTGTTAAGCGAGAGTGCCTTCAACCCAAAGATTTTGTGACCCTTACTGTGCTTCCTTTTGAACACATTTCTCTTTTGTTAAATTTAGATGTTGGTCTGTATTCTAACAGGTTAACCTATACTTCTACATTTCCTGTTGATGAATGATTGATGTCCTTATTTATATAAAAAATTATAATTAGAACTACTTGAGATTACAAATTATAATTGTTATGATTATAATATAAAGATCCTATAACAAATGTGAAGGCTGACTATGCTAGTTTATTTATTATTCCTTTAGTTTATCTTCAAAAGTTTGTGAAGAAGAAACAACCACAAAGAACATCAAACTTCCTTTTTAAAAGTATGTTTCATCAATATTGTGTTTAACTTGTATATGCACTATGCAAAGGATTGAAAGGAAAAGAAGTTGGTCTTCTTCTTTCTTCTTTCTTCTTTTTAATTTATTTTTTCTTCTCATTTGTACACATCTCTTTTTTTCCATTTTCTTCATTGAGAAGGCACCTTCTTTACATTCTGACCATCAAAAGATTTGAAAACAGATTTGTATTAGCTTGTATTGTTGCGGGGAAGAATAGATTCCTCACATTTCCTTCCCATGGTTAACAATATATATATATATATATATATATAACAGTACTTCCTCCCGTTGGTTTTCCTTTCCTTTTTTGTTTTTTGGTTTTCTTAAACCTTTTTTTAGAAGATTTTGTTTTCTTAAACCTGATAATAACTATTGTGTGCACATAGTTTTCTTCAACCTTAGTTTTGTCACAAAGTGAGGTAATTAGCAAGCTATCTTTGTAAGCCATGGTTGATGCTCCATTTTAGAACTGGTAAACAACAACTCTTCAATGTAATCAATAAGGTCATCGAGTGAGAACTCCTTTTTTCTTCAAGCTTTATTTTTCAAATCATAATTTTTTTGAGCATTGATATTGAATTTTTTTTCCTATATTTGATTAAACTTTCTGTCAAAAATTCTTATTAATATATATATATATATATTTTTCTTTTCACTTGACATAACTTGATATATACCATGCAGTGTGGTATATCTGTCTGACATAGATCTAGTTTTATTTTTATATTATGGAATAGATGTAGGTCTTGAGGATAGAAAGTTTGTCATTCAACCTATTAATAAACTCCAATTTACACAAGCAAATTAAGCCATAGGTAATGGTCACTGAATTTCTCTAATTAACATGACATGGAATGGAATTGATGATGATGATAATACAACCTGCATTAGAAAGAGCCCATGGGTGTGATCATCTTCATAAATATTTCCATATTTGACTCGATGAAATTCTTTATGTGATATATGGTTTGCTAAAAATACTAGGAAGAGTCACAATTCCATTGAGCTTACTTTTATGTTGGCTTTATTTGCTTTTTCCTATTACTGTTTGATCTTTGAGTTTGCACTTTGCACGGCTATTCCGAATTGAACATTGATACAACATAATTTAAATTAGTACTGTACTACATGATCCACGTACGATGCAATATGTTATGTTTGACATTTGAATAGTATGTTGCTACTCATGGATGGAACGTACTAGCTAGGTGTGGGGTTTTGAAAAATTTATTAAGGCCTTATATAAATAATACTAAAATTACTTGTTGATTTTTTTTTTTTTTTGGAATTTTGATCACCCAAAAATTATGAGGTTTCCAAAAACAAAGTTAGATCTCTTATTTATGAAGTTGGATATTTCAAGGAAATGAAAAAAAATATATTATAAAATGATAATTAATGTATAAGTATATAATAGAGATAATTAAGTATATATGTAACTACGTAGCCCTTCACATGAGGTTAAGTCCTACGCGTTTAGGGTCCATCCCTACATGAGTTTGAGCCCCACCATTTTGAAGCAAGTGGGTGTAGGTTGCGATGCTTATGAGAGATGTAGCTGATGACTAGAGAAGAAAAGGCAAAGAGAAAAGGTTAAAAGAAGAGAGGAGAAAAGGAAAATTACTGAAAAAGCCATATTAATTAGCATGTTGTTACCACCGCGTACCTTTGGAGTGGTGGTCACTTTATAAGTATAAATACTTGTAGGGTGTGGGAAGTAAGGGTCGGGGTTCAAGTTTTTAGGAAGGAGTTTCACACACATATATACTTAGATTAGGTTAGAGTAGAAATTCTATCTAGTAAAAAAAAAAAAAAAAACACATGTTGTTAGCTAGTAATGTAATAAAGAATGGGATTAAATTCAATAAAGACATGGTATAAAACCTTACTTTTACCCATTCAATAATATCATGTCACATCAGATATCTGTAAATAAAAAATGAGGCGTTACTTCATACAATCACACTCACGCTGTTACCTAATTAAAAAAACAAAAATCCCAATCTAACCTTCTTCCTCCACAAATTGTTGGAGTTGCTACCAGATCGAAAAGCCTTCATTGACGACGTTGGAGTTTGGAAAATACGCCAGAACCACCGTGGACATGATGGTCAAGGCTGGATCTTCTAGATTTGGTATTTTATTGATTTTAAAAGAAAAAAAAAATCAATGTCAATTAACCCAAGCTTAGGAAGAGCAAAACTTAAACGTCATTCTATTTTCTTTTCATGGAGAAGGAATTTTTCTCCTATTGTTTGTTGTAATCCTTTTGTTTTGAGGAAAGGATGTAAGATTAATACCAAAGTTTCAAGATTCAACATGTCTATGGCAGCTCCGACTATCTATTTCAGACCACGACTTCAATGACGACGCTTTTCCGTTTAGAGGCATTTCCGGCAACATGTAGGAGAAGAAGTTTGGTTGGGGTTTTAACCAGGGCCGGCTCAACAGTAGATGCAAGAGATGCAATCGCCTAAGGCCCCCAAATAAAAGAAGGCTCCACTTGTAAAATTTTTTTTATATATAATATATTTATTTATATATTTTAGTTAAAAAAATTTTAAGTATTTTTATTGGTCAATAAAATGCATTAAAAATGCCCCATTGTATCCTAAAATGCAAAAGATTAAAAAGGAAAAAAGAAAAAGAAAAGTCAAAGTTCAGCTAACACAATTAAATTTTAGGAGACAAATATATTAACTCATTCTTGAAATATGTTAAAATTAAAATTAATAGTAGACAAATTCATTAATAATATAACGTAATTGTCTTGAAATATGCTAAAATAAAGATTATAAATATCAAAAATAAAAGAAAAACTTCTCATCTCTCTGCCTCTCCATCTATATTCTTACGTTTTACCTTTCTTTTCTTCATCTTCATCTTGATTTTTGATCTTTTTCCATCAAGGCATCAACTCAGTCAGCCCCTCTAGCTTAAAATTTTTCTTTGTTGATTCCTGCATACCACTCTACCAGGCACCAGCCGGCAGTCACATAAGGTATTCTTCTACTGAGTTCTACTTCAGTTCTTTCTTCCCCTCTTTCTCTTTGTCTAAAGACTCAAGAGTCTTCTATTTCTTTAACTTATATTATATATATTTTTAGTTTGTTTCACCCTTTCACCGCACTGCACAACTGTTTGATGGGATGGGACACGTTTTTTGTTCTACCCCTCTGTGGACCTTTTTCTACTTTAAAACTTAGCCATAGAAATTGGAGAAAAGGCTGATCCGGCTGGATGTTTCTCAATTTTTTTTTTAATAGGAGTACTATGGTCAATGGTTTGTCACGTCACATGACAAACCACTGACCACAGTTTTTTTTGTTGGTTAAAGACCACAGTTATTCACTTATTTGGTCCGACGGTTTCTCAACTTTTATTTATTTATTTATTTATTTTTATTTATAGTCTGACACTTTATCTATCATTATAAATTATTATGCCAATTAATAATTTGATATATATCATATCAACTCATTTGTATTATAGTGACACTAATTTATTAAGCCATGTATTAAATTAATTTTTATTTGTGCAGGTTTAAACTTTCAAGTGGTCACGGCTTTAGAAAAATTGCAATAATCAGGTTCTATTGTTCTATATTTTAAATTTTATTTTTAGTTAAATTATCATTTTTAATTATAAATTGTGTTTTATTTATCTATAAATATTTTCTGATTATAAATGTCTACTAGAAAATATTTATCCGGATATGAAAAACTTCTTAAAAAGAGAAAAATTGAAAAACAAATTGAATCTCAAAAAGGATCTATGGATAAATTTGTTACTAGTATTAAAAAAAACACAATAGAAAGTTTGGGTGAAAATATTACAAATGAACAAGAAACTTATCAAAAAGAGTTGGAAGATGATGAAATTATACAACAAAAAGAGAATAATGAAAATAGTCCTAATAATGTTGAAACATCTGATGTAACAATAGTTGATAATGAAAAACAAAATAGTTTAGAAGAAAATGAAAAAATGACTAACCTACTTACTAATAATATCTATGATCCAAGTCAATGGGAAAATATTGATACAAAATTAAGAGATTTATTAGTAGAAAAGGGTCCAATTAGAGAGAATGATCTAAAATTTCCTTTAGATAAAGAGCGTAGACATTTTTCTACTACATTTTATTTTAAAAAGTTATCAAATGGGGAGAAATTTGATAGAAGATGGCTAGTGTATTCAAAAGATTTGGATAAAGCATTTTGTTTTTGTTGCAAGCTGTTTAATTCAACAACACATGGTAATAGTACAAATCAACTTACTAATGAAGGAACTAATGATTGGAGAAATATTAGCAATAAGATTAAAAATCATGAAACAAGCAAAGAGCATGTTACTAACATGAATGCTTGGATTGATTTAGAAATGAGATTATTGAAAAATAAAACAATTGATAAAAATTTCCAAGAACAAGTAAACAAAGAGAAAGATCATTGGAAAAAGTGTTGTTAAGAATTATTGATGTAGTAAAAAATCTTGGAAAAAATAATTTGGCCTTTTGAGGAAAAAATGAAAAGATCTATCAAGAAAATAATGGAAATTTTTTAAGTCTAATTGAAATGATTGCAGAATTTGATCCAGTAATGCAAGAACATGTTCAACGTATTCAACATGGTGCAATTCATAATCATTATCTTGGACATAATATACAAAATGAATTGATACAATTGTTAGCAAATGAAATTAAAGGTAAAATTATTAAAAAGATTAAGGAAGCAAAATATTTTTCAATTATACTTGATTGTACTCCAGATGTAAGTCATCAAGAACAAATGACTCTAGTATTACAATGTGTGAATATTTCAATTAGTCCAATAAAAATAGATGAGCATTTTGTAGAATTTTTAAAAGTAGATGATACTTCTAGAAAAGGTCTTTTTAATGAAATTATAAGTGTAATAAAAAGTCTTGAACTTGATATTAATGATGTACGTGGACAAGGATATGACAATGGGTCTAATATGAAAGGAAAAAAACAAGGGGTACAAAAAAGAATAATTGATATAAACCCTAGAGCATTTTACACACAGTGTGGTTGTCATAATCTTAATCTTGTGCTATGCGATGTGGCCAATTCTTGTCCTAAAGCTATATCTTTTTTTGGAGTAGTACAATGTATATATACATTGTTTTCTTCTTCCACAAAGCGATGGAAAATTTTACAAGATAATGTTTCAAGTTTAACTCTTAAACCATTGTCACAAACACGTTGGGAAAGTCGAATTGAAAGTGTAAAAGCAATAAAATTTCAAGCTTTAGAAATAAGAGATGCTTTGTTACAATTAGCAAAAACGAGTGAAGATCCTAAAACAAAAAGTGAAGCTGATTGTTTGGCAACATATGAGCTTGAAAGTTTTGAATTCTTGTTAGGTATGACTATTTGGTATGATATATTATTTGCTGTTAACTCTGTTAGTAAAAATTTACAATCAAAAGACATGCATATTGACATTGCCATAGATCAACTAAAGGGTCTCATATCTTTTTTTTTTTAAATATAGAGAAGATGGATTTACATCTGCTATGATTTCATCTAAAGAGATTGCAATCAAAATGGAAATAGAGCCTATATTTCATGAAAAACGTATAATTCGTAGAAAAAAACAATTTGATGAGAATGTCAATGATGAGATAACACAATCTTTTAGAATTAATTATTTTTTATATATAGTAGATCATGCTATTTCATCAATTGAGAGTAGGTTTGAACAATTTCAAATATATGAGGATATTTTTGGTTTTTTATTTAATTTTGAAAAACTAAAAGCACTAGATGATAATAGTTTGAAAAAATATTGTCTTAATCTTGAAAGTTTTCTCAAACATGATGTTTATTATGATATTAATGGCTTAGATTTATATTCAGAACTAACAGTTTTAAAAGAAGTTGTGCAAATAGATGAAAATACTCCAATTAATGTACTTAATTATTTAAAAAGACTAGATTCTTTTCCAAATGCATATATTGCTTATAGAATATTACTAATAATACCTGTTACGGTTGCATCTGCAGAAAGAAGTTTTCAAAATTAAAATTAATAAAATCTTATTTAAGGTCTACTATGTCACAAGAAAGATTAAGTGAATTAGCTATATTATCAATTGAAAAAGAAATGTTAGAGGAACTTAAATACAAAAACTTAATTAGTAATTTTGCATCTCAAAAAGCAAGAAAAATAGATTTTAAATAAAAAAATTCAATATATAAATATATTTTATTTTATTAATATTTAATTATAAAAAGGCCCCATTTAAAATTTTCGCCTAAGGCCCCAAAACTTGTTGAGCCGGCCCTAGTTTTAACTTTTAGATGGTGGTGTCGGTTTTTATATTTTTTATTTTTATTCTAAATATTTGGGTGAACAAGTTTTTAGTGTGAGTGTGATTGGGTGTATTAGTGCTTATTCGTGCTTGTTCTTTTATTTGAAAAAAAATCTGATGCGTTAGTATTTTATTGGAGGGTGTAAAACTAGGTTTTTACACCAAATCTTTATCTAATATGAACTCATAAAAAATAGATGAAAAATTATTACCTTTTGATGTTTAAATCGAACTTACCTCATATTTAGGTGCCAAAAATATAATATAGTAATGTCACAACTCACAAGTACATTTAGTATGCCATTAGTCATATAAAAAGGAAAAAAAGATGGATAGAAAATTAATGGTTGGATTAAATTATAACCTTAAACCATAGATTGGATACCAATCTACAAAAAATTATATTTAATTAAAATCTCTAATGTTGAAAAGTCTAACAGTACAAATAAGGCACAATTGTAGCAATTAGCAAATGAATAGTAGCAAGAGAAAAGGAACAAAAGTAAAAGGACTTTCTAGTTAACAACGCTTGTCTCCAATGGTAGAAGAGGGCACAATTGTTGAGCTTAAGATGGGGTCTATGACATTAACGAAGTTTAAAAAATAACGTGGTCTAAACCTTAGAAAGTAGAAAGAGCACAATTAATGGTCAGGAGTCTTGCTTTAGCTTCGATCCAAAGAGGGTCAACCTCGAACGCCAACATTAATCCAAACATGTGTGATCTTACTTGAATGATCTCGACTAACAGCTGGAAGATAGACAATGTTTGACCTTACATCAACAAGTTAAAATCCAATTTTCACGTCAATAATTATATTTGACAAACTTCTATTCACAAGTCAATTTCCTA
Source organism: Quercus parvula (assembly GCA_030820535.1). Taxonomy (NCBI): domain Eukaryota; kingdom Viridiplantae; phylum Streptophyta; class Magnoliopsida; order Fagales; family Fagaceae; genus Quercus; species Quercus parvula. The sequence goes on from JAUAME010000002.1 coordinate 52,874,240, forward strand.
GAAAGAACAAAATATATTGGCTAAGTTCTATCTTGTAAAAGAATGGTTGAATGTAAAACAATGATTTATTTTTTATTGGTTGAAATTTTTTATTAATTGCATGGATTACGACAAATAAAACTTCTACTAACTAGATAAAAGACGATACTGTTTACCAAAAAAAAAAAAAAAAAAGACGATACTCATTTGGTTTGGTCAATTTGGTGAGGCAAAACTCATTATTTTTGCTTGAGGTGACTTATTATTATTATTATTATTAAAAGAGCCAACATCTCCTTCTACCGTACTCATTTGGTTTGGTTAATTTGGTGAGGCAAATTTTTTTTTTTTTGCTTGAACTGTCTTTTATATTTATCTTTTTAACATTAAAATTTTTTGTGTTGACACTGTCTTATATTTACACTATAAATTGTCCTTATATTTTTACAATTGTTGAGATGCCAGTTTTTTAAATAAGATAAAAATAAACAAGATCAAGACCAACCAACTAAAAATAAATGTTGTGTATATATATATATATATATATAGAGTTAAGGTTCGTTTGGTAAAAATATACAGAGTTAGAAAAACATGTACACAGACACAAAAGAATGAAAGATACCGAATTTTGTAACTTAAGGTTCGTTTGGTTGAAGGGGTGAAAAAGTGGGGGAATACAAAATGAGGAAGGGATAGAAAAGATTTAATTTTCTCTCATATGTGTTTGGTTGGAAGGATAGAAAAGTGGAAAGATGGAAAACTATGAAAAATGAAGTTGGTATAAATTTACAATTATATCCCTATTAAATAAAACAAAAGGCAATACAATTTTTTTATACACATTTATTTATTTAAAAAATTATGTATGGACATTTCACTTTTTTTTTTTAATTATTATTTTAAAGTAACAAGCCAGATCAGAAAACTGGTGAAAAAAGAGAGAAAGGAAAGTGATAAAAACAAAAGAAAAAAGTGAGATGAAAAAAAAAAAAACCCAAAACAACGTGAATGTGCATGTTAGTAACAGAGAAAAAAAAAGTAAATTTTTTTGAAAGAGAGTGATAAAAAAAGAAAAAAGTGGGATGAAAAAAAAAAATCCTAAAACAACGTGAATGTTAATAGAGAAAGAAAGAAAAAAGTTAGCAAAGAAGAATGTGAAGGGCATTTTGGGCCGCTATTATTAGCGAGCTTCTCCCTATAGTTTTCTCTCCATCTTGGAGAGAAATTTTGTGGGCCCAGGGAAAAAATTTGAGTCCCAGTATTTATTTTCCTTTCTCTCTGCACAACCAAAAACACTTCCAGAAAATTTTTCTTTCAATTTTCTTTCCAAAGTTTTCCATTTATCCTATTTTACTTCTAAACAAACATACCCTTGGACTTGAGCGATAAGATAAGAATGGAATATAAGAGAGGAGTGTGGACAGAGGTTAGGGTTTTGATATTCATGGGCTAGTTTGGGGAGTGCAGACGTGATCCAAATGGACACTAAGGCTATAAACTTAGGGTCTGTTTGGATAGAACTTATTTTGTAGAAATTGAAAACTGAAAATTGAAAACACTATAGCAAAATAATTTTTAAATGTATAAATAGTACCGTGAAGCCAATTTTTAATGAAAAAGTTACTAAAAATTGATGTTTGTGGGATCCGTGAATAGTGCACAAATACACTGTTCACAGCTGATTTGGTCAACAAGGCTGAAGCAACCAAAAAAAAAAAAAAAAAACAGACTTAAAACACAAGCGCCATTTCAGTACTATCCAAACCGCACCTTAGGGTCCGTTTGGATTGAGTTTATTATTGTTGAAACTGAAAGTACTGTAGCAAAATAATTTTTAAATGTGTGTATAGTACCGTGAGACCCATTTTTAATATTTTTTAATGTGTAAACAGTGATGAACAGTGCATAAACAGTGAACCATGTGAGGTTACTGTTCACGTGCGAAAAAAAAAAGAAAAAGAAAAAAAAAAGAAGTAAAACGTGAAATTGAAAACGCAACCATCAGTTCAATCCAAACACTCACTTAGTCTTCTCTACTTAATTTTGTGTTGGGCTTGGGCTTGGCCATTGAAATTGTCTACTTGATTTTGGGTTGGTCTTGGGCCCTTAGGGTCATTAGTTCTTAAAATATAGTAATCGGCCTAACTCTCCCTCAAAAGTCACAACGATTGAAACAACACACCCCCCAACCCCTCTCGCAGCAAATTCTCTCTCACACAAACCCTGACCCTAGCCACTGCCATCTCCCTAGAAATCTGGTTGCCTCTCATCGCTCTCTTCTCTCTCATTGTAGAAAATAAAGAAAAGAAGTATCTTCAATCGGAGGGGGATCGATTGATCTGATATGGTCTTCAATCGAAGGTATTTCAATTTCCAAAAAAAATGCATTATCTTTTCTTCCCATTTTGAAGCTGTAATTAGTGGGCCTCTTTTTTTCTCCCCTGCCAAATCTGGTTTCGGTGTACTGGTAAGCTTTTTGTTTAAAACCCATTTAGATCATCTAGTTATTTTGTTTTTTTAACGGTGTTATTTATTTATTTATTTATTATGGTAGTTGTAAATAGTTAGTTTTGTATTGCTCGAGTAGTTTTTATATATGGTTGATTTAGTGTAGAAGAGGAATTATGACAAATTTACTTTTTTGAGAACTCCCATTTTCTCTTTATTATCTTGTAATGAAAAAAAATTTAAATGTGGTTATTAATATCTCTTATCTTGTAATGAAAAAAAAAAAAAAAAAAATCTAAATCTGGTTATTAATATCTCTCTGCTCCCCGAAGTTGTTGCTTCAACTTTGTGTTGTTCTGTCATTTGTGTTCTTCTCGTATTTCTTGTTCAGAAAAGATTATAGGATGGCAAGCCAACAAGCAAAGGAGCCGCAATTGATCTACAATCACAGTCACTGTCAAGGTTAGTCTCTTGCATTAACAGATTGCTTGTACTGATTGTGCTTTATTACTATCGTTCTAGCTGGGTTTCTGTGATTGTAAGATATAAAAGTTCATTTTTTAACTGAAGTAGTCTAATATCTAGGTGTATATATATGCCTTATTCCTCTTCTTTGAGGAAGATGACCAGTGTTTTGGACCAAATTGTAACATGAGTGGTCCCTTTACACTTTAAAATGATCAACTTGTCTTTAAGGCATTATATCAATGTTAAAAAGCACACATAGATTTACTACTGAGGATAATTGTTTGCGTTGTTTCTTCGGGTTATATTGGGTTTGTCTACACTTTTTGGGGATTGGTTCGAATTTCATATGATTAAATCAAGAGATATGGACATGAATGTGTATATTAATGTTCAATATATTAGAGAAATGTGGTTCATTTGATATCATCCCCACACTAGAGAAGGACAAATAAGGTTCTATTAGGCAATATTGACATTTGCTTGGGATTGCATATGGTAGTTCGATACTTTTATGGACCCATATTTAGGAGGACAATTTCTCAAATATTATATAGAAGATTGTATTGGTACTTATTTTTGGCAAGATATAGACAATTGGGGTAATATTAAAAACTTGGCAAAACTACATTATTAGTCCCTGAAATTTACCTTATGTGCACAATTGGTCCCTCAAGTTTTAGGTGAGCGCAATCGGTCTCTTAAGTTTTCAAAATGAGCAATATAAGTCCTTCAGTTAACTTCCGTTAGTAATGTTATTTACGTGGCTAACGGAATAATGACTAGGCATTATTTTTAAATGATGTGGCATTTCTTTTTATTAAAAAATTAAAAAATTAAATTTACATATAAGAAAGAAACAAGACCATTCCAATTAAAATCTTTATCCTAACCCGGTAAAAAAAATCTCCATTTGCACAGTACAAGAGTGCTTTTTACTAACTCCACTGAGGCATTCTTGTAAACATGTGGGGAGCCATTCACTATGCCCTGTTTTACAAGTGAAGCAGTAGATCATGTTTTATTTTTTAATTTAATTTTGGTGTGGAGCTGTAGGTCGGGGATATTGCTGACATTACGTTGCTGCAGCTCTAGTCACTGGAAGCTTGGGGTTGGGTAGTAGATTTGTGGGGTTCTTGAAATCTTGGAGAATTTGTATGGTTTTTTTTTTTTTTTTTTTTTCTTTCCCTGTTTGGTTGCTGGGAAAGTGAGGGGAAATAAAGAATTAAGAATTTGGGTTTTGGGTATTTGGCTGCTGGGAAATAAGTTTTTAGATTTTTGTTGTTTTAAGCTATATTTGATGAATAATCTTTTTCTTAATTTTTTGTAATTATCTAATGCGGCTCAAGATGTTAAGAATCGTGTGAATTGACTTGTTTTATTATGTTGACATTGCCACTTCTTGTGTGCGAATTCGAACCCAACGTCAACCCACCATGGGTGAAGTGCAGGAAGGTCTTGAACAAATTGCAAATGGAGATATTTTTTTTTTGCTTTTTTTTTTTGGTATCGGGTGAGGATAAAGATTTGAATTAGAATGGGTTTAGTTTCTTTCTTATGAGTAAATTTAATTTTGTAATTTTTTAATAAAAAGAAATGCTACATCATTTAAAAAAATGCATAGTCATTCTTCCTTTAGCCACGTAAACAACATTACTAACGAAAGTTAACCAAATGACTTATATTACTAATTTTGAAAACTTGAGGGACTAATTGCGCTCAATTGAAACTTGAGGGATCAATTGTGCACATGGAGTAAACTTCAGGGACTAAGAATGTAGTTTCGCCTAAAAACTAAGTTAAACTCATTAAATGTAGGATGATAAAGAAAAATGTATGAATAATAAAATCTTTATTGTGGATGGTTGCAGGTTAATTGATGAATAGCTTCAATTGTAACATATTTCATCATTCATTGGGAAAATTTAAATATTGTGGCAATGGATTAGTAAAACTCAATTGCTTATTGTTGGAAAAAAATGGCATTTGTTATAATTCTTAGAATTTTTTAGCGAGTGGATATTGCCTTTAGTAAACAAGTTCTCTGAAACTATTATAGTAAATAGATATTCATATGTTAAATAGCTACTCTAAGTTTAAGTACATGTTAAATTAGAGTTCTATTTGAATTTATCACCAAGGGGCAGCGTGTTGCACCCAAACTAGTTATTTTATAAAGTAAGTGAGATTTATTGATTAATTCATTTATTTTGGTTTGTTTTACTGTCCATAATATCATAAATAATATTGATAGGAAAGCAAAAGATTAGCCCATCTCTTGTTCGTCCAAGGATTCGTCCAGGCCTAACAGAGCCGTTTGGACGAAGAATCACCCAAGAAGGGACATTATATGGGCACCCCAGAGAAGGTCGTCCATACTAGTCGTCCATGTAGCTCGTCCATGGTTGAGCTCCAGATGTCCATGGACGAGCTAAACCTCCTTAGGCCAGACAGACGAATACACAACACTTGGAGAAATTTCTAGTGTTGTGACAGTTACTAAATCCGTAACCCTCGCCACGAATCCCTCAAATAAACTTCCATTGGCAGTTATAACTTTAATAGCCGTTGAGGAAGTTAACTCCGGGCCCCTTGGATTCCACAAATCTTGGGGAAGTTATTGGGACAAGTAACCGCTTCCAGGACCTCTATATAAAGGACCTGTCCGAACCCAAGGAAGGTAAGGTTTTTTCTGAGACTTCTTCCCAAACACTTGATAACTCCATACTAACTTTGCCATCGGAGGGGGTTTGGCCGGTCATCTCCGGTCTCCTCTTTGACAGCACTTTGTTCTTTGCAGGCCTTCCACCACTATCGGTAGTCCCACCGAAGCCAGATCATCCAATCCACTGATTCGAAGCGATATCAGTTGGCGCCGTCTGTGGGAAAGAGTGTAAGGCTGTTTTGTGACTCTTCCGCGACAAAAGGGTTGGGATGGTCAGGACCAGGTCGAGGGCTACTAGCCCAGGCCGTCAGGGAAGCAGAGGCGCTTCAAGTGATCCCCAACGTGATCGCCAATCTGCACCAGCCATGCAGACATCGTCGCATGTGCAATCCATGGCGGCTGCGATGGCAGAGTTGACTCGCCAGAACCAGGAGTTAAGAATGGAAATTAATCAGAGAAGACAGGCACGTGAGGAGCATGAAGGAGGAGGACAAACACAAGGTCATGGCGAAAGAGAGAATCCTGAGATTGGAAGTCAGTTTAGAGGCACCACTTCTCGGACGGTGAAGGAAGAGATGGACCAAATGAAGAAAGTCATGGAGGAAATGAAAGAGAACATGAGGAGGACAAATCCAATAGAAGATTTGGTCCACAGAACAGACTCTCCCTTTACGGCTTCCATCAATGGTCATCCCCTACCATCAAAGTTCAAACTGCCTTCCCTGGACTCGTACGATGGAACGCGTGACCCATTTGATCACATTGCTACTTTCAAAACGACAATGCACCTTCAAGGGGTTCCTGACGAAATCATGTGTAGAGCCTTCCCAACCACCCTTAAAGGCCCAGCGCGGGTTTGGTTCAGCAAAATACCCCCAAGTTCTGTAAGTTCTTTTGAAGAGTTAAGCAAATTGTTTGTTAACAATTTCATTGGGGGGCAGAGACACAAGCGCTCTTCATCCAGCTTGCTGACCATAGAGCAAGGGGAGAACGAAAGCCTGCGCTCATTCATAACTCGCTTCAACAGAGAAGCCCTTAGTGTGGACGAGGTGGATGACAAGCTTCTATTGGCGGCTTTCCACAACGGGATTAATTCTGATCTATTTATCCACAAGCTGTATGAGAAGGAGCCTCAAACCATGGCCGAGCTAGTTCATTCGGCTCAGAACTTCATGAATGCAGAGGATGCGATCATAGCCAAGAAGAGGAAAAGAGCTGAAAGAATGGAAGCACATCCAGCACGCCACTCAGAACAAGGCCCTCGTCCAAAGAAGGGACGGACGGAAGATAAAAAAGAACGAGACAACAGGAAGGCCGGTCCTCCGGGGAGAAGCCAAAGTTATACGCCCCTGAATGCTCCACTTGATCAGGTGCTCATGCAGATCAAAGACGACCCCTCTCTAAAATGGCCAGAGAAGATGAAAGGAGATCCCAACAAGCGTAATAAGAATAAGTATTGTCGCTTCCACCGGGATCATGGGCATGACACGGATGAATGTTACGATCTGAAACAACAAATTGAGAATCTGATCAAACAAGGAAAACTGAGGCACTTCGTCGGAAGGGATCATAGAGAAGAGAAGTTGAAAGGAAAAATGGAGGAGTCATCCCGGCCCCCACTTGGAGAGATAAGGATTATCATTGGAGGGAACTCGATGGGGCAATCCTCCAAATCAAAGAAAACGTATCTCAAGGTGGTACAGAACGTCCAGCTCTCTGGACGATTTCCAAGGACGAACCCGAAGGACGAACCCGCCATTTCCTTCACCGACGAAGATGCTGAAAGGATCCATCACCCGCATGACGATGCAATCGTCATTACCTTGCTCATTGCAGATTATACAACCAGGAGAGTGTTGGTTGACAATGGAAGCTCAGCAGACATATTGTACTATCCTGCCTTCCAACAGATGAGGCTTGGGCGGGATCAACTTCGTCCAGTTTGCTCACCACTGATAGGGTTTGGAGGAATGAAGGTGCAACCTGTGGGCACCATTACGTTACCAGTAGTGGTGGGGTCATACCCACAGCAGATAACTAGGGAAGTGAATTTCCTCGTGGTGGACTGTTCGTCTTCGTACAATGCCATTATCGGAAGACCAACCCTGAACAGTTGGAAGGCGATAACATCCACCTACCATCTATCAGTCAAATTCCCTACAGAGTACGGGATAGGCCAAGCACAGGGAGATCAGTTGGCGGCTAGAGAATGCTACTTAGCAATGATGGCTTTGGACGAGCAGGTGCAGACATTGAGTATCGAGGAAAGAAGGGTTGTTGCAGAGCCCACAGAAGAGTTAGAAAATGTTCTTTTACAAAAAGATGATCCCGAGAAATTCACCAGAATTGGAACGGGCATAAAGGAAAAGGCAAGAGAAGACCTCATCCTGTTCCTGAGAAAGAGTATTGACGTGTTTGCATGGAGTCATGACGACATGCCAGGGATCGATCCAAGTGTGATTACTCATCAATTGAACGTGTACCCTTTTTTCAAGCCTGTTCGCCAGAAGAAAAGGGTATTCGCTCCGGAGCGAGATAAGGCAATCAAGGAAGAGCTTCAAAAATTGACCACAGCACAGTTCATTAAGGAAGTCTATTACCCGGATTGGTTGGCCAATGTGGTGATGGTGAAGAAAGCAAGTGGCAAGTGGAGAATGTGCGTAGACTTCACTGACCTAAACAAAGCATGTCCCAAGGATAGTTACCCATTGCCACGTATTGATCAATTGGTAGACTCTACAGCTGGCCATCAATTGCTGAGCTTCATGGACGCCTTCTCAGGATACAACCAGATCAAGATGGATGAAGCTGATCAGGAGAAGACTTCCTTCATCACCAGCCAAGGCTTGTTTTGCTATAAAGTGATGCCCTTCGGTCTGAAGAATGCGGGGGCAACTTATCAAAGGTTGGTAAATCATATGTTTCGTCCACAGATCGGTCGGAATGTAGAGGTTTATGTCGACGACATGCTTGTGAAGAGCGTAGACGAGGGAAGCCATTTGGATGATTTACAGGAAACTTTTGAAACACTTAGGCGGTATAAGATGAAATTGAACCCAAGCAAATGTGCATTCGGGGTATCATCAGGGAAGTTTCTGGGCTTCATGGTCTCGCAGAGAGGAATCGAGGCGAATCCGGACAAGATCCAAGCCATACTAGACATGGAGCCACCAAAAAACATCAAAGAAGTCCAATCCCTCACCGGACGAGTTGCTGCTTTAAACAGGTTTGTTTCGAAAGCCACAGACAAGTGTCTACCTTTCTTCAAAGTCCTCAGGAAGGCATTCGAATGGACGGACGAGTGTCAAAAGGCTTTCCAAGACCTGAAAGACTATCTCACCAGAGCTCCGTTATTAAGTCCGTCTGTGCAAGGAGAAGAACTGTATCTGTACTTAGCGGTGTCCCCACACGCCGTAAGTTCAGCTCTGATCAGAGAGGAAGGAAGAGTACAAAAGCCCGTGTACTACACCAGCCGAGCACTCAGAGGAGCAGAGGGGAGATATCCGCTTATGGAGAAATTGGCTTTTGCGCTGATAACAGCTTCCAGGAAGTTAAGACATTACTTCCAAGCTCATATCATCAATGTCATGACAGACCATCCGCTGAAGAAGACAATGAACAAACTGGAAGCCGCAGGACGGCTGATTCAATGGGCGGTGGAACTTAGTGAATTCGACATTCGGTACCAACCGAGAAATGCAATAAAAGCTCAAGCTCTAGCAGACTTCATTGCAGAGTTCACTCCGAATTATGAGGACCTTGAGGAAGGAGATTACAATAATAAATGGGTCGTCCATGTAGATGGATCCTCTACGTTGCATGCTGGAGGAATCGGAATTGTTTTGCAATCGCCGGAAGGGGATAAGTTAAAGTACAAGGCTCGTTTGCAATACCAGACTACCAACAATGAAGTGGAGTATGAAGCCCTTTTGAAGGGGTTGGAGTTGGCTAGGTCTGTAGAAGCAGACTCAATACTTGTTTTGGGAGACTCTCAGTTGGTCATAGGTCAAATAAATGGGATATGTGAAGCCAAGGAAGACAGGATGAAAAAATACTTGAAAAAGGTGATGCGCCTTGTAAAGAAATTCAAAAAAGTTGATTTCATTCAAATCCCGAGAGAAGAAAACATGGAAGCAGATATTCTGGCGAAGGAAGCGTCTGCAAGTGAAACCATGGACGAGCTGGATGCAGTACAATATATGCCGAGTATAGACCTTCCAGAGATGCTACAGATAGAAGGCGACGACAATTGGATGACCCCAATAGTGTCATACTTGAAGGACGGAAGGCTCCCAGAAGTGAAGGATGAAGCTAGAAAGCTCAAGGTTAAATCGGCCAGGTACATACTTATGGACGAAGTGTTATACAAAAGAGGTTTCTCCCAACCTCTCTTAAGATGTTTGGCTCCGGACGAGGCAAACTACATGTTGAGGGAGGTTCATGAAGGAGCATGCGGTAATCATTCAGGAGCCAGATCACTCGTCCATAAAGTCATCCGCAGCGGATTCTACTGGCCAACCATCCAAGCTGATGCTAAGGCATATGTTAAAGTATGTGATCAATGCCAGCGTTTCAGCAATATTCCCAGACTGCCAGCAGAGTACCTCACGCCAATGATGGCCCCCTGGCCTTTCGCACAATGGGGATTAGACATCTTGGGGCCCTTTCCAACCGGTACTCGGCAGATGAAATTTCTGGTAGTAGGAATAGACTACTTCACAAAGTGGGTGGAAGCCGAGCCCTTAGCAAAAATCACACAACAAAATGTCAGGAACTTCGTCTGGAAGAACATTGTATGCAGGTTCGGAGTACCGAGGGTACTAGTGTCTGACAATGGACGGCAGTTCGACAATACACCTTTCAAAGAATTCTGTGAACAGCTTGGAATGAAGAATCACTACTCCTCACCCGCCCACCCACAGGCCAACGGCCAGGCAGAAGTAGCGAACCGATCCTTGTTGAAGATCATCAAGACTCGGCTCGAAGGGGCAAAGGGCATATGGCCAGATGAGCTACCAGGGGTTTTATGGGCTTACAGAACGACGGTGAGAACTCCAACTGGGGAAACTCCCTTTAAACTGGCTTATGGAAGTGAGGCGGTTATACCAGCAGAAGTACACATGATGAGCCACAGGGTGAGGAAGTATCAAGCTGAAGAAAACGAAGAACAGCTCCGTCTTAACCTTGACCTCATGGACGAAGTTAGGATGGATGCAGAACAAAGAACGGCGAGGTACAAAAATCTGATGTCTAGACAATATGATGCCAGGGTGAAGCCTAGGCGTTTCAAAATTGGGGATCTCGTCCTGAAGAGGGTTACCTTGGCAACAAGAAACCCGGCCTATGGAAAACTCGGGCCAAATTGGGAAGGACCTTATAGAGTTATCAACTGCAAGAGGCAAGGATCCTACTATTTGGAAGCTTTGGATGGACGAAGGCTAGAACACCCATGGAACGTTGAGCACCTAAGGAAATACCATCAATAAGTGTCAACTCTTGGTGAAGGTGGCCTTGGACGAGACAGCTGGACGGGCAGAAGTATGTTGTGTTTATTTACTATTATCGTGTGTTTTAAGTATTTTAATAATCCTTTAGAAAGTACATTAGTGTTTACACTTTTGTGCTATTCATGGACGAGTTGGTTTGTATTTTTAATTCAATAAGGCACTAGCTCACAAACATGTGCCATACCTGTGGACGAATGTTTACATAAGTTTGGATTTTCAAGTATATATATGATGTATTTTCAAGTATACTATTGGAATCCTTTTTGTATATTCATTCAAACTGAATCCACACGAATGAAAAATAAGCATGGACGAATAAAATCCTAGACGCAAGGACATGTCCACAAGCTTTCAAATGAAACAAGGTATACTCGTCTAAGAGTTAAAGACGAGATGAAACCTGAGTTAAAAATGAAATGAAAATACATCCGTCCAAAGCTTAAAGATGGGATAAAACCTGGCAAGGCATATCCGTCCAAAGCTCAAGACGAGATAAAACGAAAGCTGTATTCGTCCAAATCATGGACGAACTAAGACTAAACGAGCATAACAATTCATTATTTGAATGAGAAATTGTTGGTCTTATTAAGGACGATAAAATGATTGTCCCTAAATTTGGATGGTAAGTACATCTAGTAAAAAAAAAAAAAAAAATTCATAGACGAGACAAACTTGGTATATCATGGTGATGTAATCAAAATTCACCCCTATACTCAAGACGAGGCAAGCCAAATCTCAACACAGAAAAAGGGATGTTCATAAAATCTCTAGGGTGGACGACCCACGTCCAAAAAACCCTTTCCTATTGTATATAAGGCTCGTCCATAATCTTGGACGAGGAAATTGTGCTTACAAGAATTTGAAAAGAAAGTAAAATGAAGCCCCAACACACTGGGCACTTCAAGAAAAATAAAAGAAAAAAAAATAAAATTCACTTAGGCGAGCTCGTCTTGGGATCGTCCTGATTCACCTCGGTGTTGGCGTCGTCCATGATATTGACGTCCTCGGAACTCGTCTGCAACAAGGAACTCTCTGTAGCAAGAGGAAGCTTGAAAGAACTGAAGTCCAAGTCAGGATACGCTTCCTTAGCATCAGCACGGAAATCTTCATAACCAGCTGCATAATGGCTGTCTAGACGATTCTTGTACTCGTCAGACCTTTTAAAAGCTGCTATGAACTCTTCACGTGCTTTCTGCAAGGACGAAGTGAACTCCGCGACTTGTCCTTCGAGGTGGACGATACGGCTATCCTTCTCCAAGTTGTCAGCCTTAAGCTCCTCCACCTCGTTCTTCAGCTTCGTCTCACTTCCTTGTAGACGATTGTAGTCCTCGGTCAACCTGAGGACCTCCCCCTTTTTCAGCAAAATTTCATTATTTAGCCCCTTAACCTCGTCCTTGGCTGTCTTGACCTCTGCAGCGAGCTCCTTGGCTTGGCAAGTTGCTGTATAGAACTTTGACATAGCCTACACATGGACGAAAAGGAGTTAAACATCCTATTCATAAAAAATAATAATAATAAAAGCTTTTTACAAGGACGAGAGGAAGACCTACCTTAAAAAGGTCGTGGACGCCAGAACGTTCAAACTCCTTCACTGACATATTATAACACTCGTTCACCTCGCGGTCAGTGACGATTCCTTTGAACGTCCTCCACGCGTAGCTCTCGTCCAGAACTAAGTTCGAAGGACGATCAGAGGCTTCAGACGAGCTAGGCTTGCGAGAAGCTTTAGGATGAGGGGGAGGGTCACTCTGGACGGGGTGGACTGTTTGGACGGGCTCCACGTCCACTAAAGGTTCGTCCAAATTCACTGTAGGAGGTGTAAATTTGGGAACCTTGGGAAGGGAAGTCTTACTTGATTTCTGCTTCTTAGGGCCACGACGACTGGGGAGGTCGTCCAGGTCCACTGCACTGGATATCTTCTTGGACTTCCTCTTCCCAGCCTGGACGGAAGCCACTTGTGCTGCAATGTCCTCGTCCCCGCTGGTCACTGTTTTCTCTTTATTTTCCCTCATTGTAGTTATACCTATGACGAGGAAAATCAGCTAATAAAATAATAAATAAACAATATATATAAAAAAAAAAAAAAAAAAAAAATGTAGATCATACTTACGTCGACGAGTAGTCTCCTCGTGAGTTAGGTTCTCTGCAGTTGGCACTGGACCAAGTCCCCAAGCTGCTAGACGACTGAGGGTTACTAAAAAATGGAAGGTCCTATCAGGGAAGGCACGAACTACGTCTATCCGATTCTGGTAAAATTTGTCTAAACGTGGACGAACAATAGCTGCATAACCAGAAGAGAGTTAGACGAACGAAAGATGAAAAAATAAAATAAAAGAAATGAAACGAAATGAAAAGAACACATACCCTCAGGACGCAGACGACCTAGAGGGCTGGTAAAAGGTGGGAAGGAGGGGCTACCCACAACAGCTGGGTCCCCAGCCCATTTTCCAGAAATAATAAAAAACTCTTGTTTCCAAAACCGGTCGGACGAGCTACGACCCTTTATTAAACTGTAATAGGAGCCTCTGGACGAGAACTGGTAAAAACCAGCAGACTTCTTTATTTCTGAGGGCTTATAACAGTAAAGGAACTCGTCCACTGTAATTGGACAGTTCCCTTCCAGAGCCTCACGCCATAACACTTGCATGGCAACTATCGTCCTCCAGCCGTTGGGATTGAGTTGGTTAGGTCCAATACCCAACCTTTGGAAGAGATCTCTACAGAAGGAATTTAGAGGAAACCTAAGGCCAGCTAAAAGGTAAGAAGTATATACCCCTAGACCTGAGGAAGGAGAACAACACCATTCTCCGTCCTTGGGTAGACGAGGGTTAAATTCTTTTGGAATTTGGTATCTACAATAGTTTTCAACTTAACAGCGTCTAAGGTGGATGCTACCTCTGGGGCACAACTATAAATTACTTCTTCCTCGTCCTCTTCCTCGTCTTGAGGGGGACTAGAGGGCTGTCTGGACGAGCTAGCCCCGGATCCAGAAGCTACCCTACGTTGTAATTCCTGGAATTCCTCCAAAGGAATCCCAGGAACCCCAGACGAATAATGCTCGTCAGAGGAATCACTATAGGACGAACTATCTACACTATCTACACTAACCTCACTACCCTCACTCCCTGAAGAAACGTCCTGATACTCGTCTATCTCCCTCTCTATACTACTGGACGAAGACATGATAGAACGCAGAAAAACTTAAGATGAAAACCTAAAAAGAAAGGAGAAATACCTGATATAACTAGGACGAAGGCTAGACGAGGCTCTTGGACGAAATGGCAGAAAGGAGATTGAGAGGAAAGTAAAGGGCATGAAAGAGAATTGTACTATTTATAGGCCCCAGCAACAGGGTCACTGAAGCGACGCTGGCTATTCAAAGAATGACACGTAGCAAGCCCTTTGGGAAATGGGATCGACACAGCCTGCCCACCAACGGCTTCGCAACACGTGGCTCACAAAAAGCAAAGCTCTCTCTAAAATCACAACAATATCCTGGACGACCCCTTGAACAAAGGGGCAACTGATAGGAAAGCAAAAGATTAGCCCATCTCTTGTTCGTCCAAGGATTCGTCCAGGCCTAACAGAGCCGTTTGGACGAAGAATCACCCAAGAAGGGACATTATATGGGCACCCCAGAGAAGGTCGTCCATACTAGTCGTCCATGTAGCTCGTCCATGGTTGAGCTCCAGATGTCCATGGACGAGCTAAACCTCCTTAGGCCAGACAGACGAATACACAACACTTGGAGAAATTTCTAGTGTTGTGACAGTTACTAAATCCGTAACCCTCGCCACGAATCCCTCAAATAAACTTCCATTGGCAGTTATAACTTTAATAGCCGTTGAGGAAGTTAACTCCGGGCCCCTTGGATTCCACAAATCTTGGGGAAGTTATTGGGACAAGTAACCGCTTCCAGGACCTCTATATAAAGGACCTGTCCGAACCCAAGGAAGGTAAGGTTTTTTCTGAGACTTCTTCCCAAACACTTGATAACTCCATACTAACTTTGCCATCGGAGGGGGTTTGGCCGGTCATCTCCGGTCTCCTCTTTGACAGCACTTTGTTCTTTGCAGGCCTTCCACCACTATCGGTAGTCCCACCGAAGCCAGATCATCCAATCCACTGATTCGAAGCGATATCAAATATAATAATATTTTAATAAATAAATAATTATAAAATACCATTTTCGTCCCTAAACTTTCATATAAGTTCTTTTTTTGTCTCTAAAATTTTCAAAAGTTCACTTTTTGTGCTTATGTCAAATTGTTTGTCTTATGTGGCTTAACAAAGTGTTGATGTGGTATATGACTTTGACAAAATTAATATGTTTTTAAAATTAAAAACACAAGGAACAAAGTAATTTGCTTATGTGGATTAAAATTATCATAGTCAAATTGGCCTCTCACGCCCACATAACTGGATCAAAATAGCCTAGTGGAGTCGAATGTCCCTAAAGCTGAAAGGAAACTGCAACACCATAGTCGATTGCCTCAATCAACGACCCAACTCAGTGATTATAGAGAAATACACAAGGAGGGAGGTTGTCGTTGAACACTGTCGCTAGGTTGGGGTTGCCTTTAGGCCATATTATGACTATGGCGATGAGGTTTTCTTTCAGTGTTGGGGTTTAGGGATGTTTGAGATTGAATCACTAGGTTTGTGAGAGACAAATTTGTTTCACTGAAATTTTTAATTCACATGCCAATCATTGTGCACCATATTTTTTTAATTTTAAAAATAAATTAATATTGTCAATGTCAAATCACTCCATTAAGCTATGTAGAATTTTAAAAATAAATTAATATTGTCAATGTCAAATCACTCCGTTAAGCTATGTAGGATATAAACTAAGGGACATAGATAGAAGCATGAAAAATAGAACATTTTGCAAAGTTTTAGGGAGGAAAATTGAACACTTTTGGTAGAACTATATTTGAACCAACTTTTGAGCAATTAAGCAAATAGAAAATTTTGCAAAAAGCTATATGCAAACGCTCTAACTATTCGTTTGAAAACAACTTATCTAGCTTTTTTTGTTGAAAGTATACACAAGCAAGTAATAAAATAGAAATAAAAACAAATAGATTATTCAGGCAACTAAAGTTTATCTTACAATATCTTCAGCTTTGTAAAACCATTGATCAGTAAGATATTGTTCTTTGTTAATTGCTTCAAACAATTCTACACTTTTTGCAATGTAGTCAGGTTTTTCATTTGACACCAAAAAGCAGTAAAATCAACTGATAAGCAAATAAATAATAAAAACTAGAGATTGATGGACAATATAGTGGAAATTGGTTGTTAGAACTTGGAATAGCCCATCATTATCTATTTTTTTTTATCATTTATTTGTTTTGCTGCTTTTAGGTTGAAGATGGAAAGACCTAACTATATTGCAAGAATTGTAAAGTTGTTTGAAAAATAATATTTTACTACTTAATGGTTTTACAAGGTAGAAGATACTGTAAGATAAACTTCACTTTGCCTTTATAATTTATCTGTTTTTATTTTATTACTTGCTTGTATACTTAATGTTAGATAAATTGTTTCTAAATGGACAAATAGGGTGTTTGGATGCAGTTTTTTTGTAATAAACTTTTCTAGGTACAACTACATTTGAACTAACTTTCGAGCAAATAAGCAAATAGAAAATTTTGCAAAGAACTGCATCCAAACACTCTTAACTGTTTGTTTGGGAACATCTTTGCTAAAAATGTGTTAAAATATACATAGGCAAGTAATAAAATAAAAATAAAAATAAAAATAAAAATAGATAGATTATATAGACAAGGAAAGTTTATTTTATGGTATGTTGTAAAAGCACTGAGCAGTAAAATATTTTTTTCTGTCAATTGTTTCAAATAACTTTAAAGTTCTTGCAATATAATTAAGTTTTCCATCTTCAGCTTAAAGGTAATTAAACCAACTTATAATCCAATGATAAAGACTCTAGTTTTTATCATTTATTTGCTTATAAGTTCCTTTTATTGGGGCTGAAGGTAGAAAAGCCAAACTATATTGCAAGAATTACTGCAGAGTTGTTTGAATTAATTGACAAAGATTAATATTTTTCAACTCAATGGTTTTACGGGAAATATCATAAGATAAACTTTATTTGCCTATATAATATATCTGTTCTTACTTTTATTTTTGGGATAATTACAGCAAATCCAACTGGGGTTTGGCCCGTTTTCACTTTACCTACCCGTGGTTTAAAACTTTACACTTTGCCTATTTGAAGTTAGTCCCGTTAGCCTTCCGTAACCTACCTCTCCGTTTACCGTCAGAAAAACACATTTTTAGGCAAAAACAAATATAACAAGAATAAAAAAGTTAGGGTTTTTCATTGCTTATGAACTTCAAGAGAACAAAGTGGAGGAACAACACACCAATCAAATGGCTCAATGAAATTATTTTTAAACTATAACAATATCAATAATTTCACAACAACATAGAAGTTCACATAACAAAGAAAAAGAAAGTTAGACTTCATTCTACCCAATCTCCAAAACCCATCACTTTCTTCTTCTTCTTCTAGAACTCACAAAGAAAAAAACCCAGAAAACCCAGTAATGCTTCCTTTCAGATTAAGCGTCGTTGTTTTGTTTCTTCTTGTGTCGCTTCTTTTGCCGCTGTTTTGTGTCTGTATACGGTCATTTTTGACGAGACAGAACGACGGCGAAGATGGGCTTGGGCTTGGGCTTGACGGATTGTCGCGGTTTGCTGAAGCGTCGAACTACCGTAATGGAAAAGAGTGCCCGCCGATGGATTGTTGGAAATGGATTCAGATCAAGGGAAGCTATTCATAGGTGGGATTTCATGGGAGACCACTGAGGAAAAGTTGAAGGAGTACTTTGAGAACTATGGTGATGTGGTCCAGACTGTGGTCATGAGAGACAAGACCACTGGTAGACCCAGAGGCTTTGGCTTTGTTAACTTTGCAAATCCTTCCATTCTCGATAGGGTTCTTCAGGACAAGCACACCATTGATGCCAGAACGGTCTGACTCACACCTATAATGGGGTTTTCTTCTTTTTTATTTGCTGGGTTTTTGTTGTCTGGTGGTAATTGTAATGATTCGGCTTCTAAGTCTTTTTTGTTTATTTGTTTTCTTATTGGGTTATTGTGGTTCTGCTTCAAATTTTTTTTTTTAATGCTTGTTTGTATGGAATTTTGAGATTTTGGGTATTTTGGAAATCTTATTTTCTTGTTGCGAAATTGTGGTTCTGTTTAATTTATGCTGCCACTTATGTTTGTTATTGGGATTTTGTTGTTTTTGAGTTTAATCGTGATGGGGTAATGTGGTTTCTCATTTTATTTTGTTCAATAATGTTGTTTTTGAACTCAAATTATCCCGTGCTTTGCTATTCCTTCACTATGTTCTTATAGAAGTTCTTAAGCAATCAAAACAAACACCTTTTTTATTCTTGTTATATTTGTTTTTGCCTATAAATGTGTTTTTCTAATGGCAAACGGAGAGGTGGGTTACGGAAGGCTAATGGGACTAACTTCAGATGGGTAAAGTGTAAAGTTTTAAACAACGGGTAGGCAAAGTGAAATCGGGCCAAACCCCGATGGGTTTGCTGTAATTATCCCTTTATTTTATTACTTGTTGCTATACTTTAGCACACTTTCAGCTGCCAAATAATTCAAAGCGAAAACTTAATTCATATGTTCCACATTAAATCTATCTTAATGGTGCAATCGGCATGATGGGAATCTCTATGGTAATTCTATACCATTTCTTCTGCATGCATTAAGTTTTCTCCATAACTCAATGTTATTAAAAGCGCACTTATAGCTAAAATTTCAAAGCCCCAAAATTTTATCACTTAAGTGGGCGGAAGCAATGGTCATCCAATGAATGGGGCACCCTTTTCTAGTTTTTATTTGAAGAAGCACAAAGCATGCCTACGTGATTTTCTTTTTTTTTTTTTGCTAAAAAATATATATGAATCATTAAACTTAACTACTCAATGTTCAAAAAGATGATATTTACCGTTGATCATAAATGTGTGTGTGTATATATATATATATATGTATATGTATGTATGTATGTATGTATGTATGTACTAACCTTTGAGCACGCGCTCACACGCGTGTTCAGAGGCTTTTCAATTTTTTTGGGTAAAGGTTAATAATTTGCATCTATTATAATTTAGAATTTTTTTTTAAAATTTTTTCAAACAAATAAAAATGATAAACTTTAGATATAAGCAGTAACTGTAATTTCTTTTTTAAACATGAAGGAAAAAAAAAAAATCTTAAATTTTAAAAATTCTCTTTTTGAATTCAAAATAAAATTTGTTTACTTGACATTTATGAGTTTATTTATAAATGAAGTTATCATTCATTAATAAAAGTATTTTTGAACCACATAAAAATTCCTTTGAAAAAGGGAATTCTGGTTTTTTATTTTTATTTTTATTTTATATATATATATATATATATATATAAAATATGCGCTACACAACTTGCTAAACAAAAAACAAAAGCAGCAACTTCTTGTTTACATATTAAAAGACACGAATATGTACATTAGAGCATTAGCATTGGAGAATGCTAATGCCATATCTAAGAGAAATTTGGCATTTGCAGCCTTAAAATCATCTGCATCAGAGAATTGTAAAGGCAAGTATTGCAAATTTTTTTGCAATACTGTTACAGTGCAATTCTAAAGATAAAATTGCACTGTAGCAGTATTGTAAAAAAAAAAAAATTAATATTTTATCTCTCACTGTCTCATCTCTCGTTTCTGTCTCTCATTTCAGTCCACTCTCCCTCACTCCCACTCTGTATCTCCGTCTCCCACTCCCTATTTCTCCTTATCAAATCCCATCAAACTCCACTCCCACTCCCACACCCACACCTTCCCCCCGCTGCCGTCCTAATTACATCCCCAATCGCATCTCTGACCCCAACTACGTTCGCATCTTCGACTCCACTTTCCGCGACGGCGAGCAATCCCCAATGCCTCTCTAACCTCCAAGGAAAAACTTGACATAGCCCGGCAGCTTGCCAAGCTCGGCGTCGACATAATCGAGGCCGGCTTCCTCGCTGCCTCCAACGACGATTTCGAGGCCGTGAAGACCATTGCCAAGGAGGTTGGCAATGCTGTCGATGTCGATGGGTACCTTCCGGTCATTTGTGGCCTCTCTCTGTGATTTGTAATGGGGTCCGGTGGTGTGGGTGTGGGGTTTTGATTTGTGGGAGTGGGTTTTGGATCGTTGTGGTGCAGTGGCGGCATAGGGCCGTGGATGTGGCTGGGTATTGATCTTGCGTGGGGCCGTGGTTATGGAGACAATGCCGGTGGAGGCATGGAGATCAACTTCCGATGGGTTTTGATGGGGGTTCTGAATGGATTTTTCTTTGATTTTTTTGTGGGTTTCTTTGCATGGTGGTAGTGGGTGTGTTGTTGCTGTGGTGGTGTCTTTGGTTGTGGTGGCAAAGGTGGGTTTCATTTGTTTGGATTTTTGCCGTGGGGTGGTGGCGTGGCCATGGGTTTCGGTTTGGGTATGTTGTTTGTGGTGGTGGTGGTGGTAGCAAGAGGTTGTAGATTTGAGTTTTTGTTTTTATTTGGGTTTTGATATATATTATTTTATTATGTAAATATATTATTTTAATGAGTATAATAGAAAAATAAAAGTTTGGGATGTTGAAGGTATTGTAAAATAGTATAGTATAAATGATAAAGTGGCTTTTTGAAATGGTAAAATATATTAGAATAGCATTCTCCAATGTTAATGCTCTTAGTATATATCCTTGTACTTTTTCGTTTTTGCTTTTGGGAGCAAAAGTACATTAATATATTATTATCATATTGTCTAAATGGTAAAAACGCAAAAGTACATTAGTATATATTATTATCATATTGTCTAAATAGTTTGTGATCAATGACTTCTTTAGTGTGATGTATTCTAAGGCCAAACCACATTAATTCCTCTTTATTGTTTCTGGGTCTTTTCTAATTTTTATTTTTATTCATATTTTCTACTTAAAAATGTTAATCATTTCAATCAAACTCAATATTTTGGCCTGGTTTGTGTTTTACTGAAATTTCAAGTCATATGTTAGGTGTCTAAACATTTCACCAGGGCGGCCTAACCACTAGCACAATTAGGCAAATGAAAGAAGACCCTGAAATTTTTACCAACAGTGTTAGCCAATTAAAAAAAAAAGTTTTATCAAAGAATAAAGAAAAATGCTAAAGCTATTAGAAATTTTATTGTATAAAGCATAAAAAATGATGTTGGAATGAATGAAATTGGTGGATTTTAGCCACCTAATAAATGCATATTCGAATTGTTTTATTATGATCAATGACACATTAGTTTAAAAGCATTATTAGTTTCTCAAAAAAAAAAAAAAATTGTAAGCATTATTTAATAAAATTTGAAATATCCCTTACAACTCAATAAAACCCATGGTAGTAGTCCACTCCTTTTTTATTTTTTAAAAATAAAATTTTAATGATTGAATTTTTTTTATTGATATAAATATATATAAAGTTCTATGAAAAAAGAAAAAGAAAAAAGTATATATAGAACTATTTATATAACAACCAAATTGATAAAAAGTAACAATCTACATTTAGTTGTTTCTGCTTTCTTTTTCCATGTGTTTGGGTTGTACCATGTGTTTTAAGTCTCTAGTAGGAAGTTTTACACACATACTTAGATTATGTTAAAGTAGAATTTCTATTTTGTATCAGAAAGGAGAGTTTTATTTTTTCTCTCTTGCTTTTGCGACCACTTACGCTAACATGGATTTGAAAGAATAAAGCTCTCTTTGAGGGGCATTGGCCTAATGCCAAGGTAGTCTTGTTCCTAAGCCAGTCACTAATTTGTAGAAATCAGTCGGTGTTTGTGTATCTAAGCACCAGGGCAGTGTTAAGGTACACAACTAGGTAACACCTTTTAAATTTGAAGCATTTCTAGGATGGAAAATTCTCATTCTTGTGGAAGGAGTATGGCAGAAATTGATGAGATGAGATGGGATGGAATCGGATTTGTGGCAAAGAATTGGCATGGAGATTTGAGTGCTTGCTAGTTGTTATAGTTGCTAGGTGGATCATTGGCCCAACAGCAATGGAAGCCCTTCATACAACAATTTAATTTGGTTCTACCCTAGATGTTGCCTTTGTAGGAAGCAAGGAGGTGCAAGAAAATTGCCTCCTTGGCAAGTCTCTTTTCGTCAGCATCGGATAAAGTTAAGCAATTGGTAGATTGAGACGCAGGTGTCTTTTCATGCAGTTCCCAAGAGGATTGTAGGTCAGGCCACTGTGTTAGCTACTTAGCTTCAAATGCTTCAAAATTTTTTGTGTATATGGAATAGCCCTCTTGTTTAGTATTGGGATCGTTGGTTTGTTAAAAAAAACTAGGAATAATTGGGGAGAAAGAATATCACAAATATTGGAGAAAGTTTTACAGTGCCGAGAAATGAGAGAGGAAATACATTTAAACAGAGTATCAACACCTCGGCCAGAAGAGGTGGGAGGGCTACTTATTGAGTTTTCAATACTCACAAAATTGGTGCCAATGATATCTCCAATCTAATTGATTATTTTGAAATGGTATTCTTTTATTTTTATTTATTTATTATTGTTATTATTATTATTTTTTTTCATTTAAATTCTGACTCTTAGTTCAATCCAACTTGATACAATAACATCAATTCTTAGATGGTTTTAAAATACTCCCAGAACCATCTTCTTGGTCAGTGTTGCATGTAACTCTTCCCTTCCCACCACAAAAAAGAAAAAGAAAAAGAAAACACCAAAATAACCATTCAACAAAGCCATTATTGAACAGAAAAACACATAATTCTGTACATATCCTTTTTAATTCAATGTTTGGAAAGGAAATTGGATATTGAGAAGAAAGTGAACCTCGTTATTTAGTTAAATAAATAATTTCTTTATATCTTGTAATGGAATAATTAAAATTTATGCCAAATGAGCTAGAATATTGTATAAAATCAACCTGGCTTGAAACATGGTCCAAGTGTTTGTTGTGTTGGGAAATGTTGAGAAACCGTCTTTCTTCTCTTAAATGTTCCTTAGAAGATGTCTCTTGCCCCTTAGAAAACCTTCGTTGATTAATTTCCATATATCTGGATCAATCTTTCTAAAGCCCTGCAAGAATCAAATTCCAGTTTTAGTTTGTAAAAAGAGAAAATTTTATGTCAATGAATGGAGTCATGTTGTAATTGGGGGACGAAGAGTGCATTTCTCTGATTTTGATGGTAGCCATAATTGAGGGGTTTTAATATGATTTTTTGTAAATTTTAGTTGCAGCTTTCTAAGGGTTGTCCATGGGCCGGGTTGGCCCGGCCCGGCCCATTTTTACTTGGCCCATAGGCACAATGGGCTGGGTATAATGAGCTATTAATTAGTTAATGGGCTAAGTTGGGTTAGGCAGAAAGAAAAAACCTCAGTCCATGACCCTGCCTATGGGTAATGCCCATTTTGTCTTTAGCGAGTTGGGCTATCGGGTTGGGCCTAATGGGCTATCTATGGGCTTGTGTTAACATATTATTTTATTATTTTTATAAGGAAAGAATCAATTTTTTATAAGGGAATAATCAATTTATTTTTTTAAAGGAAAAAAATTAAAGAATTTAATACTTAATTACAAATTTTTTTTTATAGTCAAATCTATTTATTTATTTATTTATTATTATTATTATTATTATTATGTTGATGGAAACCTATTTAATTTTTTTTATTAAGGCTTTAAATAGTTTTTTAATTTTTATCTTTGATAAAAAAAAATGTCAAATGGTTAATTCAAATTTGCTAGACTACTAGAAAAATATATATTTAGTAAACTAAGTTTAGCATAATTATTTTGAATATCTTAGTGGTTGAGGGAGTTCTCTTAAAAATTTCTTCTATAATATCTCAGGATCAATCCTTCATACACTTCCTATATATTTTTGTTATAAATTATAAGTTATTGGGTTGGGCTAATGGGTTAGGCCAACGGGTTGGGCTACTGGGCTAGCCCACCAGGTACCCACGGGCATAAAAACTAGATCACGGCTTGACCCACTGGGCTAATGGGCTACCCATAGGCCTCAATAACAATGGACCGGGCCGCCCATTAGCTCGGTGGGCCATTGGGTTTCTAGTTGGGCCGTGGGCTATTTGATGACCCTTACAGCTTCCATTTAGTTTCTTGCTTGCATCGTTTTTGTTGTTGGGTGTTGCAACTTTTGGTTGCTAGTGTTCTGATGTCTGTATAGTCGAACTCAAAAAGTTTGAATTTCATCCCATAAGGTGATAATTTAGTTTCTCTACCAATTTTTCGCCTGCCACTGGCCACATTTATCCCTATTTAGCATTGTATGAAGTGAAATATTTCATCGTTCTGGGTTTTGTTTTCAAAAAAGATAACGATGACTTATAAGAGATTACAGCCATTGATGTGTACTGGAAACTATAGGTGGAAGCTTATTTACCATTTCATTCACCTATGATCCTTATCTGGTATATGGTAAGATTCTATATTCAGTAAAAAATAATAATAATAAAGAGAAAATTAATAGTAAGGATGATGTATGTAAAGAAAAACCAATTTATTAAAATTAACTTAACATGATCCTTTTTTCATATTTTATGTCTTTATTGATTGAAAAAAAATTATATAATACCATATTTTTAGACCATATATAATACTAGTATTATATTTCTTTTAGCCAAAACAATACTACTGATTTCTAAAAATATTACTAGGATCACGATCCCAATATCTATAGTTCACAACTCCACACTAATTCAACTTGTGGGGCCCGAGGACTGAGGAAGGATAAAACCATTGTGTTCATCGTTCGTTCCTCGGGTGAAAGCACTTTAAGCCCGAGGGGGGGGGGGGGGGGGATCGTTTGTGGAGAGAAGGGGAAGAGACAAAGAGGCTGTTTGGTTTTTGTGTTTCCATTGCCCATAATTTTGTTTCCATCACCCATAACTCAAAATATGTGGGTCCCATGGCTGAGAAGTCTGTTTGGTTTTTGTTTCCAGTTTTTGTTTTCATCACTCAATTCTTTGATTTTTGAGTGATGAGTTATGGACCCATGGTGTTTTCAGTTTCCAATGGTATTTTCGTAATTAAACACACATAGAGGGACCTATGGTCAGAGCAACAGCCGCAACTTTTGACCCTTTTTTTTCACTAGGTTCGATGAGTTTGGGTGGTCTTCTTCTTCTTCTTCTTTTTTTCTTTTTCCTTTCACACTGATCTTCTTCTTTTTTTTTTCTTTTCCCTTTCACGCTGGGTTTGGTCTGGTCTTCTTCATCTTTCTTTCTTTTTTTTTTTTTTTTTTTCACATTGGGTTTCTGCGTTTGGTTACACCATCCAATTCATATCAAGTCAGACCCACTTCAATTCAATCAACATCAACCTTCAATTTAACATCAAAATCCATAATCCCCTTAAGTAAATCCAAAATCCAAAATCCATAATCAAAAATAAAAAATAAAAAATCCAATATCCATACAAATCACTACGGATTGAAAGAAAAAGGAAATGATGATGCACACGAGGTACGATGACGCTGAACTCGTTGGCTCCGCGTCCACCGAAAGTCGGTAACCTTCGTCACCGTCAGCATTTTGTACTCTCTCGATAGCTTCAATAGTTCACTGAAAGCCTTTGTGTAATGAACCGCAAGCCCTTAAGAAAGAAAGACATAATAAAAAATAAAAAAAGGCTTGATTGCAGGAACCGACGGTGACGAAGGTTACCGGGCCGATGCGGCCGGTGACCGGGAACCGCAAGGTTGCAAGGTTCCCGGGAAATGACGTTCCCTTTGTAAAGTAGGCCTTTTGATAACTAATTAGAGTTGACATGAAATGGATCACGGAAGAAGACGTATCTGATGAATGAATTATGGAATCCCCTCCCACCCACACGGGTTCTTCTATGGAAGGGGTTCCCCTTCTTCTATGTGAGGTGGGGCGTACGTAAGAGCGGAACCTAGATAGAACGCGGAGCGCCGGCCCCGGCCGCCGATACAGTTATCATGCTTACCAGCTCTTACCATTGCCGCCTATAGATATAGATGGGAGGTAGGCGAAGGTAGCTTGCTTCTCTTCTCCTAGGCTACCTGCACATGTTATTCGCGAAGAAAAGGCAGCGAGCGGTTCTTCGCTTAGTAGAGCTACCGGCCGCCGGTTACTTTCTCAGGGCTCCGCAGGAGAAGAAAGAAGGTCCGGGTCAAATTTCTAATGAAGCGAAGGTCCCCCTTACTCCCTATTCTCTCTTAAAGCTTTATAAAGCTGACGGTGGAGATCGGTGTCGCCGGTCCTTGATTTGTTAACAATGGCTGTGTTGGCTGGGTTCGTTAAGGGTTTTGGTAGAATGAAGGGGTAGAGAAAGATGAGAGTTAGAGGAAAAAGAAAGAAAAAGAAAAAAAAAAAAGGAGAGAGAAAAGTTTTATGACATTAGGTCAGTGTGTGGGTCTAAGTTTTTTTAGTTTTTTGGTTGAAAACATAATTGAGTGATGGGTGCCAAACGTGTGGGGTTTAGGGAATTGGGGTATTTTAAGTGATGAGTGATGAGTGACGAAAATTGAGTGAGAAGTGATGAGTGATGGAAAAAAAAAAAAAAAAACCAAACAGCCCTAAAATACCTCTTGGAAATCTAGGTGGAGAGAATGGCGTTTAGAAAGAGATTTGAGGTAGTTGAAAAAAGTTTCCTGTGAAAGCTCACCTACTACCTCTGCATTAAATGATTGACAACAACTTTATAAGTTGCGTTGATGAGGAAATGACCCATGAACAGTAAGTTCAAAGTTAAACAACTCCTTCTACCACCTTCAATAGAAATCTAATGGGACAAGTGTCCTAAGAAGGACCTAGAGGATTGCAAATAGAGGGTTGGGATGTAAGAAGCGTGGTAGTATATAAAGGAAAAGAACTTCTAGATGAAACCCCGGAAAAAAAAGATCAAGAAAAAGAGATTAGAACAATAACAATAAGGAGAAAGAGAGAGAGAACAATGTGTATCCTTGCATAAAAACATCGTCCTCGGGCGAGCTTGTAATGAACCATCAATATACTTGTTTTTAACTACTGTTCATTCCTTTCCTATTTGAATTTTCAGACTTGAGCCTGACTTATTTTATCCATTCTCTAAACAAATTTTTATTTGTTTGGACCTAGTTAGGCGGTATAGGCTTCACTATTCTAAGTAGATTTGGACCTCTAATTTTCGTGTCCTTTTTTAACTGTTGTTCATTCCTTTCTTGTTTGAATCTTTGGACTTGAGCTTAACTTATTTTATCCATTCTCTAAACAAATTTTTATCTGTTTGGACCTAGTTAGGCGGTACAGGCTTCACTATTCTAAGTAGATTTGGGCCCCTAATTTTCGTGTCCTTACACAACTCTATAAACGACCCTAGGGCTATCTAATTCAATTTGTAGGTTTCAGTTAATTCAACTGGTAAAGTATTTGATGGTTGAATAAGAGATCTGAGATTTAATTCCCACTTATACCTAAAACTAATTGGTGTCTTGGTCTGATTACAAAGAGCTACTATTAGGAGCGGACGTCATAGGTTGAAATTTTCTATATATATATATAAAAATCAATTCCATGATTTGGCAACCTGTGATTGCAATTTTAACAACAATGCTAGTAAAAATCTATTCAGAAATATTTGTGAAAATTATAAGTAATAAACAAATCAAATTTTGAGAATTGAAATATTTTATTTTAGTAAGGATTGAAGTAATTAAAATATCCTTGAAAGTCTTTTTTTTTTTTTTTTCTCTCCCCTAAAATCGATTGAAGCAATTAAATTACATCTTTCACAAATGAATGAACTTGCATTCTGCATAACGAAAATCCAAACAGATAATTAAACTAAAATAAAAAATTTGAGACAATTTCTAACACAAAATAATTCAGAACTTAATCTCTTAATATTCATAAAAAAAAAAAAAAAAATCATTAAAAATCCTCTTTAGGAGGACTACACTTTTTCTTATCTAATTTTTCTCATGTATTAGCAAAAACGGTATCAATTGAGAGTAGCATCTATGACTTTTGTACATTAACAACGGTCTCAATGGCTATCACATATTAGACTTATTACCACCTTACTGATTGTATATTTATTACTAGCCCCATCACGCTAAATTTTAGGAATTTGAAAAGGAATAATTTTATGTGGAAGTTAAATATATATACGGTAAACTATGTATTTAGTCCTTATCCTTTATGTTATATTTCAATTTAGTCTCTAAAATTTCAATTGTATCAATTTAACATTTCAGTGCCAATTTAGTCTCTGTCTTTATTTTTTGGATGGAAAAGTACAACGTGTCAAACAGCCTAAATAAGAAATCAATTTATTGCCACCTAGACTAACATGTTAGCATAATCTTATTATTATTATTATTTTTAATAAAAAAAAACAACAAATAAGTGAAAGTGAGTAACTTTTGGGATCAAAATCCCTAACTCACATTTATCAAAATAAATAAAAAAATCCCTAATTCACGATTGCTTCGCGTTTTGGTCCTCTAGAGAGAAAGGTGAGGCACTACGGTGACCACTATTCCTTCTTCATATTCCAGACTCCTATATTCCTTCTTCGATATTCCAGACCATTTGACAAGCAACATTAATCATAACTTTGCATATATAGGAACTCTCCCGTGTATATAACCTTTTAAACCTGTCACTTTACTGCGTGGAAAGTAATATATGCTTTTCACTACTGAAGAATTGAATTGGAATGCAACAAGTAATTTTGGATGGTAATGGACCTTTATGTTGCTTCATCTCTTCAACAACATAGTGGACAACAAGAAGTTTTGCTGATATAATGAGAGGTTTGAGGACCAATAGGAAGATTGTGAACCCATCACAAACAGAAGCAATTGTGAGTTAGAGATTTTATTTATTATTTTTATTTTCTTGGTAGACGGGAGTTAGGGATTCTGATCCCAAAACTTAACTCACTTTCACTTATTTTGTTGTTGTTGTTGTTGTTGTTTGTTTTGTTTTGTTTTGTTTTGTTTTTTTGTTTTTGTTTTTTTTTTTTTTTTTTTTTGTTTTTTTTTTTTTTAAGAAGAAAATTTTAAGATTATGCTGACATATTAGTCTAAAAGGCAATTGGTGTAGTAATATATAAATTTTTTATTTAAGTCGTTTGACACGTCAGACTTTTCTATCTAAGAGATAATGACAAGAACTAAATTGACATGATATGAAAAGATTAGGAATCAAATTGACACAATTGAAAGGTTATAGATTAAATTGAAATAAAATGTAAAGGATAAAGACCAAATAGGTAATTTATCCATATATATATATACACACACACCCACTAGCCATCTTGTGCTTAGAGACTCTTATTTTTTTTTTTTTCATTCAAAAATTAATAATTTTCAATCTATAAAGTAATCACATATATACAAAGTAAATCGCAAAAATGTGCAACTTGAAAAGACTTTGAAGATGAATTTTTATTACATCAATATTGTAAAATAGAAAGAAGGAGAAAAACCAACCCAAAAATTTATATATATATCAACAAAAAAAATTCAGAAGTCTTGAAACTCACAATAAAATAATCATAAAATTTGAGGTAGTTATCTAAAAAAATTATTGGTTCCCATTGCTTTTATTTTATTTGATTTTATTTTTTGGATATAATCTACCACCTTTTTCTCATAGAGTACCTTCCTTCTCTTTGTTAGAAGTTTGTGATGGTTAACGTTAAAAAGATTTTTTTGGTTGTAATTTTTATAACAAATAATTGTGGGAAGTTTTTAGAATAACACTTACATGATAATTGATAAGTAGTTTTTTTTTTTTTTTAATATATATATATATATATATATATAAAACACTAAAAAAGTAAGTGGATAAGAAACATGAGTTTAGTGGGATTTTAAAATGGAACCCAATTTTACATATTTATTGTAGTAAGTGTATAGGATATAAAAATAGATAAATAAAAAAAAAATTGTAATTTTAGGAGTAATTTTTTATATGGAAAAGATTGTTTTTTTTTTCAAAGAAGCAAACGTGCACATGTTTTTATTTTTAGTTTTTATAAAATTTCTTTTAAAAAAAAATCTAATTTATATGTGGATAAAACAATTTAATAACCAATAGGAGTGTGATTTTGTATTGTAGGTAATGTTTTAGTGGGAGTTAGAGATGTGTTTTTACCGAATTATTCTTTAGTTTTATCTCTACTTAAACCTAAGGAAGTATGTGTATTGTTGAACTAACCAAATATCCAACCCAAATAGGGGAAATCTTTTAAATAAGAGTGTATATATAGGCCCTTTTGGATATACACTACCGTAAGTTTCTTTAAAATCTTATCTCTTTTTTCTGTGTGTATGTTTTAAAAATATTTAGTATTCTCAAAAAAAAAAAAAAAAAAAAGAGTGTATATATATGGAATGATGCTACAGATACAAACTATATTACAAAATTTTTTACAAACCACTAATATGGTGAGTGGTTATTGGTAAATAAAAAAATGATATTAATAATGAATCTAGATGAAAACCAATAAGAGGTTGGGCCATATCAACACTTTGTAAAAATGTTGTACAATAATTTATGGTTGTAGTATTACTCATATATATATATATATATAAAAATATATAAAATACTTATTTATTTATTTTTATTGATGGGATATATATGACACTTATCACTACCACATAAATTCACAATAACAATAAAAAAAACATTCTTCTAAAAAAAACATAAAAATGCAAGAACATAAAAATAATTAATGTAATATGCCAAAACAAAAACATGTAGGGGTACGCGCGGCAATAGAATTTGAATATATTGTCTTGTACATGTTTGTGAAAGCCAAGTATAATAAGTCGGTTTGGAATACAGAATACTACCTGGATTCGGTAAAAGGAAGTTGCCGACTTATATAGTTATATTTATTGGGCACAAGAACAACACAGTGAGTTTACTTTACACACAAGAAAATCTCAGTATACGGTGGATTTTGGAAATCAAAGGCGAGCCAGACAGAGTCAGTGTCTAATAATGAAGACGAAGGTGGGTTTTCGATTTGATCCGAGGGATGAGACTTTGATAAACTTTTTGAAGAACAAGGTAAAGGGTCATCAACAGCGTCGCCTAAATCATTTTGTTGTCAAGGATTGTGAGGTATATGGCGAAATTCCTCCATGGGAAATATATGATTCTCATACACACTATCATTTACACACATTCGGCCAAAAACTCTTCGTGTTCGCGAACCTCAAAACAACCGGCAATCGTGTGTGCAGGGCTGCCTCTTGTGGAACCTGGCTTGCAAAAAGCAAGCCCAGAAGAATCCTTGATTCTCAGGGAAATCTTATTGGGATCGACAGGATGCTCAATTTTAAGGCCAAGGATCATGATTCGGGCAAATTCAATAAGACTAATTGGATAATGCACGAGTTCTCCCTTGCAAATCAAGAATCTCCTAGAACCAACACAGTCCTCTGTGTTATCTATAAACAAAATAAAGGGTCAGATTATGAGGAGGCCAATGGAAGAGTTTCTACTGCTGCTGCTGAAGAGGTCTCAAGCTTCAATACAACTGCTGTGATGTCACTTGAACAAGAAGAATCCCAAGCCCAACAACACAGAAAAAGACTCTGCCTTGAGCCTAATGCTTGCCCTGATGCTGATGTTTATACGCATGAAGAACTTGTTGCAAGGTTGGATCACACATCCCCGGATGAAGCATTGAGCCAAATATTTTCTGATTTACCACCCTTGGTTGAACTATGCAGTCAATCCGAATCTGACCCTGTTGCTTAAGCTGATCTGATGAAGAGACTGCTGCATTAATTGCAGATCTGACACAACCGGATGAAGCATGGAGTCGAATCTTTTGTCTATGAGATTGTTCTAGTCTTAGATTCTTTTTCTTTCTCTTTTATAGTCTTGCACAGATTGTTTGTTCTTCTCTTTTCAGTTCTTTATTTTTAATTTTTTTATCTGAATCAATGATGTAACCAGATGACCAATCGTTGGAACTCTAGCATATTTCTCAAGTAGTCGATAGCTTATAGTTAGCATATCTATTTGTGTATTCATTTAAAAGTAATCTCGATAAAATTTTCACTTTTCGAGTAACATTATTGTTTGTTGCCTTGGTGAATTCTTTTTTTATTATTGAAATGGTTCACAAACCTTCTTATTAACAAGGCAGAGTTTAAATTTGTTTCCTATGCTACCCCATAGAAATTCCTCTGCAACTTCTCGATACACAGAAATGTTGAAGGGTTAGAAAAAAGTGTAAGGATGCAGGGATGGCCCTAGGATTTCAAGTTGAGGGGAGTATAAGCAAAAATAAAGTACTATGTTCACAACATTTTTATTTTGAGTATCCCTTGTGATGTGACTGTTGGAAGTATAGTTTGGAAAATTGTCCAAATTGATTAACAAAGTTACAAAGCAATATCAATAACATATCAATATAACAAGATATACTCAAATTAACTTATAAGCAAAATAGACAAGTACAAAAGCATATAAAATTAAGGATTTAGTAAAACTTATCATTGAGGCATGGAACTAAATCCGCTGTCCTTAAGAAGCGATTTCGCCTCCACTGGAATGAATCCGTCGGTGCAAATGCCTCAGGTGGTCGCTCTCCAGGATACAATGGCAACTCTGTTAATGTGTACTCACAAATAGAGTTTCGAACTCGTCACAAATGCTCAAGAGAAAATTTTTAGCAAAAACAAAGTAGCTAGAGTATCAAAAGTAATATATGTTTTTTTTTTAATTTTTTATTTTTTAATTAATATCATATATGCTGAATTTTTGATAGTCTTAGAGCTCTTAAAAAAAAAAAAAAAAAAAAAGTAGCTAAAGATGATTAGAGTGAAAAAGGGAAAGGCAAAAACAAAGGATTTTTCTTTTCCATTGATGTCACAAGCTGCTATGTATTGTCTGCAAAACATGGGAAGGTGCGGCTGACTATTTTATAAGGAAATATGAGAAGATTGAGGGTTTTGTTTGCGAGTTCGGCTCCCCTCCCGTTTAGTAGCCTCCAATTATCTCCCATTTTAAATAGAATGGCTGACACATGGCATATAGGCAATCCAATGGTTATAAACAAAAACCACTCAAACGCAAATTTTCTCACTCTTCGTTTGTCTCATTCTTTCTCTCATTGATTCTTCTCTTCAGCCCCTCCCATTCCCAACTCAGAAAATCAAGTCTTCCTTATTTTTCTATAAGAACAATACGAATTTTTGCACCATAATCATGATATTTGTTGGTGGGATTTCATTTTCTTCTTCCTCATCCTTTTTCTCTTGTGCTCTCTTCACTGTTTCTTTTTTTTTTTTTTTCCTTAGAACTATTTCCATCTTGTTTGTTTCACTCTTTTCCTACAATTTTTCAAACAGCCATTTGCCAAACTGTTGAACGTTATCCCCAACCATTGTTTTTTTCCAACTCCTTAATTTGTTTGGTGACCAAAAATGATGGGAAAGGAAAAGAAAACAAATGATTATGTAAATAACTATATTCCTCAATTAGGACCAAAGTTTAAATTTTATAGAATAAAAACGATAAGTTGCCAGGGGAATTTTAGCCTCGGTCCCTTCAAACCATAATCCAAACATAGATTCCTACTAGCATAATCAAATGATTATCATTCATTTTAATCACTTTGGTTGAGTCTGATACCTTAAATCTTGGGCCAAGCCATTAAGGTGAAGTTCTGAGAACATAGTGATCTTGATTAGGCTTTTGCAGGAAAAGTGTTGACAGAGGCAAAGAAAAGGAGAAACGAGAAAGTGATGGAGAGAAACAAATTAGGAAGGGAAATCTATGTAAGGGTAGAAGAGAGAAAAAGGAAGACTTGATTTTTAGAGTTGGGAGTTGGTACAAAAAAACTGGGAGGTGCAGAACAGTATAAGAGAAGAAATGATGAGAGAGAAACAATGAGACAAACAGAGAAAGTGAGATATTTTGGTTTGAGTGTTTTTTTTTTTTTTGGTTTATAACCGTTGGATTGCCTATATGCCATGTGTCAGTCATCCTATTTAAA
Organism: Quercus parvula; assembly: GCA_030820535.1. NCBI lineage: Eukaryota > Viridiplantae > Streptophyta > Magnoliopsida > Fagales > Fagaceae > Quercus > Quercus parvula. The sequence continues at coordinate 52,908,361 of JAUAME010000002.1, forward strand.
ATTGGAGATAACTGGAGGCTACTAAACGGGAGGGGAGCCAAACCCTTTGTTTGCTGCCAAAAATTCCCACGCCAGCCAAGGAAAATTCTAGAGCATGGGCTTGGGCTTTACAACAAAATATCATGGGCTTAAATTTTAAAACATACCCAACAATCCCCCACATGTTTTAAAATTTTGATTTTAAAAAAATTGGGCAATCACAAGATGAAATTAGTGTTGATGTCTTGTGGACTTGAATCAACACTTGGTATTTGTATTCTAGAATTTACAAAATCTTGGTGATACTAGATCTTGAACCAGTTTCATGAACCACAAGAATAAGAACACCTTTGCTTGTGAATTCTTGGACAAGTTCTTGATTTGGCACATTTCTGCCATGCGCCCCACCTGGATTTTCTTTAGAGAGTTTGCCCTTACTCTCATAGGAGGATGCCCCACCTCCACACCCATATAGTTGAATTCATCAAGTGTGTACTACCACACGCCACCTAATGGCTATGAATTCATTAAAAGTCTTAAACTCAACCTCACTAGTTTGGTAGTAAGCACTATCTACACCATAAGGAGGGACAATGAGATCTCATTCTCACTAATAGTGCTATCTTAAATCTCTCCATGTTGCCTACTGAACATTTGTTGACATAGGTTGGGTTGTCATCATGGGTGATTCACTCAATGGGCTTAAGTCCCATACCCCTTGATGTATCATATACCAATTGTCTAGTTAGACCTTTGGTCAGAGGATCCACAAGATTCTTTTCTGATCGTACAAACTCCATGGCAATTACAGCATTGCTTATGAGTTGCCGCACTATATTGTGTCTTAGGCGTATATGCCTTTTCTTTCGATTATAAATTTTATTTCTTGCACATGCAATTGCAGCTTGGGAATCACAATGCAATGATATTGATGGTAATGGCTTATCCCATTTTGGTATATCAGCAAATAAATTTCTAAGCCACTCAGCTTCAGTACCTGCCTTTTCTAAAGCAACAAACTCAGACTCCATAATTGATCTAGCATTACAGGTTTGTTTAGAAGACTTCCAAGATATAGCTCCTCCACCTAAGGTGAAAATATAACCACTAGTAGAGTTGGTCTTATCATTATCTGATATCCAATTTGCATCACAATAGCCTTCTAATACTGTTGGACGACTTGCATATGTAAGACCCAAATTCATGGTGCCTTTCAAATATCTCAAGAGACGAGTTAGTGCATTCCAATGTTCATAGGCATGATTATGTGTATATCTACTAAGTCTACTAATAGCATATGCAATATCAGGGCGTGTACAATTCATTAGAAACATCACACTACCAATAATTTTAGCATACTCAGATTGTGCAATAGGAGACCCTCTATTTTTCTTTAAATGTATGCTTGGGTCATATGGAGTTCTCATAGGGTCACAATCTGAATGTTCAAATAGCATATAAAACACTATGAACGTTTAGACCCCTAATAACAAATTACCAATTCAAGCTTAATATCAAACAATTAATGTGTGGAATATGAACATAAGCTTAATACAAAATTGATAAACAATCTAAACCAAATAAAATCACATTCACAGCAGAAATTAAATGGCAAAGATTAAGGGAAGAGAGATGTAAACACAAAGACAGCACAGTGATGTGTTATCGAAGAGAAAACCGAAGCTCTCGTTGTAAAACCTTTTCGCTGCTCTCTAATCGGTCAATAATCCACTAAAGAATCAAGTTGGGATACATGAACAATAGAAGATCCTTCAAGCCTAGTCTACCTAGTGTACCTAAGCCCTTTAAGCTCCTACTCCAACGAGGTTATGTCGAACCTATTTCTTCTTTAGCTTACCGAATTCCAGTATAGCCCATAGCATCAACCAAGGTGAATTGGTCCCTTCCTAACTGCTTCCCAAAGCATCAAAAAGCCTTTTCACAGATATGGGTATGATGAAAAAAGTTTTGGCTAATGAACCTCTCAAGGATGTAACAATGGAGAGGGTGAGAGTAGAGGAATATGAAGAGTCTCTATGTTAAGATTGTGGATGAGTCAATCTTGTTTTTCTCTAGGGTTTCTCTTTCAAAATTCTCTTTGGAAACTCTCTATATTTCGAGGGTATAAGGGATATTTATACTAGTGTGAGAATGGAATGCGAAAAGTTAGTTTTTCCAAAACAGAGCTGGCTGGCGACTTGGCCTCGCGACTTGACTGAGTCGCGAGCTAACATAATGGCTTGGTTGGATTTTTTGTCCTATAATGTTCCAACTAGTGTGACTGTTCATCTTCTCTGCATGCTTCACTTGTGTGCATCATCTGGCGGCTTGCCAATCGCGAGCCACCTGCGAGATCCAATCGCGAGATCACTTTCTCACATACTACTCTTACATGAATCCTACCTAAATACAGGGTTATTAATTGCTGTATTACAAGTAAATTGGCACAGAATAAAGCCAACAAGATGGTTGATTAAATTCAACCTTACACAATCAAAATTATTGAATTTTTTAAGTACTTTCTCAACATAGTGCGATTGGGAAAGTGTAATCCCTTCACTATTCCTTATGATTTTTATTCCCAAAATTACATCAGCCTCTCCAAGGTCTTTCATATCAAAGTTTGAAGATAAGAGATCTTTTGTACTTTTTACAACATCCACGTCAGTTCCTAAAATTAACATGTCATCCACATATAGGCATATGATAACGCCACTATCACCAGAGAATTTATTATACACACATCTATCAGATTCGTTCACAACAAATCCATTAGAAATTAAAGTGTTATCAATTTTTTCATGCCATTGTTTAGGAGCTTGTTCCAAACCATATAATGATTTTCTAAGTTTACACACTTTACTTTCTTGTCCTTGAACCACAAAACCCCCTGGTTGGTCCATGTAAATTTCTTCATCTAAATCACCACTTTTGTTTTGACATCCATTTGGTGAACAATCAATTTATGTATTGAAGCCATAGCAATTAGAATCCTAATTGTAGTTAATCTTGTCACCGGTGAATAAGTGTCAAAGTAATCTACCCCATCTTTTTGAGTATATCCTTTTGCCACTAGTCTAGCTTTGAATTTGTCTATGGACCTATCTGCTTTTAATTTCTTTTTAAACACCCATTTGTAACCAATGGTCTTGCATCCTCTAGGGAACTCAACTAATTCCCATGTATGGTTAGCCATAATTGATTCTAACTCACTATGGATTGCATCCTTCCAAAAGGTTGCATCTACTGATTTCATGGCCTCTTGATAAGTTTTTGGGTCATCTTCAATGAGAAAGGTAGTGATAAAGTCAGGCCCAAAGTTGGTTCCGTTTTTAGGTCTTTTACTACGTCTTAACTCTTGTGTTGAGTGGTTTTCATCTAAGTTTGAACTTGATCTCATTTGGGGTATGACTGATGATGACTCATTAGTGAGTCTCATTCTATTCATAGGAAAAATATGCTCAAAGAAATCAGCATCCCTAGTCTCCACTATGGTGTTAGTCTCCAAAACTAAGCACCTATAGGCAGGACTATTTTGTGCACCTATAGGCAAGCCCACAAAATCACTATTTTGACTAAGAATGATCTTATTAGATTCAAAAACAATTTTTAGGCTTGCCTTATTGAGCAAGAACCCAGACACTAAATTTCTACACATGTTAGGACCATGAAGAACAAAGTGCAAGGCTAAAAACTTACCTGAAGTAAATTTCAAAAGTACCTTTCCCATTTCAGCAACTCTTGCAGTACCAGAGTCTCCCAAATAAACATTCTCTTCGTCTATTACTTCCTCATAATTAAAAAATAACTCCTTGCTGAAGCAAATGTGTCTAGAAGCCCCAATGTCCACTACCCAATTAGTTATGTTATTGACTAACTTCATCTCCGAAATAAGTGTTGCCTCAGATTCTAAGACAATATTAGGAACATCATAGATTTTGTTAATCAATAAGAACATAAATCGCTTCTTAAGATTGTTGGAAGTATAGTTTGGAAAATTGTCCAAATTGGTTAACAAAGTTACAAAGCAATATCAATAATATATCAATAAAACAAGATATGCTCAAATTAACTTATAAGCAAAATAGACAAGTACAAAAGCGTATAAAATTAAGGATTAAGTAAAACTTATCGCCAAGACACGGAACTAAATCTGCTGTCCTTAAGAAGTGATTTCGCCCTCACTGGAATGAATTCGTCGGTGCAAATGTCTCAGGCGGTTCCTCTCTAGGATACGACAGAAACTCTGTTAACGTGCACTCACAAATAGAGTTTCGAACTTGTCACAAATGCCCAAGAGAAAATTTTCAGCAAAAATAAAGTAGCTAGAGTATCAAAAGTAATATATGTTTTTTTTTTTTTTAACTAATATCATATATGCAGAATTTTTTATAGTCTTAGATCTCTAAAAAAAAGAAGTAGCTAAAGATGATTAGAGTGAAAAAGGGAAAGGAAAAAACAAAGGAATTTTCTTTTTCATTGATGTCACAAGCCGCGATGTATTTTCTGCAAAACATGGGAAGGTGCGGCTGACTATTTTATAAGGAAATATGAGAAGATTGAGGGTTTTATTTGTTGCCAAAAATTCCCATGCCAATCAAGGAAAATTCTAGAGCACGGGCTTGGGCTTTACAACAAAATATCATGGGCTTAAATTTTAAAACATACCCAACAGTGACCACAGCTCTCAATATATGATTTATTACTTAACTGTGAAATATTGAATTTTGTATAATTCTTGTTGACTACAGAGATTGTCCAGACTCCAGACTTATTATTTTTGTGCTGCTAGGAGGCGAGTGCCATTCCTTTTTGCTGCACTGACGGCTGTCGTGCTCTAAAAAGCACTACTAGGATAAATGAGGCGTATGGTCTGCCTTTTAAAAAAAACATTACTGTTGTTGCCATGTATTGACTAGCAACTTCTTTAATCAAGTTGTAATTACAATAAGTTGCTTTGTTGGTCATTAGAAATTTTTTTTTTTTCTTTTTTTTTTCTCCATAGTCTGAAGGCATAAAGCTGTATAGTGGAGTATTCACCAGTTAACACATAGGCACACACTGGCCAAAAGCTGAGAAGACAATATATAAGAAATTTGGGACGATCATTTTACAATAAAAGACATCTGATTGTTCTTTAGCCCCTTGTCAGAATCTTGCTTCATTGAGTTGATTTTTTCAATAAGGACCTGCTTGTATAACAAGTATTCGTCTAGCCTCTGTCTCTGTCTGTCTCTCTCCCCCTTCTTTCACAAATGTCTTCTCAGCAATATACTGGTAAGATTATTGTGAAGCAAAAGAATTTAGTAACATTGCATGAATTTTCAAGGTTAATTGTAGATATCCACCTTAAACGATGAGGGAATTTGCAATTATCTACCTGTACTGTGGTACACCATTCATTTCAGAGTTTATTATCTTTTATTTTATGGACCAAATGCGCATGTCATTAATATCCGACTTGACAGGGACTATGTCAAAATTAACCATTTAGTTCTCATTAGCCTTCTAATTTGTCATTGTAGATATTCTTGAAAGGGTGTTTAATAGCACAAATATTTGTAGTGTATGTAGGATGTACATCGCAAATGACCCTATTGTTTTGGGTGGATTCCTGCATTTAACCTTCGTTTTTATTTTGATAGCAATTTGTATTAACTTCAGTTATGCTTTTACATGAACACTACAAATGAGGATGGGATGTATAACGTATTAACTTTCCCATTGAAAATTACCATTTGTTCTTTATGGTGCATTGTCATTCAGTATTCCCTCATGACTGCATCCTCAGCCACTCTTCACAGTAGGTTTTGCTGCAATTCAGCTTTCGGTTGCTGCAGGCTGCCATGTTAAAACTACTTGTGGAAGTCAAAGTATAGATCAATTATTGGCAGCTGGTGCTAAGAAGGCGGTTGACTACACTGCTTATGTCATTTTTAGTTTGCTTCATCCTCATATGCAAGCAGTTTGAAATTCTGACAACTTATGTAGATAGTGGATTTGATTTGAACTATTTTCTTCATTGACAAACTCCCATGTATCTGGATCGATCTTCCTAAAGCCCTGCAAGAATCAAATTTCAATTTTAGTGTTGCCACTTGCCAGTAACCGATGAATATTAAACCCTCAGTCAGATTGAGATTATCTTTTTTCCTTTGTGACACATTAACCCATCAAACTTTTGAGACAGACTAATTATTTTCTATTAGTCAGCAAGATCAAATTTTATGTCCTGTACATGATAAGAGAGTAGAAAACAGTGAGCTAAATATTATATTGCTAACTTTTTGAAACAAATAAAAATGAGAAAGGTGCCACATAAAAAAAAAATCATTGAGTTAATTATATGAAAGCAGCAGTGGTATTGGTATACATGTGTGAGTGAAGTTCAACTTTGAATAATGATGAGAAAAATGGGTGGTTCATATAACATAGTTGAGCCCATATCCATTAAGTTTATACGCCTTTTTGGGTTAAGTGTATTTCAATATGTTATATTAACTAAGTTTTTTTCTCCTCAACAAGTGTGAGTAAAACTCTTGCATGGATTGATTAACAAAAAAAGAAAAAACAAATTAATGAATTGAGGTGTTTTCTCCCTCAAGCAGTGGGAGTGAAACTTGCCCACTAAAAAAACAGGAATTGGATTTAATGAAGTTGGAAAATAGGAGATGATAACCAAGGAGAAAAACAGAAAATTACAAAAACTTGCCCACCAAAATCTGTTAATTTAATTACCAATGTGAGCGGTGGAGTTGGCATCACAAATTATGAAATTAATCTTGAATAACGATATTGATTATAAAACTTTGTAATTTATGGTGTACATTACAAATGTCCCATAATTTGGGGTGAATAATCACAATAAACCGAAGTACATAATGCCAAAACTTAAGATTGGCCCATAGGTTAGGCAGGTTGTGCTTTTCTTAGTTTGGTGGTGTGGTGGGCCTTTTTTACATTGTTGGGCCTCAATCCCTTCTATTGCAATGTGGCCCATTAGTCTGAGGTAAGAGAGTTGGGACTGGCCTTATTGTGGCTATGCTTCAGGCCAGCTTGTGCACAAGTTGAGCCAACCCAATGTAGACACACCTTGGCATGAGTGCTGTAGGCTGAGCATATGGCGTGGTCATAGCAGGAATAATTGTTACAAACATTATGGCAGGAATACAGTACAATAGGATAACTACAATACTAAACAAAATAAATAAAACTAACACTGAGAAGATGGTAAAACAGAGTTACAGCAGAATAATACAGCAAATAGAAATAACACTATAGCAAAAAAGGCAAATAACTCAATAACTGAACAATAGGCGAATCACCCATCAAATATGAATAGTAAAAAAAAAAAAAAAAAAAGAAGAGGAAAACTTGTCTGCTAGACAATAAACTAAACTTTTTAGCAGAAGAAGACCCAAGAAGGGAGCCAATCTCTAATGCGATTAGCCTCAAGAAAGGCTCCTACCATAAAAGTTACACATTTTAGAGAAAGGGTCTAAATGGTTTGAGCTTCGATTCTTAATCTTCAGATAGTGGGTCTGCCAAGAGAGAGAGAGAAGATGGTTTATTGATGCATGCCTCTATTCCTACCATTCATTTTCTTTCTCTCTAGTTTCCTCTCCAATCTTTATTTCTTCTCTCTTTGGTTTTTCTATGTGTTCTTTTTTGTTTCTTATCCTTTCTTTTCTACTTCTTCCCCTCGGTCTGTTTGTCTCCCTTCATTGTTCATGGCTACCCCCTTTTATACCACCTATCATTGTGGGATTTATCATTTTCGTCCCTCAGCTGCTTTTGGCTCCATATGGCTATCCCTCTAGGACCGCCCACTAGCTTGCCGACGGCCCAGCCACTACCTCTGCTCAGAGTGTGTTAGTTGCACCACTCTTCATTTCTAGACAAAATTACTTGTTTTGTTTATTACTTCTCTTTGTTTTTGTTTTACCTACATGGATAAGGATTAAGCCACCTTATCACTTATCTCTATGGTGTGTATCAAGTGGTCACAACCCATACTTACTTCTTTTGAGTGAGATGTCATCACAATAGGACATTTCCCCCAAAGAAGCTTAAGCGAGAATCTCATAATAGACCCCCTTTTCTCCCCATCGCCAAACTACACCCTCTAAATACCTTGACCAATGGCCCACCTCCCATGTATTGGCTGGGTACAAGTAGGTAGTGACCTGGCCCTTTGTGCATGCTCCACTCCATCTGAATTTGTTTCTTTCTGGCCTTCACACCATTTCTACTGCCCTTGCGTTGTTTGATTCTACTATATGTACTAGTTGATGTTTATCTTTTGTGGTGCGAAGGATGTGTGGGATTTTGGGCTTATATTTTCTTCCTTTCATCCCTTCTTGGATTGGGTATCGCTTGGGCAAAAGTCTTCATCTTCCTGCTAAGCCCATACTTTCTTCTTTATGGCCATGGGCCTTTTTGGCTACTAATCCTGCCATATCACTTGTTTTGTCTGCTATAGCTTTGCATTTCTTTTTATTTCTTATTTTCCTGTGGGCTTGCGGGCTGATGTTCCTGCCATGTCAACCCACTTCTTTGTCAATCCTTTCCTTAGGGCTTCCTTGGCCCACTTTCCACGTCTTTACCTCTTTTGGGCTTTTTGGCCAACATTCTTGCCATGTCAGCCTATTTTACCACCTTATTCCTTGGGTTTCCTTGGCCCATTTGCTACTTCTTTATCTCTTTTTACTCCCATGGCCTTGTTGCTAAATTCTCTGGGCTTCCTCGGCCATTTTACTACACTTTTACCTCTTATTACCTTTTTGGGCTTATTGGCTATTAAGCCAACCCATTGAGTTTACCAATTCATTCTCTGGGCTTCCTTGGCCCATTTACTTCTTCTTTAACTCTTATTATTCCCATAGGCTTATTGTTTCATTCCTTGGGCTCTCTTGGCCCATTTACTCATTCTTTGCCTCTTTTCATCTTCATGGGCTTTTGGTCATCAATCCTGCTACTTCAACTCATTGGGCTTGTTTCCTTATTTCTTTATCGTTTTGCCCCTCATTTCCTTCTCACCTTTTCTATTGTTGGACTTCTTTTGCTATTGGGCACTTTGTAAAAAATGAGCATCAACAGGTGGCAAAGCTTCTTTTGGCTCTTATGTTAAGTTGCTTTGAAAAAAAAAAAAAAAAAAAATTGTTTCATATTATTGTAGTTCAATGAAATTGATTGGTCAATTTTGCAAGAGAAAGCAAGGTTGAATTTCTCCTCCCATTTATTGTAATAATTGAATTACATATAAAAATAAAAAAAATTCTACTAGTGTGAGCGCATTGAGTTTTTTCTTAAAAAAATAATTTAATAGTTACAATAAAAAATGAGAAAATTTGAATACTAGGTGTTTCTTTTGAAAAAAACTAAAAAATGTCAATTGAGAGTTACAAAACTATTGGCAATTTGAGCTTTTTTTAATAGGTCTAGTTAATGGATGTCATTAGGACATTTGTTAATGGATCATTTTAGAAATGTTTTATTATTATTTTCATGAAAAATATAGAAAAAATGTTATAATTTTTTTTCTTAAAAAGTTTCTAAAAATATTTTTTAAATCAATACACTTAGAGCATTTATTAAATTTTTCCTATATATGAACGTGACTTGTAAAATGCCAAGTACGTTTTACATTGTATAAAATATAAGAGTAATGTTATAAAATCAAACTATTTTGCGACATTTTAACAATTGCTGACGTAGTTTTAGCATTTTTCAAATAGTTATTGTAAATATAAATATGATGTTAGTAATGAGTCCATATTAGAACTAGTAAGAATTTACCACATCAACTGATTGTAAAAATATTGTAAAATAATTTGTATATGTAGCATTACTCAAAATATAACTGCTAAGTATCGTTCTGAGCTCAATATATATATATATATATATATATATATATATATATAAAATTGCTAAAGCTTCGCGTTAGGTGGGTTCTGCTTTTCTAAATTAGGTAGCAAGTTTTCTAAACAAGTTAATTAGCTGAGCTAAGTTAGCACACCCACCTGGGCCACCTCCATAACTTGGTAGTTTCCAACTTTCTCCTATAGTTTTTCTAAGTATACAACAAACAAACGTTCAACAATCTCCTATTCTTGTTCTTATCAATCTGCTACCTTTAGCATGGCTGAGGCTCTAGTTTGTATCATCTCAGAGCAGTTGTCTTCAATCACTACTCAAGAGTTTAGGTTGGTTCTGAATGTTGACGAGGAAGTCCAAAAGCTTGCAAGCAATTTCCAGATATTCCAGATGGTGCTCAATGATGCCGAGAAAAGACAAGTGAAAGAGAAACCTGTGAAGCTTTGGATAGATAAGCTCAAAGATGTATCCTATGATGTGGAGGATGTGTTGGATGAATGGAACACTGCAATACTCAAATCAGAAATTGAGAAAGAAAGAGGCAGTGGCAGAGCCACACACATGGGTGGGGGGGCCAAGGCCCCCCCAAAATTTTAAAAAATTATTTTATAGTATTTATATTATTTACATTTTTAAAAATGTAGCATGTAAAAATTGAAGTTGGCCCCCCAAATTTTGAGTCATTTCAATGGTGCTCTTAAAAGAAAGAGAAGTTATATTAAAATTAAGAGAAATTATATTAAAATTATATAATTTAAGAGGTTTAACAAATTAAACTATGCAAAAAATGATAAATTTTTGTAAATGTTTAATAAAAGAAATACATGACTTATGTATACTCATTAAAATTTAGAAAATGATAAATTCTCTTAGTAAATTAACTTATATGTGTGTGTAGAGGTTTGTCTTAAATAATATACTAACATCACAACTTGGTCCCCCAAACCAAAATTTCTAGCTTCGCCCCTGGAAAGAGGAGTTGGTAAGATTTCTGATCTCAAGAGGAAGGTAAGCTCCATCATTCCTTCCTCTTCTGGTTATTTGAGTCAAGTAAAACAACTTTTTTTCCGTTATGATATTGCTCACAAGATAAAAGAATTGAATGGAAAAATAGATGAGATTGTTAGGGAGAGAGAGATTTTCAGGTTTGAATTGTCTAGGGGCATTGAAGAAGTTGAGAGACCAAAAAGTACATCTTTTGTTGATGTGTCTAATATATGTGGTCATGATAAGGATAGGTGTGATCTAATAAGCAACCTGTTAGGCAAGGGTGGTCATGAAGAGAGAAGCCCTCATGTCACATCTTTACTGGGTATGGGAGGTATTGGAAAAACAACACTTGCCCAATTAGTCTACAATGATCTTGCCGTGAAGGCCCATTTTCAAAGTAGAATGTGGGTTTGTGTTTCTGAACCTTTCAATGATGTTAGGGTTGCCAAAGCAATCATTCAAGAAGTTGGAGGTCTTTCCCCCGACAACAATACTGAATTGGAAACTCTACTAAAAAGTATTTGTAATTTGATCAAGGGAAGGAAGTTCTTTCTTGTCTTAGACGATGTATGGATTGAAGACTACACAATTTGGGAGCCATTTAAACTTGCACTCCAATATGGTGCCCAAGGTAGTAGAATTCTAGTGACTACACGTAAAGAAAGAGTTGCAGAAATCATGGGGAGTGCCTACAGGATCAATTTGGAGGCACTGTCTGATGAAGATTGCTGGCTGATATTCAGTAAAATTGCATTTTTGGAGAAGAGTCTACAGCAATGTAAGCAACTAGAAGACCTTGGCAGAGAAATAGCAAAGAAATGCAAAGGCTTGCCACTTGCTGCAAGGACTTTAGGGAGTCTTATGCGCTTCAAGAAAAGTAAAGAACAATGGAAAAATGTTTTAGATAGTAGTTTGTGGAAATTAGAAGATGTTGAAAAAGGTCTTTTTGCACCATTGTTATTGAGTATTATGAATTACCCTTCACAATGAAACGATGTTTCTCATACTATGCCATCTTTCCTAAAGATTATGTGATTTATACAAATGATCTGGTCAAACTGTGGATGGCACAAGGATATCTCGACTTAGAAGAAAATATGGATATGGAATTGGAAATTATAGGAGAAGAGTACTTTGAAAACTTGGCCATGCGTTCCTTCTTCCAAGATTTTGAAAAAGATGAGTGTAATGATATAATAAGAAGTTGCAAAATGCATGATATAGTGCATGACTTTGCTCAATTAATAATGAAAAATGAATGCTTTTCAATTGAAGTCAATGGTGATAAAGAGTTTGGGATAGACTCTTTCCACAAAAGGACTTGCCATTTGTCAATAACACCTAGAGGAGAAACACAATTTCCTGTGGCAGTGTACACGGCAAAAAATTTATGCACTCTCTTACCTTTGAAGACTTCATTCTCAAACATTAACCATGTCCTACCTGATTTACTACAACATTTGACATGTTTACGTGCATTAAATCTGAGTTGTAGTTCTATTGAGAAACTTCCGGATGGGGTGGAAAAATTAATACATTTAAGATTCATTGACGTATCTTATAACAGTAAATTGAAGGTATTGCCTGAATCAATATGTAATTTGTGTAATTTAAGAACTTTGAATGTTAGTAGATGTCATGGCATTGAGAAACTGCCTCAAGGGATGAGTAAACTAATTAAGTTAAGACATCTTGTTCTTCATGGGATTAATTTTACAAAGCCATATCCAATGGGTATTGGGAAATTGAGTTCTCTTAGAACATTGGAGCAATTCATTGTAAGTGGTAGGGGTGATACTGGAGGATGTAAACTCGAAGAATTGAAACTTTTGAACCACCTTCAAGGAGCTCTTGTGATAAAAGGGTTGGGAAATGTGATAGATGTAGTTGAGGCTGAGAATGCACATCTCAAAGAGAAAATACACCTTTGTCGTGTGTGTTTAAATTTTGATGGGACAAGTGAAGAGAGTAGAAGAATGAAGAATAATGTACTAATTCTCAATGTCTTAGAGCCACATCCAAATTTGGAGCATTTACAAATCTATTGGTATGAAGGCAGCATAATGTTTCCCAATTGGATTATGTCCTTAACCAAACTGAAAAAGCTTGAAATCATAGATTGCAAAAATTTAGATTCTATACCTCCTTTGGGGATGCTTCCATTCCTTGAATCATTAGAAATACGAAATGCAGATAGTGTGAAAAAGGTGAGAGTTGAATTTTTGGGAATAGAATTTAAAGACAATAAATACAAGGGATTAACAGCATCACTTATCTTGTTCCCAAATTTGAAATCTCTAACATTTTGGAACATGAAAGAGTGGGAAGAATGGGGTGGGATTGGGGGGTTGAAAGAAGAAGATTGCTTTACTATAATGCCCTGTCTTCTGTATTTGGAAATTGTTGGCTGCCCTAAGCTAAAGGCACTGCCACACTTTTTTCATACAACTCCATTGAAGGAATTGTGTATTAGGGAGAGTCCAATTCTCAAAGAAGATTGCCAAAAAAGAGATAATGGACCCAAGATTATTCATTTCCCAAGAATCTACAATATTCACCTGAATCTTGAAGAAGAAGATCATTGAAGGCAAAGTCAATTCTCTGCTCCATGTGAGTATTGCAAAACTCATCCATTCACTAGTAACTTCCTGTTTTACTTCTATTTGGATACAAATATGAATTTAATTGCATAATTGCCTGGCAGAACCTCTCCCAAAAAAATAAAAAAAAATGTTAATGAAATGTTGATGGTGTTTAAGAACAAATATAAGGAGATTACATATGTCAAAAGAAAAAAAGTACATGTTTGAATGGAAAGTTATGGAGAGGGAATTTTTTTTATTCTTTTTATTTCTGTACACAGTTATTTTGTATGGATTTTTCTCTGCCCAAACTTATGTCATCATATATCTCATTCTTTTAAAATTGCAAAATGCTGTTTGCAATTGGCAGAATGTTTTGCAATTTCCACCAATATAACAATGTTATCTATCAAAGAATCAATGATCAATGCCAAGTGGTGATGTGCATGCAACAACTGCACAAGATGTTATGTACTCTTATAGTGCAAGGCATATAATGTTATTTCTTATTAATCTTTTCTCACAAGATGTTTTCCTTGTACCAATCTTGTGGTAAATATTTATTCTATTTCAATCTCATGTAACCCAAACTCTAGCATATGAAGAAGCATATCTTATACTAGTGCAATATTCACACGTGGATGCACTTGTCAGGCATGCGTGGTGGCTTGGTTGATTGGCACTCCATTAGGCTCACATGATGGAGGAAGCAAATGCACAAGGATGAAACTTATATTAGAGAAAATGGTCTCATGTTGCTTTTGTTTCTTTCAGAAAGCTTGACCAGAAAAAGGCCCTCCAAATAAATCTCTCTTCATAATGATAAAAATATACTAGCATATCCTATCAGTGTACTTCTTTTGAGTAATCTATGCCATATGGTAAAGCATGAAAGGTGAACTAAATAGCTGACCATTTGCAACTTAAGCAATATCCTTATCTTTTTGAGTTTGGAAGCATATGTGCCAATATTCAATGATTTTTATTGTCACAGGTTTTCTGAGTGATTGGAGCATTACCATATTCCATGGAGAAGGGAAAGAGAGGGATTTTACCCCCAGGAGGAGGGATGATTTGATAAATGGCTGCCCTTTGCTACTATCTGTTGCTGCCCAATACTTATGCAGTAGACAATCAAGCTATTTAACTCTTGGTTTGAGTTCAACCCAAGTATTTAATTTCTGATTCAACAACAGGTAAATTTGAATTTTTATTTTTCTTCTGGTGCTATGGTTGCATTTCCAACATATTGAGTTCCCAAAAATATTTTGGTTTCTCAAACTTAGACAGCATATAAAATGTTTCGTTCATTCTGGACTTCATTGAATCCAGATATCATACAAAAGGTTTTTGTACAACAATTTTTTTGTTTTTATTTTTATTTATTCATTTATTTATTTATCATTTCAAAGATGTTGTGGGACAATCAGAACCTGAATTGTGGCTTTCTTTAGTACTCAATCAATGTAGTGACACATGTAAAGGCAAAACTTTAGTACTCAATCAATGTGGTGACATATGAATGGCAATGTGCCAGTAACATCTTTGCATAATCTTACATCTAGAAGTAATAATTTTGTCAAAATTCATCAAAAAGAAAATAAAAATAAGGAAAAAAAGAAAGGAGCCCACTAGCCTTGAAGCTGCATTCCATCCGGATTTAATGTTATTAGATTATTTACTTGCTATTTATCAAGTTTTAATTCAATACTTTATGTTTTTTTCTTGTCTCAAAGGCTGAAGAATGTCACAGGATAGACTTCAATGTGAGGGACGGCGAGTCAAGTGACTATCAGGAGTTGAGAAAAAGTCTTATAAACACCTTGGCTTTATGAGTTATATTAATAACAACTAGTAAGTTGCCCGTGCGATGCACGGATAATGTTATAATATTTTATGTAAAATGATTTTGAAGAATGTTATATATGTATTATAATATAATTGTTATAGAACTTTATTAGTAATGAGTGCATCATAAAATACATCAATTATAAATTGCACACACATATCTATTATAATTATTCAATTGAAATAATGAGTTTTTTTTGTTTTTGTGTGGAGGAATATTATAGAATAAAAGTTGATATAGAATGTGTCTTTCTTTTTCTCCTAAATTCTAAAACAAAATACACATTTCAACCACCTACAGTCAATCACATCTACATCATTCACAAAGCCCACAAATTCACAACTTTCACCCTTAACATTAAAATCCTAATTGCCATTGTTACTCAATATAAAATTCAAAGCTCCTATCCTTGATTGTAGCCAACTCGTACGGGTTAGGATTAGATGAAAGAATAATGTTAGAGCTAGGTAGATATCATCGAAAAATTGAAACTAAATTACATCGTTTTTTGTCTGTGTATATTTGACTTGAGATGGCATGAAAGACTATGGATAGGTATATATAAAGAGGTAGAAGTATAAGTGGTGAAAATAGTGCATTAAAATGCAAAAAGTTTTGTGTGTATGTGTGAGAGATGAAAAGTCTTAAAGTATTGAATCAAATAATACAAAAAATATTTATTTTTTAATTAGAAAAGTCTTGAAACAATGACCCAAATGAAAAAAAAAAAAAAAGTCAATATGTAATTTGTTCTTATCTCTGATGTGTCACTTGAGAATTTTTCAATTCTCTTTGCATAAAATATGTCACTTGGCAGAACCTCATACTTTCTCATATGAGATCTCTGCTCAGATAATTTTTTGATATTTTATGTAAGACGGTTTTGAATAGTCTTGTACATATATTATAAAGAATAAGTAAACTAAATTAGAT
Source organism: Quercus parvula (assembly GCA_030820535.1). NCBI lineage: Eukaryota > Viridiplantae > Streptophyta > Magnoliopsida > Fagales > Fagaceae > Quercus > Quercus parvula. The sequence continues at coordinate 52,924,570 of JAUAME010000002.1, forward strand.
TAAAGAAACATATACATTTTGAGATATTAAAATTAATTTAGTAGTTTTGCTGAATATTTGTAGCCTTCTCAAGGTAAGATTAATTTTTTAAAATCATGAAATTAACCAAAGATAAATGCAAATGAGTAACAAGACCATGAAAATCAATTAATTTGTGTTGTGTTCACATATTTCATACCATAAAATGAAAGTATGTCAAACTTTCTCACCATCTTCTATTCATCGATAGTGTGACATTAAAACATGATGTGGGCAAATGTGTATACATGTATCTTATAGATGATTTAAAATTAAACCATGGTAAAATATGACTTTACATTGCACACCAAATATTCTCTTTACTTATATACCCAAAACAAAAACTATCCAACCAAATTATTGAAATCTATATCATATTTAAGCCCCTAATTTTAAAAAGAAAAAAAGAAAAAAAAAATCCAAAGCAGTTTTGGTGTCTTGATGGTAGTGGGAGGCTTGTATAATAGAGGTGATAACATTTTAGATTCCCATTTCTCTCTCTTTCAAATGCTTTGACAGTCTCAGGTCTTTTATTTTGGTAATATATAGTGAAACAATACATTTTATTTAATAATCCACAATATTTTTGTGTCTCTCTATCTTTCTTCGTGACCTTATTTGGTTAGCTGTTACTAAACTTTATTATTATTATTTTTTTGCTTTTTTAAAAATACTAAAATGGTGGGTATGCTAAAAGACATGAAGAATAGAGAAAAATGTGGTGTAAATTTAGTCAATTAATGAGACATTAATGAGATAACAGTAAAATAAGTTAATGTAAACTTTTGCTTAACAATAAAAAAAAAAAAAAACTTAATGATAGAGGTTAAAAAAAGCTAAATGCAAAATTAGAGCAAAAGTTTAAAGTGTTTAACATATTTTAAAGTAATAACATGAAGTAACATATTTTTTCCAATTCCAAAAAATATTTATAGTTAGTTTTCAATTAAAATTGTTTAATATACCAGTGACATTAGATAATCAATTACATTATATGAGAAGCTCACCTGGTGTTGGTGATGTAGAGAGATAGAGCCAAGAGAGGGTGTGTTAGACCAATCCCAAACTCAAATGATATGTATAGGTTCCTTGTATTATTATGAACTTTTTTTTAGAATCACAAAAATTAAAAGTTATTCATGATTTGAGATAGATTAAGAAGAGAATCAAGCACAAAGGCATAATCCCTCGTGTGTGATGTGTGTGTTTGATTCAAAACAAAAATGTTTATATGATGTGCCAAAACATTAGTATTTTACTAATCCAGCCAAATCTTGCGCCAAAGAAAAGATGTAACAAAATTCACCTATGTTTATGAATTGCAGAATATGATGCTTGTGCTAGATGGAAGCATACATAAATGCATTGCGCTTATTTTTGCTGAAACCAAACCGTTAAAATTGGGAGATTTTTTTTTTTTTCAATTATCTTCTGGTCACAACTTAATTTAAAACACAGAAAAACAACCACCAACCTATTAAAATTTGAACCTTGAAAACTCATTCAACCACAAAGTCTCTGTAAAATTTTGGACTAATAATGGGAATTAGAAAAACTTACCCCATGCTAAGCAATATAGAAATAACACAAAACGTGGTTAGTTTTGCTTAGAAGAATTTAAGCTCTATATATGGGAAATTAATATTAGGAAAGTAAGATAAAAGGGCGTCTTCATTTTCATTGATATAATGGGTATGACATGAGAGAACAAATTGTAATAAAAAAAGTAACTTAAGAAAGAGAGAGAGAAAAAAAAAAAAGAATTGTTTGGGCTTCAATTGTTTGGTTCCACTAGCCACTGCCATGCCTGCAAACCACCCAAATTAGATCAAGGCAAATAGTTCTTTTGGGGCTTTAATTGTGGAGAGATAAAGATTTAAGGCTAAAAACTTTTAAGATGGTGCAAAAGAAATATGAGTTACGTTTGGTTGGTTAGTCCATTTAGGAAAAAAAAAAATCAAACACATAGCAAATCATCAAATATTGTTGAAAGCAGCCAAAGGCACCCACCCAAGCAACATATCAATATATCAAAAGAAATAGAAGAGAGATAAAAAGAAAGAAAAAAGGTCACTTACAGTTGTTGCCTGAAAAACAGTCAATGAGTGGGAGAGATCTTGGTGATTTGGTTCCAAGCCAACCTTACCATAGGTAAACAAACGTCACAAAATTGAACAAAGAATTAGAATTGGGTTTTAATTTTTAGGTAAATACAGTGGTATATATTTTTTTCTGGCAATACAGAGATGAGTTTCCTATTCATAAGGAAACCAAAACACCAGTAATAGGGACTACCCAAGATAATAATTGAGGGGCCTCAACCATCACAAACTGGCAAAAAAACTCCCCTTTCTTCTAGATCATAATTTGTGTAAAATAAATGAAATGTTGAATTGGCACCTTAACTTTCTCATTGCAATGAAAGCTTAATAATAGACTCGTTCAAATGCTTACAATTAATCATTAAATAGATAGATAACCACTTGATGGAACGACAATTGAATAAAAGAAATCTCACCAATCTTCATTTCTCCTATGAGCAACATGTGAAATAAATATTTTTCATTCACCAACAATCATGTAGTCTAAATCCTAAAACTTCATAGCAATTTGAACCAACAACTGTGGAAAAAGATAGCTAGCATAATCAAAAGAGACAAAAGAGAAAGTACCTTTAATATAAAGGTTTTGAAAGCCTTTTCAGAATTTGGGTTTGCAATTGCTAATAGAAGAAAGCCCAAGATCTGCTGATTAGAGCCAAAAGTGATGGGATTTTCAATAAAAATTAATGCCATAAAATACCAAATATTTAAACATTGAATTGGAATTGTGAATCCAGAAAGAACAAAGTTGTCAAACAAAGCAGCTAGCACAGGGAAAACCAATTATACATGGATAGACACGTCTAAAGCTGATTAGCCACAAATCCATTAAAAAAAAAAAAAAACATGGGAGGAAAAGAAGGAAAACTCACCTTGAGTTGCTAGAGTGCTACTGGTAAAACAATGAGAGAGGAAAGAGAGATTGGAAATCTTAAAGTAATTTAATACCGGGTGGCAACTGAAGCATTTGAAGAATTCAAAGAGTCAGGTGAAAGGGATGTCATATTATTTATTATCATTAACTGATCCTTATCATTTACATAAGCTATTAAAGATGGGCTTGGGTTATTTCCTATGAATGGTGTTTGAGTAGTAGAGAAGAATGGGATGAAGAAGTTAACGTGAAAGGCTAAACGTAACATTAGAGAGCCACATGGCAGGACCTCATGCTTTTTTGCATGAGGTCTCTGCTTTTATATATATATTGATTGATTGATTAGAAAACCTCTTTTTCTAGAGCAATATTCATGGAAGTGAACAGAGTTCCCTATGGGTTTGTTACAACTTCTATGCTGTCTTGATCCCATCATGTCTCACTCCAAGACATTCCTATTTAGTTTTGGTTTATTTCCTTGAAGTAGGTATATAAGACTAAAAACTTAGATGTACTGCCTCCCTCCTCTTTGGGCTAATGCAAAGTATGATTAATAGTGACTTTACCTGCCTTTTTTTCTTCTCTTTGTCATGCAGTTGCTATCATTCATCACAAATCTTAATATACAAATGGTGGGAGTTGAAGAACTGCGGAAATTATTATAGGTATATAGTACTCACCAAAGGAGTGTATCAATTAAAAGTTTACTCAATCTTTCATAAATTTGGATGTTTGATAATAAATTTATAATTGCATACAACACTGTAAGTAATTATCTCGATAAAATTTAGTGCTATTTCATTACCAAGGATCCAAAAGATCTTTGTCATATACTATTAGGTAAGCCATGAATTGAGGAAAGGAAAATGTATATAATTCTAAAGAGACATATAGATTTGTTGAGAAATGATGGGAATTTTTTTTTTTTTTATTAAGAGAAGTCCCAGCGTATTCTTGAATTTAAAAAAGAAGAATTTCATTCTAATATTTTTGAGATATCAAGTTAGGTCAAAAAGTTGGAGGTTGAAAAAAAGCTTTAGCAAGAAATTCATGAAGGATCAAGGAAGAAAATATGGAAAAGCTTCTTAGAAATCACATAATCCCACAGGCAACTTGCCACAAGTTAATGATTTTCTTGGGGTTCAAACTTCTAATTTTGTCATTAATTCATTGCTGGTTAATGTTGCAAATCAATTAAAAAATGAGGTGAAAATTTTTTAAGTTGCACCTCCCTAGAATAAATTTACTAGGAATTTAAAGATTGTGAAGCATTCGAAATATCTTTTCCTATGGATTGGAAATTTTCAATTTGAAGCTGGAACTTGTTGATAAGTTCTTTTTAAGTGAAAGGGTCTAACAAAGAACATTGTGCTTGTCATGGAAAATTTTTATTTCTAATTTTTGTATTTAAGAATTTTCTAGAATAAGGTTTAATTTTCTTGTTTTGAAAAGTTTTTAGGAGTATTTTGATCAAAACTGAGTTCTTATATGGTAGCATATTAATTAGAATTGTTTTAGGAATCCTTTTTCCTTGCGAATAAGTTTTCTGGAACTTTTAAATTGATCCCTAAGTTGTAAAACAAAAATTAAAGGTATTCTATAGATAAAATTTCAGTTTGTTAATTGTTAGGAACCTTGCAGGTGCAATCTACCTTGCTGCAGCTTTGCTGGCTTGTATTAGCCTGCATGTGTATGCTGTGTCGCCTGATGCAATGAGTTGCCTGTGCTGCTATATCTACCTGTAGCTGTTCTGTGTTTGGCCTGCTGCATCTATGTGTTATGTCCACTCCCTGCACTGCAGTGTGCTGCCTTTGCTACTTCATGTGCTCCTTGCTGTTTGTGCTGTTGTATGCTCCCTATGTGCTGTTCAGCAGATCCTACAGATGTGTATGCTGAATGTGCAAGTGATGCATTGTACTGAGGAATGAATGTACTACTATTTAGTTAATTGCCTACAATTAATTCAGTATGTGTTCAATTAGAGAGCTATTTGAGAGCTAGGAGGTTGTTAGCAGTCAAGTTTGCAGGCAATTAGAGAGTGATTAAGCTAGTCTTGGCTCTAATAATTGATGAGAACTTGTATTATTGTATAAAAGGCTGCTAAGCCTTCGAACTTTATTAAGCAAAAACATCAAATATCTCTCTCTCTTAAACTCTCAGTTCTCTCTCAATTTTTCCTCTCATTCTTAGAAGTTAGCCATTACCCAACATTCTACAACTCATCAAGTACCTTAGCTCTAATTCTCTATTTGCCTTTGGATTCTATATCGCAACCAACCAAGGTGTTTTAAGCTCTAGTTATGTACGTGCCCTTTGCCCACTAGGTATGATTGATCATAACTTTTCTTGCCATTCATTCACCTGCACGATTGTCTGTATTTCACCACCAACTATTAGAACTGAAATTGAACGTTTGCTTCTTGTTAGAACTTTGAGTACTAGTTACAGAGTAATCGTAACTATCAATGAGGTCCAGAGAGTCCGTAACCAGACCAACTTTCTTTGGGCAGAAATCTTGCATCAATTCCCTTTCTAATAATCCAATTATATCAATTTTGAGTTGGAACCCTGTATAGTTCCTAATAATAGAAAGATTTTGGTAAGCAAATACTTTGTGTGACCAAAATACCTGACTACATTTCGTTATGTGAACGTGATCCTAGAAGTTGCTTTAGAATGACATTTACAACTGCAAAATAATCTCAGCTAAGAATCTTAGCAAGATGGTCCTATGGTAATTGTTATTCTTTCATTCCTTCAACTTGTTTAAATTATGTTCCTTATGAGAAAGCTCATCTTGCTCAAGGGGGCTGGGAATGGTCATGCAAAACATTTACTACGTATTTTTTCACATAATCTCTGTGGCACCATAATTGGAACGTCATGAGGGATGTGTGAGACTTACAAAATTTTCTACAGCATTTAGGACCAGGGCATATTTGATATATTAGTGTCATGTTTGCTATCTATTTTAAGATCTCTTTTACATTATTGTCTTTTTTTTTTTTTTTGAGAACTAGGCAAGCGGCTCCAATTTGTATAATTAACTGGGCAATAATCTGCACATCACATGGTATATAATAATAAAAAAAAAAAAAATCAAAACTCGATGCTTGCCACAATTTCCTATATTATCAAACTCTAAGATTTTTATTACATTTGAAATTTTAACAAACACAATGACAAAAGATGAACATAACGACAGAATATACAATTTGATTCTAGATAACGACAAATAATGTTAAAAATTAGTCTCTTGAAGCAAACAGGTTTGTTAAAGCCAAAGAGTTATTTCTTCAATAGTAAATTATTTTGTCCTCTTTTTCATTAATAGAATTTCGTTGAATATGAAATTAATTGCGGCACCATAATATTGGATATGAATTTATGTGATGATTTTTTTTGCAATTTAACACCAAAATGCTAACAACTTCGTTAGTTGACATCATTTCCAAACTATTTAGAAAACTAACATTTCAAGTCCCTAAACCAAGAGAAAAAAAAAAAAAACTTACGGACAATTTCTTCTTCTCCTCTCTTCGTTTCTTCGCCTCTACACCTCTCTTCTTCTCTCTAGTCTCTAGCCTCCTCTAGTCAAGTCCAAATTAGGCCTCCAAGGGCGAAGCTCACCACTGAGGTTCTCTCTCAAATCTCGTTCCCTATCTTTCTTGGACAAAACCCCAAATCAAAGCCCATGAATTTTCTCCCTCTCTTTGCAAGTTCCGATCGGGATGAGTTTGTTGGGTTTGCAGTTTATGTTCGGAGGTGGGTTCCGATTGGGATGAGTTTATTGGGTTTGAGTTTGAAATTTATGATCTGGATGAGGTGGTGGTGCATTTGTTGGGTTTGGTTTTCCCAGGTTCCGATCGATGTGTTTGTTGGATTTGGTTTTGCAAGCTCCGATCAGCTTGTTTGTTGGGTTTGGGTTTGGTTTTCCTAGTGAGATGTTTATGTGAGGAGTGAACACAGACTAGAAGGATTTGAAGGTGAGACCTAGAAGGATACTATACAAACCTGTGAGGAGTGAATACCTGTGAGAAATTGAAGGTGATATCTGAGGCTATGAGCGTGAGGAGTTGAAGAATCAACCTGAAGCTGAAGCTGTGAGTGTGAGGGAGGTTTTGTGCAGAACAGATGTGAATAGTGATTCAAAATAGTAAGTTAGGAACGGTTTGAAAGATTTAAGAAAAGTAACATCTCGAGTTTTAGAAACTCGAGATCCATATTAGAACTCGATTCCGAAAGACTCGCTTTGTAAGTGTGAAAATGCCACATAGATCTCGAGTTTTTAAGACTCAAGTTTTATGTAAAAAAAATTTCACCTGTAGTAGCGTTTTTAAGCCTTACAGTGACGTTTTAAAGCCCTATAATGGCATTTTTCTGCAAAAAAAAATTTATTAGTACCAGGTTTAGGGAGCCCTATAGTGGCGTTTTTAAGCCCTATAGTGACGTTTTAAAGCCCTATAGCGGCGTTTTTCTACAATTTATGGAAATCGAGTCTTTAAAACTCGATTTTCACGTCGATTTTTTTCTCACTTTAAACCAATCCTCTTACAAATCGAGACTTAAAAACTCGAGTTTTATCTTAGAACTTTCAACATTGTTTTGAAACGTGACAACTAACTAAAATTTTTAATATTTATTGTTATTTAGAAAAAAAATTCGAGTGTGAGGAGATGAAGGTGTGTGATATTTTTTTTTCCATTTAACACCATTTTAGGAATAATTTTGTTAGTTAGCAGGTTTCCAAAACTATTTAGAAAATTAGTATCTTGAGATTGAGAGAACCGAGTTCAGTTGTAAAAATCGAGCCTTAAACATTCGAGTTCCAAGCTAAGGTGGATAAAATTATCCACATGGAACTTGACTCTCTAAGACTTGATTTCCACATAGCTGAATGAAGAAGAAGGGAATTTGCAGAGTAGCAGTGTGAGGGGGTTCTATATAGTAAGTTAGTCAATGTTTGAAAGAATTAAGCAAAATAGCATCGTGAGTTTTAGAATCTCGAGATCTAATTAAAAATCGAGTTTTAGAAACTCGCTTTGCAGTTGCTTTGCAGTTGCTGTGCACTTGCTGACTTGGCTTAAAATGTCCACCTAGATCTCGAGTCTTAAAGACTTGATTTCTACACAGCAAAAATCGAGTCTATAAGACTCGATATTTAATAGAAATATGCGTAGAACTCGAGTATTATAGACTCGAGTTTTGTTGAGAAAAATTTTAAACACACGCATTCTACAAAATTTTATAAACATAGATACACTTATCCTCACTAACTCTCACCCAAAAATAGAGCATCCTCACTAACTCTAACCCATATGCTCAGCCTAACTAATTCTCACCCATACACTCAGCCTCACTAACTCTCACACCACATTGCCTCTCACTCTCACTCACCACACTGCCTCTCTCACTGCTCTTCCCTCTCAACAAATTCATATTTTAGATAAGGGTTTTTTGATTTGATTGTCATTGTAGTTGGTTGTCATTGTAGTTGGGTATTAGTTGTCTATGGGTCTGGGTTAAAGAGTTTGACTATTTATTTTGTAGATAGTTAACATAACTTAGTTAAGATACCAATATTGTGAATTATAGAACTTTGTTTTGTTAGTGTTAATTTTTTGACTACTTATTTGCATGGTTTTTGTTATCAAAATTTTATTCATTATTTCTAGGCTCTTATTTTTATCATGATCTTACAAGTTTTTTGACTTTATTTATCATTGTTTTGGGTATGAAATGGGTAGTGAATGAATGGGTATGTAATGAAATGAGTGACTTACCCCCTTCGAATGAATTGTAATGAAATGAGTATGTAATTCATGCCCTTTGAATGTGTAATGAAATGGCTTTTTTTTTTGTATTGGGTATGAAATGGGTATGTAAATGTTATGGGTATGTAATTAGATAAAATATTGTATACTTTTACAAGGATTTTGGCTTTTTTTTTGGTATTGGGTATGGAATGGGTAGTTTTAGCATGACGGAAAAATGATTTGGGTATGAAATGTGTAACGAATGTGTAATGAAATTCATACCCTTTGAATGAATTGGAATTTGTACTTTGTGTAGTTTGACGAGATAAAATGTCTTTTTATCTAACATGGTAACTTGACTCTAACAGGTTCACAATGCCTGAAATTGATATAATCCTATACACGGTGGTTCGCTTAAGAATGCCAATGCGAACAAGGGATTGCCATTTGAAGGGCCGGGTATACAATTGTATTATACCAAATTGATCATAGGTTGAAAACCTTTGAGGAATTGAAGATGATAGTTATGGAAGAATTGTGTGCGAATCTTGCTGTACACAACATACAAATTACTTATCATATGCCACATGAAGTCCTGAAGAACCGGATTAATTACAAGTATATGGCGATAGAAACAGAAAAACATGTAAAGATGATGTTTGACAAGTTGGAGAGAATACCTGAAGTAAATGGTATTGAGTTATACATATAGTTGGAGCCGTGTGCAGAAGTTGGTATCGAGGAAATCCAACAAACAACCACAAGTTTATAAGTTACAATTCCGAATGTTGAATATGAGTATTCTACACATGTAGAGCATGATGATGTTCATGCCGATGATGATGATGAAGATGAGGATGATGATGACGATGACGACTATGTTGATGAGACTACTGCTATTAACTGTGAAGATTTTGTCGATAGAGATGAGTTTGAAGAGAGGATTGAATGAGGGGACTTTGAGAAGGATATGGATGACGATGAGACATTGGACAATAGTGAACCTGATGCAGACAATGTTATTAGTGTCCAAAACATTACAGACACAATCCCTGCCTACACACCTCCTGCCTTGTCATTTTCTGCAAATACTTGGAAAAATATGGTTGATCCTTCACATATTGAGATACCATTTATCTTGGAGAGAGGGGATGAATTGTGCAAAAGATTGACTTTTGCCAATAAAGTGGAGGTGAAGCGTGTATTAACACTTGGCCCTCAACGAAAATAAACATTGTATGATCAGTAGGTCGACGAAGAAAAAACTTTATGCAAAATGCATGGATGAGTCATGCAAGTGGTATGTCTGCGCAG